>JARFJA010000093.1:22607500-23207500 GCA_036326145.1 Rhagophthalmus giganteus
AGTCTATAGATAAGTTTTAACATTACAGCAAAATAAATAAGTTAATCAATGTTTATTTAATCACGTGCAACACTCGTTTTTGTTTAATTCATGTAATTAACTGTGTAATTATTATATAACACTTCCAACTAAATTAATAAACACCCATTATTCAATTTTTTAATTTGCATTTTCGCCGTTTCATTTTTTTTTATAATAACTTATTATCGTAATTATTTATGTAATATTTTTACCGAAATCTTATGAAAATTGTATAAATCCGTCTCTTTATAAATTTAATTTTGTAAAAGAAACGTCGAAATGCCTACTTGCCTAACGTTAAGTAGTTTTTCAGGAGAAAATAATTTATGATGATGTTAATTTGAAATAAAAACTGGATACCTATTGATTTATTTATACAAAAACAATACGTAATTTATAGAAAATTGGATAACGTACAATAAAATAAGTGTATAAAAAACAAAGTAAATCGAAAAAAAATATTAATTCTAACATAAAGTTTATGGTGGAAGCCTTGAAAATGTTTTACGTCGAATTTTATCTGCATAAAAATATCGAAACATCGATAATATTTCATTTGTTTTTTGCTAGATAACTACGTACCCATTTACAACTTTATTTCAATGTTTCAAAGTTTATTTCAGTGGCGTCAAATTAGACATACAATATGTACTTACTTAATTTACTTGACTAAAGATTAATGATGTCTTTTGACGCATTAGGTATTTTAAACAGATTTAAATTGTATATTTAAGTCCTAATCTATATATTAAAGTCCTAATATATATTAAATAAAAAATAAAAATTTTAAATAAAAATATTTTTAACGATTTTCAGTTTTCAATTGTTTCAATCGTTACAGTTATCGCTAACTGTTTGTCAATTACTATAGAAATGATCGCCGAGACAATTTTTCTACGATGAATGACTGACGAGTGAACTACTAAGTTAACCAGTGATTGAAAATCTCGCTCTATTTGGCGGTTTTTCAATCGCCACTTAACTCTGATCATCAGTCAATCACTATAGAAACAATTGTTTCTAATAATCATTTCTATAGCAATTGACTGATGGTCAGAGTTAACTGGCGATTGAAAAACAAGTCCTAAGAACCGATCATTCCATCTCTTGATATTTATCTGATAGGTATTGATCACAGAAACGTTTGTTCGAACAATTGTTTCTGTAATAAATACCTATTGGATAAATTTACTAAGAGATTGAAAGATCGGTCCTAAATAAAGTAAATGTACCAGTAAACGATGCATACCCAATAGATGACATAATTATGCGGATTAAAAGTAGACAAAATAATAAGGTAGGTAATTAAGGATTACAATCACATTTATTCGTATCGATAGAGCGTAAAAGAGTAGGTAACTGTTGAGTAGGAAGCATTTCATTTTTGAAATAGTAGACAATACGTCCTAAAATTTATGTTACCTACAGAACAATTCTAACGGTGCCCTTATTTGAAAAATTAAAGTTAAAAAATTGCTACATTATTATTTTAATTTAAAAGTGTCCAGTTTCTTATTATTATTTTTTTTAATTAAAAAATTCTGGTTATTACAGAATTGCATTTTTAATATAGATACCTAACTGTATTACATTTATTAATTTTTGCGATTTCTGCCACAACCAAATAATGGAATTTTTCAAATATTAACAGGAATCTATAAAATTTTAGAAATGCGATCGATAGATGACACTATCATATAAACATTGGCACGTTTATTATAAAAAACTACAGAAACGCTTAAATCATTTACATAATACATTAGGCAATCGTTGTTGCTAAAAAATAATTTGTAATTGTTTTTTTATGGGACTACGCATACTCATGATAAAATATTCGTAAAGCGCGTTTTACACCGATCATGGCTATATATTGGGCGTTACGTTCTCATTTCAATCTCATATCGATTCGTTCTCATATTTAATCTTAAAATAACGAATGTAAACTACTCTCACTGAAGATTTATAAATTGTAAGGTAGTGCATAATAAGTAGGTATGTATAGGTAAATACAGTTTAAAAAATAAAAATGTACAAAATTCAACTTAAGAAAGTTTAACTTTTAACTTTGTCGGTCAGAAACGTTTAGTTACCATAATAACAACTTAATTGACCATTAAATACCTATCTAATTTCTTTTCAGCAATCACCATCGGGCCTAAAGCCTGTTTTGAACGGTCCCAATTTAGGACGCAAATTGTGACACAAATTACTATCAAGATTGCTAGTGTTCAAATTTATGACGCACATTAGACGCAACTTGAACACCAAATTGTGCCCATCTAATAATAAATTATATATTAAATACGTAAGTGTTAAAAACATAATACAACAAGTACATAATAATCTAACAATAAATATCGTTTTGTGTTATTATAACAGCACAAAAAGTAGCCAACATCGATGATTTATTTGGAACTTGGATGTGAGATACGATGGAGGCAATATTAAAATGTTAAAAATTTATTTCAAAGGTCATAGGAAACCTCCACAAAATAAAAACTCTGACATACCGTTACGCTGCCAGTGAATAAGGAAGTGAATTGAAAAATGTCGCTTTGATCTCGATATAAAAAGCTAGCTCATTGTCAGACAAGAATTTGGGCCATTTGGGACAAAAAGTTACTGCATTGTTTATTTGTAATTCGATTTAAAGTTTTGAAAGTGACATATTCCATAGATGATTTACCTGCGCACATATTAGATGGCGTAAAGAAAGACTAGGAAAAGACTAAAAACACGAGATACAAGGTGACAGTACTGTGTGAAACGTCATCATCTAACTACCTTGTATTGATGACGTGAATATCATATAGGTTTGGATAAGCTATAGGTATGTTGTTTTAACAAGGTATTTTACACAGATTAAGTGTAAACAAAAGGAAAATAGAGTGTATTTTATGCCAAGTTGTTTTACCATGTGATAAAATGTATTTACTATATTCTGGACCATTGGGTAGATTTCCATGCGCTGTCCGTGCTTTAAAAACGCTCCATCCTGAATTTTTAAGCTAACACATAAATCTTCCACCCACGTTGTAATTTTAACAAAACCGTTAAGACCAAGACCACGCGATAATCGCACGACAGCAAGAAAGTTAACTATACAAGTACAAGAATTACCAAAAAGACCATTCGGCGAATTTCAATGACCTTCAAACGAAACAGAAACAACTTCCCCTAGAGGCCGAAGAATTTTCTGAAACCGAATCGGTAAGCTGCGAAGAAAAAACGATGAAATATGTAAATTCGAAATTTTCCGCCAGAAAAGATTCTACGCGATCAAACAGTTTACGAGTAACAAGTTACTCACCGAAACACGCGAAATCGTCAAAAATAGCGTCCCTTTGTTGACTTTATTATTCTGCATTACGTAATAAATACAGTAACATAATTTTTGAACAATATAAAAATATATATGTTAGGTAGGTACCTAAGTGGGTAAAAGTTTATAATTACATTTATTTTAAAAAATAAATACAATACACTTACACTTACACAATAATATCTATACTTACAGCTTGTAACAAAAAAAAATGAGTGTTGTTTTAGTTTATTTAAATTATACTTACTTCTTGTACGTCTGTTTATTGTATACAGGTACAAATCACAATTTATTTAATACGCACCCCGTTTGGCTTTCTAGCTACTATTGCTGGTTCGTTACCTCTTGGCATTTGAATGAAATGGCAACTGTGAATTTCCTCGTAAATACGTTCTATACGTACATTTTTTGGGTAGGGTTTTAATAATTAACGCCTGTTTTGTCATTCATGATCGATGGTGCTGATGATGATGATGATGATGAAATACGTTTAACTACAACTACCTATTAATTTTTTTGAACTATCGATGAACGCCCGGTTGCGGAGCTCCGCGTTTCCAACTGAAGTATAACTTCTCGTGATATCTTTTACATTATCGGAAGTCTCGTACAGAGATGTTTGAGTGGTAAAGCAAACGCCGTTCGTTGCTGCTTTTTTAAGAAATCCATTCGTCTGGAACAAGTAACATCGGCAATCTGTCGAAACGAGCTCAAATACGAAATTTTACCTGTCCATTCTTTTTGGTCGATTTACTAACGTAAGTCTGCTTATAGAAATCGGAGAAAAGAAAGTAAAACATAACCGCATGCATGCCGATCCACCACACAAAAGCCTTTGGATAGTTGCAGTCGATGAAGAGCAGTTGAAAAGCGTGAATCATCACCAAGACAAACTGCAGCATCTGCAAAGTCGTCAAGTACTTCTTCCACCACAAGTACTTCTGCATTCCGGGCCCTAAAGCCGCCAGAAGGTAGTAGGTGTACATCACGATGTGAACGAAGGTATTCAGAAGCCCGAAGAACGTCGAATGTCCGCCCGGCGTGAATTTTACTCCAAACCACACGGACATAGGCATGACGCCGTGGTGGATGACGTGAAGCGTGGATATGTGATTGTTTTTCTTGCGCAAGACGAAGAAAATCTGTAAAGGTTTTTTGATCGAGAATCGTTTGCGTTGTGTTTATCAGAAACTAACCGTATCCAAGAACTCGGTGAACTTAGATATGTAGTACCACCAGCAGCCCCTTGCCATCTGAAAGAAACAATTTAGGTAATTAAGTACTGCAACTTTTGCCAGATTTGCGCATTTTACCCTGAGCGCGCTGGGGTTATTCGAATAATCTACTGGCTGGCATCTAAAGCTATAGTGCGTGAGCCATCCAGCCATTAGGCTCTGAAAGTTGAATATTTATTATCTTAAACGTGTTCTCTACGAAAGATTGGCTCGAAAAACTTTAGATGACTCGACAATAATCATTGTCAATTAATAGAATAAACATTTCGGCGTTAATGTGGGTCGTGAAATAATTATATTTCGCCTTGTAAATTTTTTTTAAATTTTCATACGAAGAAAATTTTGTAGATTGTAGTACCTACGTTAAACGCTCACCTCGTAAAACAACCACGAGCTCAACATCACTTGAGCCAAATTGTAAGCAATTAGTGCTTTTTTGAGATCGAACGGTTTCCTATTTTCCATAAATTTTGGCCCGGTCACTTTAACAAAGTATGCGTAAGATAAGCATATGCAAAGAGTTGGCAACGGAGAGCTCATTAATAACCATCCTCTTACTCGGGGATCTAAAAATTACACGATAATTAATTATCTAAATAGACGCATTTTATAAGAAAAAATCAGTCTTACCGCTGTTGTTGTCCATGATGTCGTGATAACTATCGACTAACATCCCCACCAATTGCGCCATATTTATATCTACATTGAAATCAAAAATTAAACTATTTTATAAAATAGTTATTTAAATTACGGCATTCATAAAAGTGCCTACATGACACATAAGCTTCAATAAACAATGGTTTGCAACAACTTTTCGCTGATTTTAAATTATTGTAGTTAGGTACTGACGTAACGGAAGATTAATTTCATTTCGATATAAGGTAAATATGTCGTCCTGATTGTGAGTAATTCGATAAAAATGAATCACGATCCGTCGTTTAATCGTAAAATTTTTAAACGGAAAATATAATTTATCGATGCTTTCGTTGCGTTACTGAAAATACCATTAAAATACGAAAAAATAAGATTAATTTGTGTTTAACATCCACTACCTAATATTTCGTACTTTTTTGTGAATTTTCAAGTTTCGGTTCAATTTTCAATAACGAGATAATGTACAAAGAGAAAAGTATTAAATAGGTAGGTAAAACCGAATGTTTTCGTAAATAAAATTAAAATTTTTATTTGGTTAAAAAATTCTATTATTTAGCTATAAGCATCGAGTAGAAAAAGGATAAAACGACGGAGATAGAAATCGCATTCAATCGCATCATACGTACCTATACCTAATTATTTCGGCAAGCAATTCAAAAGGAGGCCGCGGTCCGATTGGACGTATTTCTTAAGTTGTTATTTTTCTTACGATAATCATAATTTATGAGATCAAAACGATTACATTTTGTTATCTGTATAATTAAATTATGTTTAATAACAATAATTAAATAATTGCATAACATTGTGCCCTAATCGTTGAACGAATGTAACGAGAACTACTTTTATATTATTATAATTTACCAAAGTAAATTGGCTGTTAAACTTATAGTCGTATATATACAGTCGTGGATATCATTAATGTCGTCGGCAATGTCGTATATATATATATATATATATATATATATATATATGTATCTATAATATGTATTATGTAATTTATCCCATATAATAAGCACTTATAATATTTATGCTACGTTTAGGTATCAATTTACTTAATTTCTTATTATTTATTACTCGTATTGAACGTTAACCGCGACATTAGTTATTACCATGGCTGTACATACATATGTAAGTTTTAAAATGATGTTAATTTGTAAAACATCAGACGCATGACGATGCACTTTTGCCTTCGTGCGAGCAAGTATTTTTAGTTTATCGTTTATTTGTTTTGGATGCTTTTGAATTCGTGTCTAATAATCAAAATAAAATATTTGCGGTAATAACTACCATATATTAATTCGGGGGAGAGGATATATTTTTCATAATAATGTATGTTAGATTTTATTTGTACATACATTTGTTTACATTGATGTCTCAACAGAAATGATGACAGTGTACTTTTTTTATTGCTGGATAAGTTGCTCTTTCATTGATTCATTCATTAAGTCTTCGCGGCCTTTTGCTTTCAGTAAGAAAATAATTCTCTTTTGTGTTATTTTAACAGCATCGTCGAATTTAATGATTGCGTTTTTCGATTAAAACCGGCAATTTTTTTCCCATATTTACCTATAGCTTTCTTATTCGTTTTTGCTGTTATATCAATTATTTATGATGAAACGACGAACTCCAATGTTGCCTCACTCTTTTGTAAAATTTCCTAGTACCTAACTCAACTAACACGCACGTAAGTAAGCCTTCCGAAAACCGTTCCGAAAAATTTGAACACGAGTGTTTTTACCACAATGTACCTTTCTAGAGGAAAGCTTTCGACGAAATTTCGGCTTCTATGACCCCATTTGACTATCGAAACGGACATAGGTACCTGCTGATATAATTTAAATACATTATAATAAACTGGTCAAAGAAAAATGCTGGTAAATTCAAAAATGGTAAAACCTTGCTAGTAGAGTCCGAGAAATAGACAACTTACTGGCTTCTTATTAGTAGAAACTGGAGTTTCGGTGCTTCATAAGTTGTCTACTTCACGGAACTACTGGCGAAATTATTTTATGGACAGACGGTAGTACCTGTATTTAAGAATACAAATGACGCCAGAAAAAAGAAAAATTTAAGACGGTTAAGAGAACCTAGATTATTTTTAAAATTTCAAAAATCCGTTTCGAAACCGAAACAATCTACCCTTTCAGAGTTTTAAGGTTCAAAGGCTTAAAAGGTTTAAAATTTCAGGCCAGTTAACTGATCTAGAAAAACAATGGTTACGACAAAAATAAATAAACAAATTACTGGTGCAGGTTTTAACATTAAAAAGTGCGAAACAACCTGATTATTATTGCGTTTCTAAACCGCAATCATAAAACAAAGATTTCGCGTGACGATTCAGTAATTTAATTATTTAACTGAACTATTAACGTCAAACAATTGCTGTAATACGAAAACCGATTAACTTAATTTAAATAACATTACCTACAATAAATGTAAATGTAAATAATGACATTAAATTTCCTCTTAAAACATTTCGGTTAATGATATGGTAAACGTTGCACCGTAATAAAACTACTACATACTACGTCCGTTCGTCTAGTCGTCTCCTTGGACTACTTATTGTTAGTCACATTCTAGTAAAATGAATCTAACATACTATATATGGAAATTGTATATTAACCTTGCTTAAACAGCTTAATAATTTACGTCCAAGAGTTATTTATTTATTTATTATTAAAATATTATGCGTTAGAAAATTTTCAAGAATTTTGGAAAAACAAAGAGCCGAAGAAATTAACAAAGCAGGTCATCCAATAATAAAACCAGTTGCTGTTAAATTAAAATTACGTTCTTTTAAATTGTCGTAAAATGCCAAATAACAAATCATATTTGTGGAATATCGCGTACCTATTACGCGCTAATATTTTATATAGTTTAGAAAAATTAAGCAATAATGCTTTTAAACGAAAAATGTCAAAATTTAAAGAAGTGAGAATTCAATCGACAAAATAAGCGAGAGATTTCGACGTTACATCACACGATGAACTTGAACTGCCTCGTTTCATTTTAATTTTATTAAATTCTGCGACACAGTAAAGGTTATAATAACATTCTACCTATTTTATTGTTACGAGCAATAGGGATCAACTGATTAGAGCGCATTTGACCGTGTGTCTTTGTGATTGGCGTTGCTGACGGTATAGCCACTGTAGCCACATTATTATCCTAAACATCCGGCTCTATTTAAAAAGTTTTAGGTGTTTC
Organism: Rhagophthalmus giganteus; assembly: GCA_036326145.1. Lineage (NCBI taxonomy): Eukaryota > Metazoa > Arthropoda > Insecta > Coleoptera > Rhagophthalmidae > Rhagophthalmus > Rhagophthalmus giganteus. Next base: position 22,615,940 of record JARFJA010000093.1, read on the forward strand.
GATTTAAATACTTAAATGAAAATAAAAATATAAACCGAATACATTGATTCGTTAAAGTCTTTTACGATTTTCTTTTGTGACCCATTTTCACATTAACGATGCAGTAATATAAAAACAATATTATTTAATTAGGAGTAACCACTATAACAATAACAGACAATATCAAAATTACAAAATTCCGTAATTTGAAATTATTTACCTATTTTTTACTACATAGGTATATTGAATTTATATTATTATAATTCCTCTAATAACACTAGTCAACAATTTTTTTAAAGTTCTTGTGATAGATATGAAGTGTAACCGCGTCGGAATATATCAAGTAATCTGATTATGAATTTGACATACAAAATTTCCCATCACGTAAGGATTTTTAGTTACAGTCCATTAATTTTTTACTTAATTTAACAGGTTTTTACAGATTATTTGTAAATAAAATTAAAACAAGAAAAAAATTAAGTTACCTACAAACGACAAATTATTTTAAATGCTAAACTATATATAAAAATACGTTGTTGAAGCGCAATTCGACTAGTCCCTCTTTTGCCTTTGCAGAGCAGAAGAGGTGGAGAATCGCGAGAGACAAGCCAAACGAATTACATGTATAATTATAATTGATTAGATATTACAAAAATAATGATCTCTCGTGTATAAACAAGTTTAACAAACAATAATAGTCGAGCAAAATTTTATATTAACATTGACCGATTTTGCGCAAAATGACTCTTTAATAACAACATAATTCAAAAATATTATGTTTTAGAAGTTTTTTAACTTCATTTTCGTGTTCATCACGCCCAAATTAATTAAAAACAACAACAGTTTTTAATATAGTCGCAAAATTACTGTTGACTAGTGTAATTAAATAACTATTAATTAAACTAATGTACTTATAATAGTCATTTTAATATAAGATTCATAATTGATTCATTATATTTATTATGTTATTGTGCTATTATGTTATACGACGCTTATGTAGTATATCACAATCTATGATGTAGAAACACATAAATAACGGAGTATAACATCTATAAGTTATTCAAGATGGGTTACAATGCACGTCATCAATAAAAAGTTATTAAATTGTTAAGTTGTAATTCAGTTATATGTTTGAAAAGCGACATGTTCCATCGATGATTTACCTGCAACCATTATAGATGGTATAAAGCAAAATTACAAGTTATTAGAACTGTAAAAATACGAGAACTTATCGATGACATGTATTGTAAACTATCTTAAATAACGTATATTTAATCATATTAGTTCTATTCTTACTGAAAGAAGAAAGATAAGTTTATAAATGTATCAACGTATTATTCTGAATCATCTAAACATAATCTCACGCTGTAAATGCAGATAGATATCTTAGCTTTGTTGTCAGATTGCTTCTTTCATATGTAATAGCCGAAATTTATAAAGTTTTAATAAATTTTACTGCCGATTAGATTTCCAGGATATTTAAAGGTTTTATCAAAAAATGTTATTTAGAAAAAGTTTTTAGTTCATCTTATACGATTTCGTAAGGTTTAGTAGACTAAGGTTACACGACTTTTATAAAAAAAAGTTACCAATTTTTTCTTCTATTTTTTTTTAGTTATTTGGACTTTGCGAGATTTTCAACTTAATTTCTAACATTTTGGCAAAAAAAGAATTTAAATAATTAATTCCATAAGGTCACGAATGTTAAGCGCATTTTTCCAATATAGACATCACTCCTTAGCGCTCTTAATACTTAACGACACATAAATCGATTAATATCAAACGAAATTAGTCGTTTTTTTTTTGTACGTAATCTACAAAAACTTAATATTTTTCGACGGTTTTATGCAATTAAGTATAAACTGAATCATATAATCCTTTTTAGGATTTAAGAAGGAAGCTACAAATCCGTATTTGAATTATGTAAGAAAATATGATTTGTGATTTGAAAAAATTAAATAATTATCGATCGGGTTTTAAGGGGGGAGACAAGGTGGTAAAGTGCACTAGTTGGGCACTACTAAAAATCGCAATTTATGGTTATTTAATAGATTTAATCTAGGTAACACAATTATGTAACCCAATTTCTAAAGTAAAAGGATTTATCTAATTTTAATTATTTTTGGTATTTTGTAAATGCGGGTCTCGTATACGCACGACTTAACTAAAACCCCGTTTTATAAGTTGTATTTTAATGTTGAAATTGTCCCCGTTAAAATTGCTAAGGGGCACAATATGTACCTAATTGTTTTATTAATTAATATCTGCCATTTTTTTCTTCGTTATTAATAAATAATGATGTAATTTATGATTATTTTATGTTGCCGTTGTAAAAGTTTACGAAAATCACTTTCATTATAATTATTGATTAGTTAAAATATAAATGCGTTAATTTGCGACAATAAATGTTTATGGAATCGTCGAAGAAAGTGTAAAGCGGTAGATAATTATTTCGAACTTGACCTCCTCATAAGTTGACCGATTCTAAATAATACGTAAATATTTCGGTCGAAGAAAATCGTGTAATCGTTACAAGGAAAATTTCCCTTTTTCGGTCGTAATCATTTCGAAATGTTGTAGAAACTGCCTTAACGTAAGTTGAATTCGCGACGGAATTGATATTGTTATCCGGAAGAGAGGTTCATAAATATTTGATGAACACCCACGCCATCGACTAATCGAATTAAAATCTTAGGGCTCCCCTCGACGTTCTATCTTGGCTCGAGTTCCTAATTTAATTGAAAAGCGAGACGTCGTCGTGCGAGTTTTAATGCAAAACCTAGCGTTTAGAGGAACTTACTTTCATTATAAATCAATTTTCCTTACTAAACTGATTATTATGGATTAAAACGTTATTAATTCTTTTATTATTGTCCTAATCACACAGAATCTATATGAAACGCTTGCTAATTGTATTCATTTCATTTTCTATGTCAAGGATAATAAAATGCAAATTTTTTTAGGAAACTTGTTTTAAGTAATAAATTTAGAAATTCCAGTTAACCTCGTACTCCTCTCGTGTCCTCGGCGCAATATGATATAATTATTGATTGCGATCTAGTTACTACAAAATGCATTGAAGCAAACAAATGTTTTCGTTTTTTTTTTGTTTCTATTTTATCGTAATTATAAATGAGCGAGCAATTGAGATTAAACGTGCGACGTTAATAAACAAATAGGCCTTGATCCGTAGCGTTTTTAAATTTAAAAATCGATAATTACAGGTGATCTAGGAAAAGCAGGGTCGTGGTCAAGGATTTAACGTTTAAAATTTGAAGCTTTTTTTATATATAGAAAGTTGCCTTGACTAATTCGACCGGTGCGGTTGCAGGAAGTATCGATAATATGCATAATTTCGCCGATCGTTTGTTTATCGCAGATTAATTAAAGAACCGCTTATATAGAGGGCCCTAACCTTGAGATGTTTTTGCAACAACGTTCGACCTTGCTACTAAAAGCATTGACATCAGGTTAATGAATTTACAAATACCTATGTTAATTTTTGACCTATAATAATATACGATTTCCGATTTGCCGAATAGACAAATTTAAAGAGATTCGTAAAACAATTACGCTAAAAAAGGGCCCCCCATTACGTGCCAACAAACCATTGTAAGTGCATTACAGCTACGTAATCGTTTGCAATTAAGGAAGTTTGTTCCAAATAATTTCGTCCCACTATCGAATATTTCCTTGTGCCTATACTAGCAGCTTTTTTGGACTTTTCGTTTTTAGGTTCACGTTATTTTTGTTTATGTAACGTTTTTTATTGCAAATAGTTTTGATTTTCTCTGCACGTCTAACCGATTTTTAATGATTGCCGCAAATGAAGCGAACGCGATCTTCCGCTAAGGAAGCGACAATTGCGTTACGTAAATAATTTTTGTTTTACTATTAACGGTTCATCGAGTCAAAATCTTTTTTTTTTTAGTGCGAGTACAAAGTGGTCGTAAAAAAGGTTCGACAACTAACAGAATGTTTAGGGGGACGATTACGGCGATGATCTCTACCTTTATCTGGTTGGACACTTAAGTGCATCAAACGGAAATCGGTTTATTATTTTCATTATCGATCGTTGTTACCTACATTATTTTTATTTTAACTAACACGTGTTTTTGCATCTAACTGTAAGTACTTTTATTGGCTTTCTATGACTGCTTTTCTAACAGTAAGAAAATTAGCAACTAATCAAGGCCTCGTGATAACGAAAAAAGAAAGCGATTTCCTCTGACCTAAAACACCTGTCCGGTGTTATTTTTTCAAGAACAGTGAAAATCGCGTGAAATAATTACAGCCGAGGGAAGAGTTATTACGCGAGATGTTCCTCGGGAGGTCTATTCTTGGACCAATATTTTAGAACACGACGTATAGGTACGATGCGATAAAAAATCTGGAGCAAGTGTGAAGCTACGGTGTGAGAGGACGTCAAATGAGACCTAACAAAAATTTTTCGGGCTGTGGTTTTTCCAAAAACACCTAACTGCCAATCGTGCCATCTCGAATAAAGTCCAAGGGTGATTCTCACAAACACCACGGGAACAATACAAGGTATCGACAAGGGTCGGGGGAGCCAAATAAAACTTCCGAGGAAGCATTAAGGATTCCTAAAGTAATTCGAAAATTATTCTGGATGAGAAGTTTTTCTGAATTATTCCTTTTATTATTATTATTTTATATACAGTGTGTTAGATTTTATGTGTCACAGCAAATATCTAGGTTATTGTATGAATTATTAAAAAATGTTATATATGAAAGTTATTAGATTATTTATTCTTAATGTGTCAAAATCAAAAAAACAATTGAACATCAAATAATTCAGATAAAACAAATAAATTTAACATTTTAAATGGAACAATAATTTATCTTTACAACGATATATCACATGTTATAGTTTTTCATTAACTGGGCGTAATACACTAAATAACTGATCGTGTTGAAAACGTAGACAGTATAAACAATGTGTTGATTAAAACAATCTCAATAACAGATTATTCAACATAAATACAACATTATGAACAAACCAATACGTGAATAAGTAAGTTAATTATAAAATTGTATGTAATGCCTACCTAACATCTAAATTCTTTGTTCAAAGTGCTGCTCCCCGTTGTTTGTAATACATTCCCGACATCTGCTTATTAAATTTCGTCGCACTTTTTGCAATATGTTTGGTGTTATTTGAGCACATGCCCTATGAATGCGATTTGTAAGATCCTCTAAATTTTGTGGACATGTAAGATAAACTTTTGATTTAACATATCCCCAATCAAAAAAGTCTAACACAGAGAGGTCTGGCGATCGTGCCGGCCAGTTTATAGGGCCACCATTTCCTATCCATTTCGCACCAAAATTTTCGTTTAAAATATCCTTGACGTTCCTTGCATTGTGAGGAGGTGCGCCATCCTGTTGTAACCACATCACGACGCACTTGTTGGGATATATCATCCAAATATTCTTTGAATTCTGTCGTAAGGAAATTAGCATACCGTTCAGCATTAAGCGTTTCGCGATAAAAATAAGGGCCTAGTATAGTATCACCTAATACACCAAGCCAGACATTAATAGAAAATCTGTGTTGGAACCTGTATTCCCGAATTCGACGTAGATTCTCTGCATCCCAGAAATGATAATTTTTTCTGTTAGAAATTCCGTTATTGTTAAAATTAGATTCATCGCTCCAAAGAATGACATTCACTAAATGTTGATTATTGTTAAGCCAGTTACAAAATATTAGCCTTCTATCAGAATCACCAGCTGTTAAACTGTGAACCGATTTAATTTTATAGGGGGTCATGTTATGTTTTTTTAGAATAGAAAATACTTTGTGATGACTTATACCTATCTCGGCTACTGCTTCACGGATTGAATTTCTTGGATGTGCTCTAAAATATGCCAACACCATAATATCTTCATCATGTGCTGCTCGCTCATTTCTTAGTCTTCGCACTGTAGCATTTTAATTCATTAATTTCTTCGTAAATTATGTTCAATTCTTGCAAACGTGCGAGGATGTGACTGTACTCTTTCTGGATACAATACAAAAGCTTCTTTAGGATTATCATTGCATTTGATGTACACTCTCAACATATCCATTTTTTCATTATTAGAATAATAACTATCCCTCATTATGTGTCACGAGATGAAAATTAACAATTAACAATTTACTTAGCCACTTTGACACGATAGCGATAACAAGTGAGCGCATATCACGGCCTCCTCGGCTCTACTTAATAGAACATATGCAAAGGTAAAAGTGTGCGTCGTCGGTACATTGTTTACACTGTACGTGTTCAACACGTTCGATTATTTATTCTATTACGCCTTTAATTAATGAAATAAGTATAACATGTGATATACCGTTGTAAAGATAAATTCTTGTAGTTTCAGAATATGTAATAATATTGAGTACGTTCCATTTAAAATGTTAAATTTATTTGTTTTATCTGAATTATTCGATGTTCAATTGTTTTTCTGATTTTGACACATTATTAAGAATAAATAATCTAACAACTTTCACATACAACATTTTTTACTAATTCATACAATAGCCGAGATATTTGCCGTGACACATAAAATCTAACACACTATATATAATGTTAGATAATGATAAGACTAGATAATGTTTTTCTCAATGACAACTTTCTAAAAATAAAATTGTTAACGTTTAAACAATCAATTCTGTTCGTAATACATTTGTTTTGACGTTCATTTGCCAACTCGAAATGTAAACGCTCAAACATGTGCGTTCAATAATATAAGGATGACCTAGGTTTCATTTGTAATTTTCTGTTAGGTTAGGTCTTGAGGCGATTTCGAAACCACCGCATCCAGTGCAAGGCAACGAAAATGCTGAAGTACTTTATATGGTTTAATAGAAACATGAAGAGTAATATAAGACGCTTTATCGTTTATATATAAGTACGTATAAACGCATATCAATTCGCATTCGTTTTTAATTATTGGTAGTTAACAATTTACCATCAACTTTCGTTAACCTCAATAGTTCTAGTTTGCCTAGTTCGTTAATTTTAGCGATGTGATGACACGATAAGTAGTTTTTTGTTTGTTTTCGGTGTTGCTTAATTAATATTGTACAGTTATGTGAGTACTTTCTTATAAGTATCGCCATTGATATTTTTTTATAACACCTTCGTTTAGATTAAATTATTGTTTAGTTTTATAAACCAACACACTATTATATTTTATTGTCTATAATATCACTTCGGATAAACAAATAGTAAAATAGAGTGAAAATGCCTTTAATTTTTCAATTTTTTGTTTGTTTGTAGTTGGGATGAGACTTAAGGAGGCCGAACTGCCAACTTTTACGGTCATTAGTCTAAACTTCAATCTCACAATCGATTGTTAAAATCTCGTTTATAGTGGACACACGGAACTTGCAAATTTACTACCTAATATTCGTGTTTTTTCAGCCGGGTTCGGTTGAGTTACGCCACCGGGACCGCCGATTCTTTTCCATACTCGTGACATCTTATTTAAACAACTCCGTATCTTCGTTTGTTATATTCAACTGACTATTGCACAATTTGCTCGACATTTGACAATCAGTTAAATGCATTATTCGGTATAGTATATAATTTTAAAATACTCCTCTCGGTACGTTCAATAAACACTGCAGAAGTAGAAGGCGAACGAAAATTACAGCCGCGCAAATTCAAGATTCGCATTTAATAGGTCCAAGTTCGTCTTTTATCTTAATTAAAATTTTTGTTTTGCAAAGCAAAGCGTACCTACTTGCATTCCTTGATAATTGACATTCATGACATCGTTCCTAAGGATACTAGATATCGTAAATTTCAGTCAATAAATAAACGTATTCGCCAAGAATAGTAATTACATATAAATAATTAGTCCACCACTTCCTATACTACGTATGTATCTACTGTGTAGGTATATGTATAAAAAGAACGCCTTGGGCATCGCCATATCGTATAGATTAGTAAATTTTAACAGAATAAACTAGGTAAGTTAGTAAGAAATTTAAGTTACGAGCACTCGTACGCCCGTAACCTTTTAAAACCGATAATTTTAATTACAGATAAAAATGCGAAGGTCGTATCGTTCGCACATAAACAAATGATACTGGTTACTTACGAAAGAACGTTCCAAGGAAAGGTAGCTGCAATGCGTTACGGTGCGATAGAATTGATTTCACTTACTACATACTTTAAATTCAATTTGTACACAACCGATGCTGCCCTTAAAAAATACTATAAAGAAGTTGTAATTGCATTCTTCGGTGCACACTTTTACCTACACCTGCTGTACGCGCGGCGTCCTCGATTCGTAATTCTTTGTTCATTTTTTTTTTGTTTTTCATGAAGTTATGGACGCCAGCGTCCAGTCGTATAAAATATATCGTATACGATATTATTAACTATTAGACGAAGTTAAATTCTGCATAACGACTCTAACAACAAGAATTTGTCGCGAAATTAAAGATTTAAGTCGTATCACAATAAACCACCTTTAGTTATGAAAATTAACGTTCAGGTAGGTACATACCTAATCCAACATAACGTCTACACTAGAGCGTGACTGTATTAGAGAAAATGAGGTCGCATCCTAAAACTTCTAAAACAAAAATTTTAATATTCTATTTGCCATAAAATCATCCGCGGCCCAATTAAATAAAACTTAATTACAAATAATAAATGAAAAAAATTTAATTTCTAATTATTACCATTTTGTATCGATGGATCGGTAGCCAAGCTACGGAAAGTGTTTCTGTTCACGAATAAAACTTTTTCATCGCCTCGATGCCAAGCAACGTCGCTCGGATTCGATTTTTGAAACGATTCAACTATTAATTTGCTAAATTACCAAAATTGCTAAATACACGCGTTCGTCAAAGAGACGTTTAGCTAGAAGTATATCTACAGATAAATAACAGACGATCGGCTTCACAATCGTCGGTGTAGTGATTAAAATGCTTACTTTCTATGCCTGACAGTCATGGGTTCGACCTGATTGAAAATAATTTTTTTTTTAAATACATCTTCTCGAATAGCTAATTCATATCCCAGGTTAAAATTGAGATAGAATTATAGTGTATTGACGTTTCGAAAAACAAAGCACCGGATGTCATCATTAAAGTGTCTACGGTTCGAAACTACGATTTCGAAAAAAAACTTCCAGAAATTCTTTAAACATTTTGTAATAAAATATCCAAATCTATGTTCGACAATAATGTAATTCAATTTTCCAATGTTTTCCATCGCGTTGTTCGTTTCCATCGAAACGATTATTTCTATGCTAATTGATCGATAATTGAAATTAAATTGTGATTAAAGAACAGGCATTGAATTGAACAAATGTACTAAAATACATTTGTACTGTAGCTAATCAACATGAAGTTTAAGGTTGATAAAAAATGTTTTGGAACTAGCTTCGTCGATTAGTACCTACAATGTTAAATTTTAAATTAGTCTTTTGTATGAGGTTAACAATTCGCACCAAATACAGTGTGTTCGATTTTATATTTCACAGTAAATATTTCGGCTATTGTATGAATTAGTAAAAAATGTTGTATATTAAAGTTATTAGATTATTTATTCTTAATAATGTATCAAAATCAGAAAAACAATTGAACATCAAATAATTCAGATAAAGCAAATAAATTTAACATTTTAAATGGAACGTACCCAGTATTATTACATATTCTGAAACTACAATAATTTATCTTTACAACGATATATCACATGTTATAGTTTTTCATTAACTGGGCGTAATACACTACATAACTGATCGTGTTGAAAACGTAGAAACAATGTATAAATAATGTGTTGATTAAAACAATCTCAATAACAGATTATTCAACATAAATTTAACATTATGAACAAACCAATATGTGAATAAGTAAGTTAATTATAAAATTGTATGTAACGCCCACCTAACATCTAAATTATTTGTTCAAAGTGCTTGTAATACATTCCAGACATCTGCTTATTAAATTTCGTCGCACTTTTTGCAACATGTTTGGTGTTATTTGAGCACATGCCCTATGAATGCGATTTGTAAGATCCTCTAAATTTTGTGGATACGTAACATAAACTTTTGATTTAACGTATCCCCAATCAAAAAAGTCCAACACAGAGAGGTCTGGCGATCGTGCCGGCCAGTTTATAGGGCCACCATTTCCTATCCATTTCGCACCAAAATTTTCGTTTAAAATATGCTTGACGTTCCTTGCATTGTGAGGAGGTGCGCCATCCTGTTGTAACCACATATCACGACGTACTTGTATATCATCCAAATATTCTTCGAATTCTGTCGTAAGAAAATTGGCATACCGTTCAGCATTAAGCGTTCCGCGATAAAAATAAGGACCTAGTATAGTATCACCTAATACACCAAGCCAGACATTAATAGAAAATCTGTGTTGGAACCTGCATTCCCGAATTCGACGTGGATTCTCTGTATCCCAGAAATGATAATTTTTTCTGTTAGAAATTCCATTATTGTTAAAATTAGATTCATCGCTTCAAAGAATGATATCCACTAAATGTTGATTATTGTTAAGCCAGTTACTAAATATTAGCCTTCTATCAGAATGACCAGCTGTTAAACCGTGAACCAATTTAATTTTATAGGGGGTCATGTTATGTTTTTTTAGATTAGAAAATACTTTGTGATGACTTATACCTATGTCGGCTACTGCTTCACGGATTGAATTTCTTGGATGTGCTCTAAAATATGCCAACACCATAATATCTTCATCATGTGCTGCTCGCTCATTTCTTGGTCTTCGCACTGTAGCATTTCAATTCATCAATTTCTTCGTAAATTATGTTCAATTCTTGCAAACGTGCGAGGATGTGACTGTACTCTTTCTGGATACAATACAAAAGCTTCTTTAGGATTATCATTGCATCTGATGTACACTCTCAACATATCCATTTTTTCATTATTAGAATAATGACTATCCCTCATTATGTGTCACGAGATGAAAATTAACAATTAACAATTTACTTAGCCACTTTGACACGATAGCGATAACAAGTGAGCGCATATCACGGCCTCCTCGGCTCTACTTAATAGAACACATGCAAAGATGAAAGTGTGCGTCGTCGGTACATTGTTTACACTGTACGTGTTCAACGCGTTCGGTTATTTATTCTATTACGCCTTTAATTAATGAAATAAGTATAACATGTGATATACCGTTGTAAAGATAAATTCTTGTAGTTTCAGAATATGTAATAATACTGGGTATGTTCCATTTAAAATGTTAAATTTATTTGCTTTATCTGAATTATTTGATGTTCAATTGTTTTTCTGATTTTGACACATTATTAAGAATAAATAATCTAATAACTTTCACATACAACATTTTTTCCTAATTCATACAATAGCCGAAATATTTGCTGCGACACATAAAATGTAACACACTGTATATGTAGATGTTCTCGATTTTCACTTCGTGTCGCGATTTTTTCATTCCCTTACTTCTCGAATAATTTTCATGGAAAATAGAGTTTGGTCAAAAAACTATTTACCCGGTAAAAATCAACCGCTCGTGTATTTAATGTACCCGATAATTTTTTTATTTAGAAAATCGTTATTAACGGCCAGCAGTTGTCCGACTTTATCTTCTTTTTGATTCGTAGCGGTAACGCCTTTTTTTAAATAAATTATCAACAAAACTGTTCGAATTATTTAGGTGAGAGTATTGTTTAAAAAAGTGAACGCTTTTTTGCGTCTAACAACGGGCCGTGCAAAAGAATTTTGGAGGCGCCGTAATAAATTATTATGCATTCATAAACTGGCGATCTAAAAAGTCTTTAAAAAAATAAATGTATTAAAATGAACGCGTGGATTAATTTATTGGTTCATTGCAAAAGTGGAAATTGACGGAACGTTTTACTGTCGAGAAAGAATCCTGCCTCTTCTCAAACTCGAGTAATGACATTTTTAGATATCTCGTGATAAGCACTCATCAAATTCAATCGTGTTCTATCGCACAACTCGTTTCGGGGTCACCCCGTCGTTAGCACGAATTCGCCAATACGTTTGCCCATTATTATTATTAAGAAACCATTCATCAAAAACAAAACCAAAGTAAACCGAAATGAGCACATGAAACGGAGACTCGATCGAACGCGAGCGAAAGCAGGAACATTTTACCGACCACAACGATTTGCGATTGTCAAACGTGACCGTCGAAAAACATAATTCGAAGGCACGATGACGTGCATCGGTTTAAATAACACAGGAAATTCTCCGAGATTGAGAAAACGAGAAAAAAGTTCGCTATTCCAACAATTTTTTGAAAAAAAAAACCCGCCTAATTGGTATCTACGGAGCCATAAAAATCAATGATCTTTTACGACGAAAACCGGCCACACTACCTCTAAACAACTTAACAAATTTTAGTGAGGAGAGAGAAATCATGCCGTCGACGTCGTCGCGACAAGTAGATCTTACTGTTTACGTAACAACGTAACAAACAACCTTTAGCGGTCGGCACTTGTACTTTTGATGATAGCATGACTAAACCGCTCAATGCGAAATTGAAAGTGTTATCCGTACAAGCGATCGACGGTTTATTGCCTATAAACGTCGGATCATCGTTGATGTTTTGGCCATTTTCAACAAGTACAATGAAATCTCTATTAAGGAACACCGTTTCTTATTTTCCAAACTTAAACGTTTGCCCTAGTTAACCCTCCTTTTGGCGGACACCTCCCAACAACGACCAATATTTTCTACCCCACAGCTGTTCGTTATTAGGGAGGTTTCGCTGTATTTGGAATAAATCCTGTTACAGGTTTAGGAAAAAAAAACGTACTTCGAAGGATCTTCGTTTTCTCGATATCGCATAATTTGTTTGATTCGGGTATTGCCATGTCCAAGCGATGGCGATGGTCGATGGTCCAAATTCATCAGGTGTCCAAATCGTTGAGTTGCAGAAGACAAAACAAACTCGTTTGGAAATTAATTAATGTAACGAAAGAATCGGCACGTCTTACGCTGCGAAGATGACGGATGAATTTAAATTTGTGTACAACGCGCGATCGTCGATTATAAATTCAAAATAAGAGACCACCCACCGCGTTTGAATGATTTTCAATTTATTGAATTGTTGTTGTCTGCCTCGATAAGTGCCTACAAAAATTATTAAAACTACGTATTAAAAATGACAATAAAAGTTCGCGACAAAAAACAAAGCAGATCGACGCTTAAATTATTATTATTGATGCAACAGTCGATATTTATACCTCGTTAAGGAAGTGAAAGTAAATCCACCAGTCACCAACGCAATACTATAAATAATAATTTATTGGGGTAAGATTTCGCAGACGCGCATTTCACAATTGCATCTCTCTTACAAGGCAAACGGATTTCGATAATATCGCAAAAAGTAGACGCGCTTATCTGTTTAGATCGTTTCGAGTTGGCGGTTAGTACTAAATTCAGGTTGAACCAATTACGGCTCTCGTAACATTGAATTTTAACGCGAACCACTAATTTGTTTTGACATCTAAACCATCAATGTTGAGGACACGACAAGCACGAATCCGAGGAAGCTACGTATTATATTAGCCCGGATAACGGTTTTGGTAATGACTAATTGCAATAAAAATTTGTTGCGGTTACGGTTAATTGAAGTTTTAATGGTTAGAAAGTAAATTTCTGGCGGTTTTCGTAAAAATGTGCCACGGCTATTTCTATATGTATCTACGTATTTACGACGTTACGTACCATAATTAGTCTTAGACCAAGATAGTCTTAATATTGATCGCCGTTATTTGTTTGAAAAAAGTATGCCAAATGATACTGGAATTCAGAAATCAATGGTACGGCTAACATATCTAGTAATATGGGTCTAGGACGGGGGTCGGCAACCTGCGGCTCGCGAGCCACATGGGGCTCTTTGGATGTGAAGCTGCGGCTCTAGTTATTTATGCGAGTACTATTTATTGTGGGCAAGAAAAAATTTAGTGACTTTGAAAACTTTGAAATTTTGTAAATTGCAATTTTGGCTCTTCCGACTCAAAAGGTTGCCGACCCCTGGTCTAGGACGATTTATCGCCGCCGTTTCATCGCCAACCCTATTTATTACGACTTAATAAATGAATCAAAAATGTAGATTTTGTCAGTTTTAAAACTTTAATTGTAGGGTATATTTGTACAATCTTTAAATTTTGTATTTCAACGAATTAATAACTTATGTGGTAGATAGTTAAATTTACAATATTAATAACTTACGATGGTAGTAAGTATGCAATAATTTTATACATTTTATTATACCTGTATTAATTAATTACATAACAAAAATAAGTAAAACAAACAAAAGTAAAATTCATTAGGCACCAGCAAATAAATTACGAATTAAAAAATTATAAGTAGGTAAATACTTAGTTATCGAAACTATAACCGTGTGAAAATGAAATTTGATTTAATTTAAATTGCTGCTTAAAATCTAAATTAAAATAATGTTAAAGTGTTAAATTAACAATTATTAAAACATGGTACTTGCGATTCGCAGATGACATAGTGTTGATTACAAACAATCTAGGCGAAGCTAAAGAAATGCTACAAGAACTGCAAAACGCAACACGGATGGTGGGGCTAAATATAAACTATACCAAGACAAAGATGATCACAAATCTAGTCCCCAATGGAAATATACACATCAGAGGACAGGAAATAGAGCTAGTTGAAAGGTATATATATTTGGGGCATGAGGTTAAAATCAGCAGGGATAACCAAACCTGCGAACCCCTGAGGCGAATTAATTTAGGCTGGGCGGCATACGGCAAACTCAGATACATCTTTAAAGATAGCATCCCTATGAGTTTAAAGAGGAAAACTTTCAATACATGTGTTTTGCCTGTGCTTACCTACGGGGCAGAGACTCTAACCCTGACCAAAACATCAATAAGAAAACTGAGTATTGCACAACGAAAGATGGAAAGATCGATGTTGGGAATAACACTGAAAGATAAAATAAAAAATGAAGAGATACGTAGAAGAACGGGAGTAGAGGACGTAATAGAAAGGATAGCCAAATCGAAATGGCGATGGGCTGGCCATGTGGCGAGACAGACAGATGGAAGATGGACAAAAAAGATTATTGAGTGGAGGCCGAGGGCTGACAAGCGAAGTCAAGGGAGACCACCCACTCGGTGGACGGACGATTTGAAAAGAATTTCAACAAACTGGGTTGCAACTGCACAGGATAGGGGATTTTGGAAGGATCTGGAGAAGGCCTATGTCCGACAGCGGACAATACTGGCTGGTGATGATGATGATGGTACTTAGATAAATTAATTGCATTGCTTATTATTAAAAGGAACTAACGTAAGCCATTTTTACCAGTTGTGAGAAAATCAGGAAAATTTACTAACTTCAAAATATAGAAATGTTTAATATATTTGAGTTTTTGTCACATTATTTAAGTAACAAAAACATAATATGAACTATATAGATTTGGTATTGTCGTTTGAGTCGCTATTCATCCATTACCTGAACTGTGGTTTCCATGGTATTTCCCGCGCGTCTTTTTAAATTTGTGAAAACAAATCATTACCTACTAAATACTTGTATTTAATTTAAATTTAAAAATAATTATTAATTAATTTTCTTATGGCAGTCTACGAACTAATATCCGTCGACCTTTCCTCGAGAAAATATAATACTTACGTATTTTTTAAAGTAAATTTGTTTCTTAAATTCATGCATTAAACTTAAACGTTCGTGTTAGGTACTTTATTTTTCAATTGGCGATGAAACGGCCGGCGTTAAAACGGCCGCGATGAACCGGCGGCGATGAATCGTCCCATTCCCACGTAATATAGTATGGATTCTTACGATTAGACTTATACGAGTGTGAGAAATGATCATCTTCAACCAATTAGGAATAACGTTGTAATCTTCAATGTGGTATAGTTTTTTTTTTTGAGCTCGAATTTAACAAGCGTCCTAATTTTGTTAATCCTCTATCGAGACTTTGGTGTAATCCGGTTACACGTTCGATTTGGAGTGGCTAATTACGCAAGATATTGTAATAGATGCCATTTTGATGATTATATCTTTAATCATAGTTATATAAATATCGTGTAAAAAGGTCGATTGTTAATCGTGGTTACACAGTCCTTAGTTTTTATAGCTAACTATAAATAGCCGAAGATTTTACATCTATTAAAATTATGTTGCTAATTGTCTGGGATTGCCTTCTATTAGCGTATCGTTGTGAAGTGCAAAGTTTGTTAATCACGAATATGTTTAACTTTTGTTTCTTCCACTCGATCTAATTCTAAGGACATTTAAAATCAATCTCGCTTTAAACTAATTTATTTAACTAAACGCGTTTCGTCTAATTTATAAACATTCACGAATGCGAACAAATTTTTTTACACTACAGTATTCAAAAAAGTTAATGATATACGAATATTTATTTATTCTAAAATTTATTTAATAATGTTCTAACGGGATCGCCGGATGTAAAATAATTACCTCCTATTCTATATTTAATCCAGTCCGATTGTATGTGCTTCTTACTTTCCAAATATTTAATTTTAAATGTCGCCGTTTATCGTAATTTATTTTGACACCGTTATGCAGCTACACACCACTGTATCTGTTTTTTTTTGAGATCGCTATTTAGGTTTTTCGTAAATAGATATAAAATAATGTATCGCAACATGTCCCGCAGCATTAGGTGGGTCAAACCTAACAAAATTGGACCCAAAACGCCGCCTCGCGACACTCCCTTTGAAAGGGACAATTTCAATGCAATCTATCAATTTATAAATATCTGACACTTTGTTCGCCCCGATTTCGCTGTTTCATATTTTATATACGTATTTAGTCCTCGGTGGGTATAATAAAAATGTAGGACTAAAAGGTAACACCTCGCAGTATCTGAGATAATTGGGTGCCAAGTTGAAGTGAATCATAAAGAAAACACGGCAAAATGGTGGAGAATCTTTCGGAGACGTAAAAACCACGTCGTTAAAATAATACCATAAGTTCCAATAAAGTTGAGATATTCACCGTTAAAGTTGAAAAATAACATTTTTATTTGTCGTTGCAATTTTGGTCATTAAACTGGCGCAATAGGTTTGTTAATATCATCCAAGGGGAAGGCTAGGGCTGCACCATTATAACTTTTCTAACCTCGAAACGTTTCAGAGGTTTAAGGCGTGAAATTTTTAAAGAAATTTTCGAATTTCCCAGACGTTTTAAGACAAAAAGGTACTCTTGTTTATTTTATGTAAGATGAACCATATTCGAGAAAATCACACATAAAGAATAAGATAGGAAGAGTATTCCAAATATCATTTTAATTATTTTTGCCGTTATCGCTACTTGTGAAGATACCGAAAATTTAATTGGCGTCATGAAGGCATATAAAAACGGCTAATAAAAAAGTAATATTAAAAAGACACTTTAGATCTTGATTTATTACGTAAGTATACAAAAAAATTATTAAATTCCAATGACAAATGAAAATGTTAAGTATGTTAAAAGGACGATTTTATTTTTCAACTTTTGGGGGTTGAATATCTCAACAGGAGAGCGTCGTGAGATACCCTATATGTATGATTCTTCAACTTAGCACCCATTAATCTCAGACTTTGTTAGGTGTGACCTTTAGTCCTTCTACATTTCTACTATACTCGCCCAGAACTACACAATATTTGTGAATCTTGTGAAATTATATGTTCGAGATACCTAATAAATTAAAAATCATAGTCGAATATGAATACCGGTTAGAAATTTAAATTCGCAAAAAAATCGGGTCACTTTTAGAACTAACACTAAGATGCGAAATTCTACTTCGACCGCGATATCGTTGCCAAGTCGATTAATTCAGGTCCTTAGGCTTATCCAGTTTCGGTAAATCTAGTATATAGAGGGGAAAGGTAGATTTTGAAGGTATACTTATACATCGAATCGAGATATAGAACTAACGGGCGATTGAAACAGAAAAGGGGAAATCCACGTGTTATTATCAGATACTAACCTAAAGAGATATACCAGATACCCATAAAACGTATTGTAGCGACCTTGCTAAGTTTCCAAAAAAATTTAATGGAACATCGGAAACATCCTCGATTTTTAAATAATAGGAATTTTCATGGACGTCCGCATTAGCATAATTTTCTATTATTCACGATTGTTTACCGTAACAAAGCGTTTAAAATAATTACTCCGGTATTTCACTTTCCCGTTGAAGATTAAAAAAAAAACAACACATCTCGGAAAATATTAACGAAAGCTAAATAACGGTGACCAAAAAGATCGATATTGTCGCGAGATGATTTTTTTTTAATTATATGTTGCTCGAAGTAGGCCACGATCTATCGACGAGTAGGTAGCACTTGCAAAACAATAAATTAATGGAACTAAAATTTACCGAGCGAAAATAATTACGAGAAAGTACCAAAATCGTTATGATATAACTCGACATTCGTTTAGTATTCTTAAAAAAAATCTATCGATTTTAGAAGTGGACCGACACGTGTTTAATTAATTTTTTTTTTAATTTCACGAAAGTCGCGCATACTTTTATAATGAACTACGACCTTAGATCTCGTCCGTTTTTAATAACCTTCTGAAATACCTTTCGTAATAAAATGTTTAATTATGTCAATTTGTAATACTGACAGTCAAAGTTCGTAAGATGTTTAAAACATGAAATGTCAAGTGTTACAACAGGTACCGTTTATTTACGTATCCAATAAACTATCGCTGATAGGCTTTATAGTAAAAGTTGTTGCAAGACCGCTACGAAAGACGCATTGCAAAATTTTTAGATACTCAAAATCAAATATTGGGTCATAGGTGCGGTTTTATTATGGGTATCTACAGCGTGAAATATTGCTTCATTTAATAGTTGTACATTATAAAATGGTAACGCGCATTTTTTTTTTAATTCGTCGTTTCTACGACCACCTTAAAATGTTTACAGAAGCTTACCTTAATTATAAGTAAACAATCCAAACACAAACACTAAACTAAAAAAAAATGATAAAACAAGTCGACCGAAACAAAAGTAAATCTAGTGCACTCCCAATACTTTTGATCGGCTCTACGCAATGCAGGTGTGATTAGAGGTAAGTTAAAGCTCTCTCTTATATGAGACCCCCACTTAAATAAACAATGTGCGTTTAGAACCAGCCTGACTTGACTATTTATTTATTTATAATATTTATATTTATTTATAATATTTGTTATACCAACTCCTACTAAAATAACAAAAAAATCTAAACGAACGAACGAAATCGGTTCAACTCAAAATTTTTGTCTACATTTTATCGTTACGCATTTTGATTACCTCAAATTAATTTTATAAAAACAGAAAGCGGTTCTCGTTATAAATATTTATATACAAACGCCGCAACTCGTTACCAAAACATCTTAAATTTCGTAGTTTTGCTTTAAAAACCAGCCAAGTGGGGCAATTCGATGTTATCGCGATGAAAATCGATTCGTCTGGAGAAATTTTAGATTGTAAATATTAGACTTACGGATTTAATTAGGGCGCCTTATCTTGAATAATAATTAATTTTTTTATTTGTTAAAACTAAATAACAGCCGGAAGATGAGAATTTAAAGTAAGCTCGCCTATAATAAAACGCTATAAGAACCGACCCGGTTTATTCGAAGGCGCATTTTAAAGTTAAAATTTGTCATTCAATGACAACATTAAAAAAATTACAACAAGAAAAATTATTTGTTACCGATAAAAAAAAAAGATATTTTTTAACTGATGATTGTGGAACGTTAATTTTTGGACTTCTTTGGAACGTGAAAATTGATTCAATACAAGAAATTCGGCGGTTGCTTTACAAAATCATTTTTATGGCGATAATTGGAGGGTATTTCACCGATAAGATGCTGTAGTTACACCAAAATGCCGCACTGCCCCATAATTTTCTCGCACCGATACCCCTTTGTTGGTACGCTAAATTGTCCTAGTGAAAAATCCTCAGTCGTAACCAACACGCAACAGCTATACATACAATTAATGAAAATACTATATACTTTAGGTAAATGAATTGATAAAAAAATTGATTCCCCCTAGCTATGTTATAGGTACAAAACTGCAGTTGCCATTATCACTGTAAGATAGTTGGGAGCCCGCAGCTATGTCCACCTTTCTCAGCACGTGTACAGGAATTAAAAAGTCGTGTTGACAAATAGTTTCTTAAAAAGCTAAACGTTACTGTTTTGAAATTGATTGTTTTTAAATTGTGATCTAAATAGTCATTGTTAAAAATTGTGGCTTCGTGAGCTAAACCGGGCTAACGAGAAACAGTATTCATTATTTCAAGATTGACATGGCGAACACACTGCACACTAATAAATAAATAAATAAATAACCTTCTTTTTATTACAAAACACTACTCCGTCCTCCATCATCTGGACATTGCGCTTTTATACATAAATGCAGTGTAAAGCGGCGTTTACATTAGCGTGGAGCCACAGCTGAAATCAGCCGTTTATTTATTAAACTTTAAATGCAATGAGTAATATGCAGCCGTGGCTCCACGTTACACCGCTTAAAGCTCTTATCGCGCGAAAAAACAGCAAAATGTAATTCATACAGGCTGTCTAGAAAATAGTCGAAAGAAACCATGTCAAAAAAATGTCACATGTTTCTATAATTTTTTTTCCTAAGGACGTGGCCTAGAATATCGTTGAGATATTCACCCCCAAAGTAGAAAATAAAATTCAATTTTTTAAATGACATTTTCGAGGATTATAGTGGAGTTTGATAAAAAAATATATGCAAATCGTGACCAACAATTTTTCAAATATGTACTTTTTAGAAAATATATTCAAAAATTATGTATTTTTATGTAGTAAAATTATTTCAATAATCACCGTTTACTGCCTTTATATCGCACAATTATAAATTTGACTCTATTTTTAATTTAAAAACTATTCTTGTGTCCTTAAGCATTGAAAATTTCCTATTACAAACCATAAACCAGATAAAAGTTTAATCGCATTTTTATGCAACTGATAAAATACAAAGCAACTAATAAAACATGTGCACCGCCTACTTTCATAGCTTATCGGAGACCGAACAAAGAATTGAATGTTTTTAGAATAAAAGCGGGATTTCCTAATATCCATGTATAAACTCGAGTGCATTTATATACAAGACTTCCGGCAAAACCGTTTTAGATCATTCGCATTAGTGATACAGAGCGGTAGTGCTTGTTTTAGTAGTTCGAATTTTAAATTACGGCGTCGTATTAATCGCGCGTGCGAGGAGTGCTCGTTCGGTTTATAAGGCCTTTTTGCGTGTGAGTGCGCGAGTGTTGTGTTCTTTAAAAGGATTACAAACAAAAAGGATTAATACGACGAGGAAAGGTAGGATTTTTCTTTGTCGACTAACTCTCCATGTATTTATAAAGTGTAAATACATAAACTTTTAAACAAACAAATTCTTTGAAAATCGAGTTTGGTTAGGGCCTTGATTAGGGTTCCTCTCAAACACTTGACGGTCCAATTTCGCGAACGAAATTTCATCTTACGCACGTCTTCGCGATCACAGTGGTTGGTGAAATACAGTGAAATAAGAAACGTAATACCTACGTAATAATGCAAGTTTGCAGTCAACGAAAATCTACGCTAGAAATTGGCGATAGAGTGAAAATAATGACGAGAAAAGGTAGGATATAAAAAGAAACATTTAGAATATTCTAATGTTTTCATATAGTCTGTTACAGACAAGTGACAATCGTAGCGGCAACAGTGTTAGTCTGCATTTTTAATTTTTTTAAACGTTTTTAGATTTTTTTAAATTTGTCTTATTTTGAGAAATTTTGCCTTATCAATGCATTCAATGCATAACAATTTAGACAAACCAGACAAAATTTGAATACTAAAATTTGCAAAAATTTATTCTTAACGTGTTTTTTTTTTAATAATCGTGTCAGTTATTAAAATTATTGTGATTAGTTTACATTCTAGTTTATATTAACAAAAGTGATTTATTTTATTTTAAACAGTTTAAATAGTCAAGAGTTTCCGGCCGTTTTACACGGTACTTCTACGATGATTTGGACTATACCGAACGGTTTCTCAGTAAGTACATGATTACAAGACTTTGTCATTTAATTTGAAATAGCCAATACTAAATTCAACTTATTATTAAAATTATTGTTATACAGTGACCGGCATAAAGTTCGACACAAATAGAAAACTTTTTTTATTTAAAATTTCTCCAAAAATTTTATTCTTTATAAAAATCTCTGCATAGTTCCAAACTAAAAATATGCATGTCAAAATTTGAATATAACCTTTCGTTTACGAGGGACGTTCAAAAATATAAAATCGGCTCAAGAATAAAGTACCCTTATTTTTGAAAATACACAAAAATTTTATTTGGAAAATTTTCTTAGAATTACAAGAAGATATGAAATAGGAAGCTACAGTCACTTTTTGAAAAAACTTTTTCTTTCCCGAAATGTATTACCATCGATTACAGAGAGTTAGGTTAGATAAAACTCTATAATCAAAGGTATTACGTAAGACGAATTTATTTAAAATTAGATAAGCCGAATCTGCATTAAAAATTTCAACAATTTAAAATAAAACTTAGAGATAAAGATAACTGATAAATTAAGTTCCACATGCTACAGATGAAGATACGCGAAAAGCTCTTCTCTTGTCGACGAAAGTTAAGAGGCACAATTTGTTAAATATTAAGCACAGGTGTCTGGTCAGTTAAAAAATTGGATTGTTTTATCGTATTTAGGCCCGTTATACACATCACAACTAAGTCGATTGGCAGATAAAACTCCAGGCAAGATTTCAGAGGTTTAAACTATTGTTTAGAATGAATTACTCTGGTATGCCCCGCCTTAATTATCTTATTAAGGAGGCCCTGGGCCCCCATTATACAATAACAGTACAACTGAAAGTTTGGGCCACCAATTGTGAAACGAAACAGTTGACTAACAATCAGTATCTGAGAACGTCACAGACACTAATTATAACTACATAATAAGGACGTTTGCGTTATGGTCATCGGGGATGTACATTAACCTAAATATTTTACACCCAACCCTGTTAACTCACAGGCTTAGGTACTCAAATGTAGGAATACAGTCAGAAAGTTAAAAATGACTTACCCCAAACTCCATCCTGCAAATCGAGATCTCCAGTTTTGTTTTCTTGTAATCCTCCAGGGCATGTCTACACACATGGCACCCCAATTCGTCGGAGACACCAACGTACCCAGGAAGTCACCACGAAATCACTTCATTGTTATTTTTAGTTATAGTTACACACGCACACTACACGCACCTTTGCACTAGTTTTGTATGATTTTAATACATATAGTTTATCGGTTAGTAATTCGTATAAACAAGAGTTTGAGGTTAGGTACGCGATACTCTAACCACACAAATGCCACACGACGATCACGTAATGTAAACACTTTGCACACCGCAATATAGGTACACGATTTTCCAAAAATTGTTGACTTATTTACCGATTATTAACGGCACTAACTAATCATCATCAAAACTTATGATGCCAAGAAAATGTCGGCAGCACTACCTCCAAGTACATACCTATCTTGTTAAGCTAATAGGTAGCACTTTTTTTACGATGACCGTACTTAAAATTTTGTTCCGAATGATTATGATAAAGTTTTTGTACACCAACTAGCGATTTCATTGTTAAATATTAATATAAATCGTGTCGTACTGAGAACATTACAGAAACGCGATGGCCGCTTTATAAAACACTGTGGAATCCGTTCGGCTCCATCTGTCGAAATAACTGTCAACTATCAGAATGACATTTTTTGCGATATTTTTGAAATTTTAATTTTACTTGATTGACTAAATCGTAATGCTACGTACGTAGAATTTCCGACTTATTATAAATATCCATGCCGTTATGAGAATTTGAACCCTTGTTACACCTATAACTATATCCAGAAGGACACTTGTTACGGTCTTTTCGTGCGATAATTTAAAAATATTTATATTTGTATCACATTTCAGAAATTAAAATTAAATTTCGAAGTTTTTTGGCAAGTTTTAATTAAATATTTCTGTATCGCTGTAATCATAAAACAGAGTTGCATTAAATCGTTAAAAATATACAAAATAATTCGTTTAAAATAAAACAATTAACATTATTTTTGGCTGAATTGGAACGGAGGTCCAAATAAAACGCAGATATTAGCATTATATCACCTATACCTATATGAAAATTGTTCTAAAATATAAATATATATATAGGTACACAAAAGAATCCGAGTAGATTAAAACTTTTTCCCAACTTAGTACACGCATTATTGCGTGTATTGAATATAAAATTAAGTATCTATGATTTATTAATAATAAAATAACGTTGTTAATAATAATATTAATAAAATTATAAAAAGTTTTGTAATTCTAATTTTTAATATGTAAGACATATGTTTTAACTATCCCGCGAAAAAACCGCGACAGCTGCCCTTCTACATACGCGAATGTAACTAGGCACCACCGATAAAACAGGGTACTAGTTTAATTTTCAGGGTAAAACGTATATCAACAATAAATGCACTTGAATAATATTATGTTAATAGTCACGTTTTAAATCTTGAAATTATTAATTGAAATTATGTATTTCTAATAAGATAGGAAGATCGTGAAGGTTGCCAAGAAAAATAAGGAGAGTTTGATATCCTAAAATAACACAACCACCTGTTTGACAGGTACCTTGATAACAAATACGTTTTTATAAGCAACCTTTAATACCTATTTGCATTTATTATTTCTAGTATGCATATAGGTACATTACTAATTCTAATTGTCAATTAGGTAATGGTTGGATAAATCGTCCATCTGTGACATGGAATATTAGGAATACATATCAATTACGTGCGTCTTCTCGAACAAGTCTTCACAACAATTTTAAAGGGGTAATTATAAAAATAAACCTTTACAGTTTTATTTTATTTTGTGAACTGTTACAGGCGTAACAAGGCATAATATTCTGACTACAAAAATGACACCGAAAATAGCGTTGAAATCTGCTCGAAATTTGGAAGTTAATAATGATATAAAAGAGATTCCCACAGAAGGAAAATCGAATTTATATATTGTCTTTAATTGTCTATTTTGATTAGTTTTAAGTACGTCACGAAGTTTTTTTTTTGTTATATCGTAATGTTTTATGAATGATTTTTAAGTATTTGGCATTTGTTGAGAATAGAGAATTTAAAGGGCTCCTTTGTCGTTGTTATAATATCTATAAAATATTTATGATTATACTATTTTAGTTAGAACGCTTTTAATTATCTTTAAGTTACATTTAAAAAAAAATTGAGTTTTCTATTTGTTGTTCTATTTATACTATAATTGAAGTAATTTATGCAAAATTATTTTTACTAGTTGCATTTTTGGCTTTTTTTAGTGTAAGTAAATGAAGCAGTTGCATTTTTCTATGTAATTCTGTTTTTAATTGACAATATTTGAGTTGTTTTCTATTTGTTGTTTTGTTTATACTATAGTTGAAGTAATTTATACAAAATTATTTTAAACGATTGCAGTTCTGTCTTTTTTTAGTGTAAGTAAATGAAGTAGTTGCATTTTTCTATGTAATTCTGTTTTTAATTCAATGTTTTGCTGTTTTTAATTCAATGCTTGTTTTCGATTTGTTGTTCTGTTTATACTATAATTGAAGTAATTTATGCAAAATTATTTTAAATGATTGCATTTCTGTCTTTTTTTAGTATAAGTAAATGAATTAGTTAGCATTTTTCCATGTAGTTCTGTTTTTAATTGGCATGTTTCGGTTTACACAAGATCAACACGTACATATTTTAAGAGCCAGGCATTTTATGAAATAAATGGCTATAGTTAATTTTATAGTTAATAACAATTGAGTTAAATATTAGACAATGCTCACAATTTATTACAAGAATATTTAAGTACATAAATCTTTGTTTATAAAACTAATTGTAACAGTATAACTTTATCTAATAGCATTTCTATACTTTTAAACAACTTTATACTTATATTTTTGTTTGTATTTTATAGATAAATAAATTGTAAGTATTTGTTTTATTGTTGTTTGTAGTTTGTTATTTGTAGATTGTTGTGTTATTAGATTGTCTCTAAAATTGTAATTGTTGATTAATTATTTATGTAGATTACAAGAAAATTGTATTAAGTTCGATTTCTTTTATTCAAAATTAAAATGAGGGGTAGTGTAAACAATAGTAATTATATGATAAATAGTTAATTAAGAAAAACAGTTGGTTTTTCTTTAAAACTCAATTTGTAAAAGTGAATAATAATTTTGTTATTAGTGTGTTTTGTTATTTAGTAAATAGATCATTTTCAAATTACATCAACTCTCAAATGTGTCTCAAATCATTTCAAATGTAGCGCGAACATTGTCATGGTATCAACAGCAGTCAACTTGGTAGAGGGCGCTATAACGGGTTGACACCCTCATAACGTTCTTCGATCGGAACGATTTTTCTTGATTTTTAACGAATAAATCGCGATACATTGTACATTCGTGTTAACCATTTCTCGGATCATTCGGAATTAATTTTTGAAGTGCGGGCGTCGTTAAAAAAGAAGTAAGAGCTTAACAAAAAAATGATGTTGGCCGTTGGAGGGAATGTCGTCGACCATTATTTTTTGACACTTAAAGATTTGATGTTGTTTGTTTGTTTGTTACGATTCATCATCGGTAAATATTAGGTAGACAACTTCGAAAATCGTGCCGCGATAGGATTTATATTATCTACATGATTGTCGTCCGGCATTTGTTCGAATAACGCACTTATACGGTGTAACTTAATAAATTTGATTTTGGTGCAAATTACTAGCCGATAAACGAATTGTGTTAAAATCCACAGTGCGTTTTATACAAAATTAACTAAAAGGAGTGTAAGAGTGCAGTTTATGAAAATTTGTTTGCTACCGCATACGTGACGTCATTTCGCCATTTTGAACCAACCATCATACATCCAACATATACGTTGAAGGAACTTAGTAAAAATAGACATTATTAAAAGTTTAGTTAGTGGTACTGCCAATAATTTGGCAATGAAGACGACCCGGAATCTATAGATTATGGTGTATTATCCATCTTTCACTGATACCTTCGTGGCAACGTCGTTACCTCCAACGAGATTCGCCCGGGGGCGAATTTCATCTTTTTTCATCCAGCGACTACCGAAGCATTCGAGTATACCTGTAGGTAGCGAGGGCTGGGTTATGGAAAATTCTTCGACCAACTTGGACGTAAAAGTCATGCAATGGAAATAGACCTTCGCCCTCGATGGTAGTGGGTCGATTTCGATTACGCCTGTTTGGGGGATTACGACAAGGCAAGACCGAAAATGGAGGAGCTTCGGGTAAGTCATTTTTAAATTTCTGACGGTATACATTAGAATAGGCTTGCGGGTAAGCAGAGCTGGACGTAAAATAGATTATCATCTCCCCCATGTATCTACTCTCCATGTGTAGGTTATAGGATTATAGGTTATGTTATGTAATTAGGATTATATTGGAAACTTCGTTATTAGTTATAATTATTATTTGCAACGTTCTCGGCTATACTTAATAAGCGTCAGCCGCCTAAACGACACATTTAGGTAGATTACGTATCCAAAGCGTTAAATATAGCAGTACAATATACCTAGGTACGTTCTATTTTTTTATAGGTTATGTCTTTCAAATTATTATTTTTAATATTGTAATATTTGAACATCAAATATTGAAAGAGGTTCTTTGCAAATTACTTCTTAAAAATTGCATCGTCCAGTTGACGCCGCTGGCGACGTTGACAGTCTTCCAAACGTATTAAATTTCGGACAAAGATTTAACGGAATTACTACTAAAGCATATCTAAATGTAGAACTCCGCTAAAGTCAAACTTATAAATCCATTAAAATTTTTGTCTCGTTTAAGTTGTTTATTGCAATGCTCGTCCTTAAAGTCAGTATCAGAACAGTCAAATAGATGTGCCAAATGAGACATAGAGACGTCGTATTTAATGATTTGATAAGATATGGTATTATGATCTAGATTTTGTAAGATGTTTTATAAAAATCTTTGATAAAATAATATAGTTATAGTTCTTCAAACTATTAGCTAGTAAAATAACTAAAAAATTGAGGTAGTTTTATCAGAACGTCTTAATCCACAAAAGTAAATTTTACAGGAGCGTACATTTTGTGTTGTACCATAGTTATAAACAGATACCTTTAAGGAAATACAAATCGATTTTTAGGGTGGAAAAAATCGAAATATTGTTACATTTATTAACGAATTTTCATAGAAAATAAAGCTATTGCAGCCTGTCTGATGACGGGACCCAGGCGTGTCCTTCTGGCTTTTCTCCGATCTCAACCCCTAGATCACGAAAATATATGTCGTTCATTTTGGGTCGGTCACATATAATCAATTTCTTGTGGACACAATTCAGTCGCAATTTAGATCGTAGGAGGCTGAAATTTGGACAGCGTATTGTCTTTACGAAAACAAAGGACGATTTCGTTAATCAGCCAAATCGACCGACCCGTTTCAAAATGGCGGCCGTTCAAAAAAAAGTTTAAAAAATTCTAATCTCCGTTATTACTTATAAGATTGGTAATGTGAAATGTTCTGGAATCAGTGAATGACTTTATAATTTTTGATAGAATACACCGTTTTCGAAATAGTCGGAAAAAAAGTGATATTTATTTTTTAATTCTTATAAATTTCTCTCGTAAATATTATTTTTCAAAAAATGTATTTCTTTCGAGAAAAATTAAACAAAAGAAAGTTTTTTGACATGCGACACGAAAATTTGATAACGAGACTTGCACGCAGTTGGATTTTGCTTTTTCTCAGTGACTTGTTTTCGACGACAGTCTATTGCAGTGGCTCTCATTCTTGTGAGTTACGCGTACCACCCAAAGAATATCAAAACAATTTCGTACTATCACCTTCTACAAAAATTTCGTCATCCAAATAAAAAATGCAAAAAACCAGTATAAAATACCAATTTAAAATTATTTGAATAATAACTATCTATTGCTTTTATATCGCAGAATTATAAATTGACTCTATTTTTAATTTAAAAACTATTCTTGTGTCCTTAAGCATTGAAAATTTCCCTATTACAAACCATAAATCAGATAAAAGTCTAATCGTATTTTTATGCAACCGATAAATACAAAGCAACTAATAAAACATGTGCACCGCCTACTTTCATAGCTTATCGGAGAGCGAACAAAGAATTGAATGTTTTTAGAATAAAAGCGGATTTCCTAGTATCCACGTATAAATTCGAGTGCATTTATATACAGGATTCCGGCAAAAAGTTTTAGATCATTCGCATTAGTGATACAGAGCGGTAGTGCTTGTTTTAGTAGTTCGAATTTTAAATTACGGCGTCGTATTAATCGCGCGTGCGAGGAGTGCTCGTTCGGTTTATAAGACCTTTTTGCGTGTGAGTGCGTGAGTGTTGTGTTCTTTAAAAGGATTACAAGCAAAAAGGATTAATACGAAGAGGAAAGATAGGATCTTTCTTTGTCGACTAATTCTCCATGTATTTATAAAGTGTAAATACATGGACCTTTAAGCTGTAACACAGATTATATGAAAATCGAACTTGGTTAAGTTCTTGAATGGGGACTCGAATTGGATCTTGGTTAGGCTTCCCTCAAAAATTCGACGGTCCAATTTCGCAAACGAAATTTTATCTTACGTGCATTTTTGTGATCACAGCAGTTGGTGAAATACAGTAGGTATGAAGCGTTAGGTATAGGTACCTAATAATACAAGTTCGCAGTCAACGGAAGAATCTACGATATAAATTAGCAGTAGAGGAAAACGATTACGAGAAATAGGTAGGAAAATAAAAAGAAAATTTAAAAGTTTCTAATTTTTTCTTATAGTCTGTTACAGACTATATATACTTCGTTCAAACCTATATGCAATGCATGTCATCAATAAAAGGTTACTAGATGATGACGTTTCACACAATGCTGTCACCTCGTACCTCGCATTTTTACAGTTCTAATAAATTGTAGGATTTCTTTATACCATCTAATATGTGCGCAGGTAAATCATCTATAGAATATGTCATTTTCCAAACTTTAAATCAAATTACAAATAAGCAATCTAGTAACTTTTTTTTAATGACGTAAATTGCATAAAGGTTTGGATAGGCCATATATATAATCAATTTTAGTGAATACGATTCCGGTCGTAATTTTGATTGTAGTATGACAGCGTATTGTCTTTATGAAAACGAAGGACCAGTTCATTAAGTTCAATGCACCGCTTTCGAGATAATCGAAAAAAAGTGATTTTTTTAATTCTTATAAATTTCTCTTGTAAATATTATTTTCCAAAAAATGTATTTCTTTCGAGAAAAATTTAAAAAAAGTCGACGTGCAAATTCAATACCGAAGCTTCGGATCGAAGCGCGATCGGATATTGTTAGATTTTAACTGTGCCTTCTAGACGTATAAAATAGTCGGAATAACTGATTTTTACAAAAAGTGAGGGTTAAGACGTTCTGACAAAACTGCGTCGTATAATTTAAAAAGTTTAGAACTATACCGAATGTTTTAAATAGGTAAAAATTGTTACAAACTATTTTAGACTCTACTTGAGGTGGGGTTCCTTAAATAGTTCAGCAATATAACATGTGTACAACCACCCTATTGGGTGGTTACGGATTATTGGGTGTTGGGTGGAGAACGGGGCTCATCCAGGGGTCATCCAATCAAAACCCGACGTACATATCGCAGAGTCGAGTGACGCAAGAGGAGACGTGAGTCAGCCTAAACCCAATCAAAACAGTAGTTTTAAAATCACCGCAACTTCGACTGGGGGGTTCCTCTGCCATTCAATTTTGCGATGTGTGCAACGAGTCTGAACATAATAAAGCAGCCTCTTTTCGAATTTTATTTAAGTACGTTGTAATTTTGACAGATAGATTTTTCGAAAATTAAACAATTTCTAAATTGGTACATCGGTAACTAACAAGGAGCAGAGCCTGTTTACTTTTTTTAACTAATTACGCTTTTCCACTTTGTCGGCACGGAAAGAAAATTTCCGGTGGTTTCACCTGCAGCACGTATATACCTACTCGTAGTCAGTAATAAAACTGTGTGCCATAAACTTTATATCAGTTTAATTTTTGAATTAGGTACCTATTGAAAATAATTAAACGTTAATTGTTCTTTCGTTTTTGATATATCTAGACGTTGACAATATATTAATTCATATATATTACACATACTTCAAAATAATTAAATTCAGTATGTATTAATTACTTGTTTCCTAGAAATACTGTGACCTTTATTACGTTAAACCAATAAAAACTCAAATGCTCGCTAACAACTTTCTACTGTTTTTAATTTATAATTTTAAGTTTGAATAGATAAGAAAGTTGTTTGAAATTTTAAAAATATTTGTAAAATTAATGGTATTTTTAAAAAAAAATTCCAAGTATTTTATTTTAATTTCACCTTCATATTTATGTTTGATTTTCAAAGGATTCACGTTATCATTCCTTTCGTTATTTGATGAATTTAGAGTTTTTAGTAAAAAAATTTCACTCTGCTTTCAAAATAAAAAACAATTTACAAACCATACCAATCGATTATTTATTTATTTTGTTTTTCTGAAATTTTAATCATTTCTAGATATTTAACTAACGGTATTTCAAAACGCTGTGTTTCTTTTTGGAAAGATAATTAATTTTAAATAAAATTATATATTAAATTATTATTTTGTTTATTCCGTACCCTTCGCCACTTCAAAAGCCATCAAATTCGATAAATATGGAAGTTCTTAGATTCTAAGAACACTTAATGTTGTGAATTAGTAATTCTTCTTTGTTAATTATTATTCAAAAGAAATCCCTCCAATACAAGTTTCTGAAACCTGACGTTTAGTAAAATTGAGGTTGATCGATTCAATTAATCAATAGTAATTTGTAGAATTCAGAATATTTATACTTTTGCTTATAGGCAATTTTTGTCTATTCGCTAAATTTTTAAGTATTTATTTTTCTAAACGGCTCAAGAAACGAAAAAGTTGTCCCCCGTTTGATTTTTAAAAGGATAACATTTTTGAATTCGATTTGGTGGAAAAGGTATGTTACAATTTAAAAATATGATTTTATGAGATAAAATCACAAAAAATGTTGTTTATTAACACAAATTCCTTTCGTATTTAAAATCCGTTATTTTTAAATCAAGCGTCCTAAACAGAGGAATAAATTAGTCCAAGCACAAAATTGAATTTAACTGTTATATGCTAATTTTTGTGTTAAATACCTCTACTGTAAGAAATGGAAGTGCTATAGCATGCTAATTAATTTCTACCTAGTTTTCACCATTAAGCACGATTTTTTATGAATCATTTCTATGGATTTAACATAGGCAGAGTTCAATTTCAACCTTCATCATAAAGTAATAATGAGCGAACTGATTAGTTAGTTTTAATGTATAAACTTAATTCCTCTGATTTAAGGTAAATATTCAATTTTAGGAAGGTTGTATTTTGGAGTCCATCTAATTACAAAATAACCCCTTTGATAGTCGGGACGTTATAAAATTCTATGAAATTGTTTTAAATACTTTTTTATTGGAATTAAACCAACATGAAAAGGAAAAATTAATGATGTTTAAATAACTTTTATATTTATTGAAAAATCAGTTTTGTAAACAAATTGATTCTTATCGCTTTCATACAATGGGATTGTTGAGAAATGATTTCAGAAAAGATGGAGGTTCTCAGATCTAAAACTTGTATCAACAAAATTTTAGCTATATTTATATTGTTCTATACGATAAACTCAGACCGCTTTATCATAATTGTCATTTGGTAATTAGCATTAATTATCTAGTAATAATGTTAGTTTACCACGAGTTAGATCATTTTAGAAAAATAGGCAAGCGTGCTATTAAAGTATCAAATTACAAAAAGTATATTTTAAATAATTCCCGTACACTTAAAATTGATACAATTGGTATTATATTGGAGTGGTATTCGAAAGTTAAATACTTTTTTGGAATTAAACAATTAAATTTTAATAAAAAATAAAGATATTTTTAAACAAATTGATTTTTAACTATGTATGAATATTTACACAGGAAAAATTTATAAAATATTAAAGATTGGTTCACATTTAGAATTTCTAGTTTTATAATGAGATTATTTTGAATTACGGTGTGATTCCGAAAGGACTCTGACGGTTACTGTGAACAGTATGAAATACCTAAATATATGTATACCGAAGTTATTTTCCTAATCTGTACAAGTAAATTTCCATGTGGTCTAAATATAATTTCATTTTATAGGTGTCCATAATTTTGGATTATAGACAAAAGAAAGACCGTAAACATTGACGACTGGGTTCGGCGTTAAATACGCGAGTCTCAGTACCGATAACGTGTTGAAGACGTGTATACCCGTCTGGATTTCGCGAATAAACACATGCGCGCGCGTGGTTCCTGCCTTAATTGGATTACGGGAAGAAGGGAATCGCATAGGAAACCGTGTCGCACCTCATGGAATTTGGGGTAAGTCATTTTTAATTATTTTTTGTCTTTGCGTTTAATGCACTTGAGGACGTCGATTTAGGCTTCCAAAAACGATTTCTAAACTGTCTTCCACTATTGGCGTAAATTGTCTGCTGCCATCAATATTATTCTTTTAGTCCTCG
Source organism: Rhagophthalmus giganteus (assembly GCA_036326145.1). Taxonomy (NCBI): domain Eukaryota; kingdom Metazoa; phylum Arthropoda; class Insecta; order Coleoptera; family Rhagophthalmidae; genus Rhagophthalmus; species Rhagophthalmus giganteus. The sequence continues at coordinate 22,649,603 of JARFJA010000093.1, forward strand.
GCGTAAATGTATATATTTCGTTAAAATAATGTGTAGCATTACGCGTGTCAATATTTGTACCACTTTTATCAAATTGCGTACTCCCGACAAAATTGTAGACGAAATAAACATCGTACGATCTAATCTAATTTTACAAAATTGCGTAATATTAATAATGATTAAGACGATTACATCTCGTTTTCGAATACAATTTTTTTTAAATATCTGGAAGGAACAAACGCGACTTCTGTACGTTTGTGACACTTTATTCATGAGCACCTTCGGCATATGCCTCGAAGCGACCGTATAATAGGTAATGTTAATTTTTTTGACTAATTTTTACTCCGGGCGACGTTTTACGTTACAAATTATAATCTTGAACAACACCGCGATATCGACGTTACGTCGTCTTACGTATTGGAATCAGAACACGTGTGATAAATTACTTCCTTTATTTTCGATTTTTGATAACGACTAATAATAAACGTATAGACCATCGAAAATTTTTAAACGCACCACAGAATTTACTGCTGTTATAATTTATTTACTTACGTAATAAATAAAATTGTTTAAAAATTAGAAATACCCAATCGTTTAGGGAACTATTGCTATTGTCATTACATTTAAATGTCTAGAAACTTCCAATACGTCTTCTATCAAAACTAACTAGGTACGTGACCCAAATATCGGCCATCTAAGGGAATTTTTACATAAACGTACTTAATGCTCATCGCATTATCCTGAAATTAGCACCAATTTTCCATTATACATTCAGTTACATTGCAATCACCTAATTATTGAGGGTTTTAACCGTTGAAAAAAAAATGCATTTTTTTAAAGAATAAAAATATCCAAATATCTTCCACTGCAATAACTCGTCCTCCAACTCGGGGGGGGAGGGGGAATTGGCTTGCGTCCTGAAGGTCCGTCTGATAGTTTTTAAATGTCTTCCAAAGATTTTATTGTTTAATGTCGACCATGGTACATACATCATATGTTTTGGATGCCTTCAACAGGTTCATATCTTCGTTTTTATAGCTATTACTATCTCTTTCGTCGTTACTTTGCTCGATTGTATGGTTTATGGGAATGATTATTTGAGTATACAACACAATTTACACATATACTCTGCTTTCCAAAATAAACGAAACACCAATTATATCAAACGGCGGAGCTACTCATTATCGAATAATTTATTTATTTTATGGTCTTTTACTTCGAAATTTTAATCATTTCTATGTACTACTTACTAACCTAAGTCGTTGGTAAAAATTTCAATAAAAACGCATAGTTGTTTCGTTTTTGTTGGAAAGCATTAGCATGTCAAATATTATAAATTTGAGAAATTATGAATATTAATATTATTATTATTAAGATTTATTCGCGATACCCTTTAAACGGCCACCTTCGAAAACGCCAGTGCAAATTCGTAGTGAGCAATTATGGAAGCTTTCGTTAAGCATTGGACTCAACCGAACTCGAACATTCAATAGGTTTGTGTAACTGCTAGTAATTGAACTTCTGTTCGTTAGAGTGTATTATTCAAAAGAAAAATAACTCCTCACAAATAAACACAGTTTCGTAGAAACCTTATGACGCTCTTAAAAAAAGTAATGACAAATTATAAAGAATAAACTAATATTAAAACAAGACACCGTACCATCTTTGAAAATTGTCCAATTGTGTACGTTAAGGGTGCGTTTGAAGTGTATACTGTGTTGCCTAAAAATTATAATTAGCGTTAACATAATAACAAAAAAAGTATTGATTTTATAAACATTTGCCATTAACAAATATTATTCAGAACAAGTACTACTACCACAGGACAAAATTTGATAATGATATAAAAATTTTCACATTTAGAATTTACATATTTTTTTATAATAAACATATTATTTCTAAACATATTGCCATAAAACTTTGTCAACTTCTTGCGCCAAGTTTTGTGATGTTAAAACTAACAAAAAGTAACTGTTTGAAGGTATAGTTTTTAAAAACCTATGTAAACGGAAATTATCCGGAAATTTCGCGGTTATTTGCAAGAAATTATATTTTAATTCAGCTTTTGTGTAAAAGGGGGCGTTAGAGTAAGTTAGCAGAATTTTTACCTATTTGTCGTACAGTAATCTACTATGGTAGTATCCTAACAGTTCAAATTTGTTTTTTTCAGTTTTTTAGCAATTGTAACTTTTTTTTGTTATTTTTTTCGCTAATAGGATTTCTTATACACTCCCGGTCAAAATGATAGCACACGTGTGAAATATTTAGGTTTACATATTTGTACTTGGTATTCGCTAAGGTTGCATTTATGCATGCCGTCGGTCGCAGGTCGACACGAAGCCGCACAAATTCTAAGGGCACACATAGACACATGAATACGTTTACGTTGCCCTTAGAATTTTACGACTTCGTGCCGTCCTGTGACCGACGGCATGCATAAATGCCTAAACGAGACATATTGTATGTAAACACATTGTAAAATCATAAAAAATTGAAGCACATATAAATTTAAACTTTGTCCTTGATGCTTACCGCAAGCGAAATGATGGCACACTTAAGAAATAATAATATTTATTATACGTAAATTCGAAAATAAAACATACAATTATACTTCTTAGACCCGGTAGAAACGTAAGATATATGTGAAATATAGCTATTCTAAGAATAAACAGATGTCAAAAGTTACTAATGTAAATGTAAACTAATGTAAAGTACAATGTTACTATATTCTCCGAATAGTGCTAACTACAGAATAAATCGTGGTATTTATTAGCTATACCGTCGTTTTTGAACGTATAGCGTCCGCTATTCTACGTATAACGCAATATAACTTCACATTTTGTGTGATAGCACGCGTATTGAAACGAACAAAGTTTTGTTATAGTGTCGGTCCGTTTTACTACGAAAAAGTTCGTATATTTGAATTATCAGATAATGATATTGAAGAACTAATTCATCCCAGGGTTAAAAACCCAAAATATTTCGAAAACGATATTTACACTTTTTTTATATACCTACACAGTAAAAAATATTTTGTTAATTTCACGACTATTTCACAACATTTTAAATGTTACTTAGTTAGAGTTAAACACAACTGCATTTTTTAGTTAGTTTAGGTAGTTTTATAATTCTACAGCTTTAGCTAAATGTATTAAAAATAGGAGTGGACCTGCTGGAACTAAAAATTGGAGTTAAATTAACAATATATTTTTTACTGTGTAATCATTTCAAACTAACCGGCAGTGTCGCTTCTCTTCTAGAACTATTATCTATTGTGAAAAATACACTCATATAGAATTTTTTATTAGGTTTCGTTTGCAAAAGAATACAACTCATAACTTCTCCAACCGATTGAAGTCATGCTCTTTCTTCACAAATAAAATTATTATTGGCATTATGATTTTATGCGACAGGTAAATACCTGCCATGCTTCTTGTTGTGGCAAACATTAATGGTGCCAGTAAGACCCATTTCACAGTAGCCGGCTGCCGGATAAAAGGCGGCGTGAAAACGATAGCAGGCTGCACGCTACGGAGGACTCAGTAGTACCGTAAGAAAAAATCTTAGAGAGAGGACATTTTTTTCTAAGTAAGACGGAAATATTAGGGTACGACGACTTCGAAGTAACCGTAACCTTGAATTGAGTTGTCGAATAACGGAACGACGCACGTGGTGCAATTTTGCCATCCCCTTCAATACTCTTATTTAGTCATGCAATTTTAAAATGATGGGAATAAAAAATTTAGTAATTTGTAGTTAATGTTTACTCGTACAATTAAATGAAATTTCTGTAATAATATGAAATTATAATGCTGATAATAATTTAAGTAATTCGCTTTCTTCTAGAAATGTGATTTCATAATTTGAATAGATATGTCATAAAAACAGTTGTGATATAGATATTGAAACAACAGAAACATAGATTTGAGTAACATATTATGAAGACACGCAAAGAAACAAAAGGAATAAATTACTTATATCTATACTTATGAGCGTGTGGTAGTAGATTTGATAATAATTTACAAAATCACTACCTACAAGGACACTACTACTCATTGAATAAAATCACAACTGCAACTTAAAAACGACAATACCTTACCAATATGGTACAGGCGGCGTTTTGGCAGAAACGTAGATATCTGTTCTAGATATCTTCGTCACTGCGTGAACAATAAAATATGACCCATGAAACATTTTTCAGAAATTTTCAAATGTTTTTAAAAACTTATTTCATAAATTCCAAAAATAAAAAATACAAACAATGGGTTACATTAAATTTGCATTTTTATTATCTCTGAGTGGCATATTCCTGCACACTCTGTGATCTATAAGTTCTGGAAGTTGACAATGTTTATAAAAGTAATCTAATTTAGTTTTCATTTTTGTGTTCCAAAAATCGTCGTCTTTTTCCACATAATCTATTTTTATTTTATTTACTCCAGTCCAGACAGTCAAAATACACTTCGTTTTCTGAGTCACACGTAATTGCCCCTGTATTTGAAAATATCAATCATGAAGTTGGTTAATCGTATAACTACCATCCTTTTGGTATTTCCAAAATGTATTTTTTTTTAACGGATGGCTTCCTCCGGTGTAAGATTTACCTTAAAAGTAGCAAAGGGGCATTTAATTTCTACGATACTTTCAGTTTCTTGCTGAATACCATTCGGTGATGCTCCAAGATAAAATTTATTTGGGTCAATAAATAATCTACATGGTTTTCTTTTCGAATTAATGCTTTTTTCTAGTTTTTTCTTCGCAACATTTTCGTATGTATTTACAGGTTTTAGTGACGGAAAATGTGTTGACAGCGTATTATACAACAAATGTTTTACTGTATTTGCAGTATTTGTGATTTTTTAATTTGCAAATTTTGCAAATAATAATAAACACTTATAAAATACTGTATGGATAACTCTCCAAAAGCGCTATAACAAATCAATAAATATCAAACAAGACCGGTACCTGGCTACGAGATAACTAAGACATCGACAATAATTTTGAAATTCCTTCCAGAAACTACCTTTTTCTACTATTTTTTTTATAAGCGATTAGAGAGTTGTATCTGTGGGTTCAAAGCTTTTGTTATGAAGCTTTTATTATGGTTAATTATGGTTCTAGGAAAATGTTATTTTACCAAAGCGAAATCTGGTTTTGAATAAACATAATAATAATTATTATGTAGTAAATTATCAGATTATCGGTTTTTTGAGTAATTCAGTGTAAAGTTGGATAATGAATAAATATGTATCAGTAATGAGCTCTTGAAAACATGCGATACATATACAATAAAAAAAATAATTCTTTCAAGTCGGATCAACCATCTATTCGACAACAGGGTAAAATGCGAGCCGGTTAGTTTAGGGTCTCTTTTACGATCTTGTGAATACTGACTTAATTCCTGTCATAAATTATCAAACTAAACACTCAATGTTTATCGTAACGAGATAAGCTTTCTATTCTAGGAAGCTGTATTTATTTGTGAGGAATTATTTTTATTTTGAATAATACACTCTAACGAACAGAAGTTCAAGTTACTAGCAGATACACAAACCTATTGAATGATCGAGTTCGGTTGAGTCCAATACCTAACGAAAGCTTCCATAATTGCTCACTACGAATTTGCACTGGCGTTTTCGAACGCACCCTTAAGAGATGAAAATTCAGTAATAAATATAATAAAATATAATTAAGGTGATAGGTGGTCAGCGTGAATTAAGTAAAGATTTGTTTAGAAATATCACTATCAGCTATAACGATGAAAACAATGTTTTTTGTTTTTCGGATATGGAAAACGACTTTTTAACCCTTTATTTTTGCTCAAAGGTACCCAATAACAGAAAATGCACAAGCGATAGTCGTATTACAACGGTAATGCACGCAGGTGCTGATAAGGATTTAACATAGATAGGTAGTTGTGATGTTATGCATTCGACTTCGAATGCTAAACGATAGAAAAATAAAACAAATTTGAACTGTTATGATACGCTTATACCTACCATAGGTACGACAAATAGGTAAAAATTATGCCAACTTACTCTAACGCTCCTTTTTACACAAAAGCTGAATTAAGAATATAATTTCTGGCAAATAACCGCGAAATTTCAGGATAATTTCCGTTTACATAGAGATTTAAAAACTATACCTTCAAACCGTTACTTTTTGTTAGTTTTATCATCACAAAACTTGGCGCAAGAAGTTGACAAAGTTTTATGGCAATATGTTTAGAAATAATATGTTTATTATGAAAAAATATGCAAATTCTAAATCTGAAAATTTTTATATCATTATCAAATTTTGTCCTGTGTTACTAGGACTTGTTCTGAATAATATTTGTTAATGGTAAATGTTTATAAAATCAATACTTTTTTTGTTATTATGTTAATACTAATTATAATTAATAGGCAACACAGTATACACTTCAAACGCAACCTTAAAATGTTCGGACACAAATTTATGATGGATATAACGCTTTTAGATATTTACTCGTAAATATAGATAGAAAACGTACCTAATACAATTAATTAAATGTAATATAATCAAGTATATTTAATTATACTGAATTGAAATTAGTAAGATTAAGGCCGGTCTTTTCATCTTCCATTTAATTTATTTGATAGATATTTACCATAGAAATAATTGTTATAACAAACATTGCCATGGTAAAAATTTGTCAAGTAAATTTATTGGGAGATGAAAAAACCGGCCCTAAAATTAGATAACCTATTTTTGTTATTCTCTTTCGAAACGATGTTTTTAATTAAATTTTTACAACAATTTTTAATTAGAACGGCAATTCGTCTCGCAATCGATCAGAAAACTAATTTTTTAGTAATGACCAATAGGAATTTGATCACATCGAAAATTACTCTAGGGAAACTATAGCCACATGTCAATAGTAACGCGATGTTCGCTTTTCTAAATTACCATCGCAACACTTAATCGGACAATAGAACGTACACAGGGTGTTCAGGAAATGGTGGAGTTTAATTTCTTGGGAGCATCTAAACCACGTCAAAATAATGCCACAAATTCTTATACGTTTTTTTCCTACGTAAACTTTTTCTTATTTCATCGTTTTCATACGTAAAGAAATAAAAGATGCAGAGTATCTAAGATATTATATATTTTTAATTAAATATTATTTAATATCTAAGCAGGAAGCGCCTAAAAAGCGCCCGGACTCGTCATAAATTAAAATGTTAGATTTAAATTTCCGTTATCTTCGAGATTTTGATAAAATTTTATTTGATGAAAAATATGCTTACTTTGTTAAGTTCTATATGCTGTATTAGAAGGAAAACACCCTGTATTTTACTCAAAAAATTCTCTCTGACAAAGTTTGCTCTACGTTTACTTTTAACAATTAACAATAATTATACTAAAAAGCTACAAAAAAATTAATCTATCAACATTTTCCGTATCGCTCTTTATTATCTTATAACTTTACAAGTTTATTATTAGAGAATATTTAATCAGCTTAACTTCTAACGTGTCTTATAATTTTATAAATAGCTTATAATTGGTTTTTGTCTAGAGAAAACTTTTATTAAGTCCATATAGGTAAATACGATTAATTTGATAAATAATTTGTCATAATTTATATAAATTACTTACCTAAATAGGAATTTTAGCTCTATAATAAAATCATTGCTACACAGCGCGAGAATCCCTTAAAGCCAATATATGATGGAAACATGCGATGTCAATTAGAGATAATAAGCACTACCTACATAATTCCAATTTAAACATTTTACCAAATTTCTAAAATTAGGTACCTAGTGTGCGAATATAGACAAAAATTAGTGATGTAGAATTGGTGTCGCGTGCTATTTATTATTGAAAATTCTCCTTTTTTGCATTTTAAGCGGAATTTAACATATATTTTTCGGAATTAATTATTTGCTATTTATTCAAGCACAAAGACATTATTTTTGTATTTTTTTTTATTGTTTGATGTAATAGTCGTTGTCCGACTTCTGCAAGACCGCAAGTCAATTTGTATTTTGTAAATTTTTAACTGGCCTCAAAAATATAAATCGGAAAACGTCGAACGTGGTGGCTCGCTAATGACTTTCAGTCGAATAGATACTATAATTATTGACCAAGAATGGAATGGATATTTTCTTCTTTCTTACAATATTAGTAACGTGCATCCTTTGCACCTGAAACGATTATTTTCTTGAATATTTTATGTATACTGTAGGTCCTCATAATTATTTCAAATTTAGTAAGTCTAACCGCGACAGTGTACCACCATTTATTTTTTTATGTCCAAAAATCTCAAGTTCGAATCCAGTAGTCCGAAAAGAGGTCGAGAATCCGTTTTTTAATTAAAAAAAAACTATGAAAGTGTACTTTCCCAAATTGTGTGGGTCATATAACAGTCATATTTCAATTTATTAATTTTGTGTGGGAAATGTAAAAAGGCGGTCTGCTAATAACTGCAATCAAATGGACCTACATATATAAATATGTAATTATCTACTTTAAGTAGAGGGTTAATAATTGCCGGTTTCTTGATAATTGTTGATACCTATAAGGTTTTAATTTCATTAAACGAATTAAAAGCAGATTTCATATTTCGCATCATTTTAAATAGATAGATATAGTTCAAAGTAACGCCCACGTACGATGGTTTTTGCTCAAGTTATTTTTGAACTGGAAATCCTATAATTTGTAACGATAATGGGCAATCTTCATCGTTTATAAGTGGTTGCGTACGATTGACATTAACTTTTAGTGTAACAAAAAACAACAACAACAACAAGATATGCAGACGTTCGTTTGAACAAAAGCTCCGTATTAAAGATTATTAGTTAGCTATTAACCTGGATTCATAATTTCTTCAACCACTTTTTCATCAAGTTTTCTTGTTTATAATATTGTAGCCGTTTCGTCGATGATTTATCTGCACTTTATTGCATGCATATACGGAGATAATTGCGTTCCGACGAATGTTCCTAATTACATTTTGTTCGGCCAATTGATACGGCGGATGTAAAAATAGGTGCTTATAGATTATCATCTTTTTGAGATACAAGCGCTCGCGATTTCGTTATTTTATTCGGGCAAATTCTTCGACATAGATTAGCTCTTTTATACGAACTCGAAATAATCTAATTTTTTTTCGATCGATTAAATAAAAATTCGCCGTCTCCCCATTAAGATTATTAAATAGTTTCAGAATAATTCTTTTCTTGTTTACTTTACGAAAAATACATTAAATGTATTTTTAACAGATGTAAAACGAAAAACGTAATAACTTTATTTTTTAATTTTAAAAAGTTCGGGCAAATAGTATAGTTGTAATTTTGAATCGATTGCATAAACCTGATAAAATGTCAACTGACACGAATCAACGCGGACGACCCCGACGGTTTTAACAATAAGCGATTCACTTGTTTAATAAAAATTTTCCACTGTTCTATAAAAAAACACGGTAATGATATATTACGCAACCAGTGATAGGTATAATTTGGATTAAAGTAAAAGTTTTCTGCCTTTAAAACGTAAAGTAAGTTTATACCATTCTTTACTCGTTGTCAGAAAATCGCCTGCAAAATAAAACGATATAAATTTGAAAACGAAAGACAAAATTTTCATGTGTATTTTTTCAATCACAAAAAACCAAAAAAATTAACATAAATAAATGAAGATGGTAATAAGATTACAAGAAGCTACGTTCAATTTTGCAATTTCAATTGCATGTAATTTTACATGATGCATCGCCATAATTAATTTTATTACTACAGTAAGGTTACTACTACAACTTGACATTAAAAAGTAATGTAAAAAACGGAATCTTGTCGTTATTTATCGAAACGGATTGTTAATTAATTACTTCATTATTGCAAACTTTCAATTATGGAAAATTACTAGAGCGAGGTATTTACGTTTTTATAATAATTTTTATATTAGATTGAATTATGCAAATTATGTCATACCTATCAATAATTTAAACAAGCACGAATATAATAAATTACCTATTTATTATTAAGGTTAGAATAATTATTTCAATTACTATAATTTTAAGTGGTCAAGTTTAATAATATACAATACATCTCTAATTGCTTTCATCATATAAATACACTACCTACCTAATTTATCTAAGGAATGCTAATAAAATTACAGGTATCGTTTAAATTAATTTATTTATTAACATCGATATTATTTGAAACTTTAAACTACGCATCTGTAACGTTGAAAGTTAACAATAACTCGTTATCAGTCAAATAAAAGTAAATTACTTTTGTCCGACCTAATATGCGAATTATATGGAATGAAACCAAAATAAAAATGTAATTTTTTTAGTTAACTATTTGAAATTGTAACCGTTTATCTTTATCGGATTTATTTTTTGATAGCATTTTCGAAACGTTAAATGAAAATATTTTTCATTATAACTAAATTCTTTTTTTTTACACGATTTTGGCCCGACATATCAGTAGGTACCTATTGGTTTAAGCTATAGCTGGTTCTGGTTCTGGTTCTATAGTAACAATATGGTAGGCAATTTAAATTTTAGGAACATTTTTGGTTTAAATCAAACTTTAAAATAACAAAATACTGGCCCTTCGATCAGTTTCTCTATAGAAGTTCAATGTTTATCGTACCTTTTTTACCTCTTTTGCGCCATGTATGAAATTCTTACCTCCCCCCCCCCCCCCAGAAAAGGACGTTGCCAGATTGATACTGATCAATCTGACCTCCCTAAATATTACAAAACATTTTATAGTCAGCATGCACTTCTGCAATATCCGTGACATCACTTATTTGCTACCCACCAAGCCTTCATGGCACGATCCGCGATCTCCCCTAAAGAGCTTGATATCCTTTTTGAATAACCCCTTAGAATTGAGAAATAAATTCATCTTTAGGACTAATTTTTCAATTCCTAGTTAACTCTGTCCATTGGTCAATCACCATAGAAACAATATTGTATCAATACATAAACATTTCTATAGTGGATGGTATAATGGTCACACTTAACTAGCGATTGAAAAACTTGACCGTAGGGCTGACTGCACCAACCTATGTTAAAATTAGTGTACCTAACTAAATTAGATAAAGTTAGAAAATTAAATTAGATAAGATTTTCCTAGAATCCATTGTGTTTTCATAGATATTTATATTTAAGTTACGCAAATTTTAGTTTGATTTAATGAATTATCAAATTTATTTAAAGTTTTTAAAATAATACGTTTAATACATATATTATTAATCCAAGAACACATTTAATTACTTAATATACCTACTTACCTAAGATTAAAGAAAACATAAAAAATATTGAAAAGAAAGTCTAAAACCTAGTATACAGACAATTGCAAAAATTGTGTAATTATAAATAAGAAACTAACACTGCCAACTTAAAAATTAAGAGTACAAAATAAGGTTGTAGCTTTTATATGTATACCTACACATATTCTATTTATATATATTTTTTTACATATTATTATATAAAATTTAATAGATACATAATTATATTTCTAGACAGGTACTAAGTATATTAGAAGTCCTTTTTCTTTTCCCCAGAAAGAGAGGGTAGATATTTATATAGTTAACGGGGAACTTTGAAGTAGTACCTAAAAACACTGTACAACACTGTCCTTTTTTACTATTAAGTGTGTATTTTATACTTATCTCACTATTTTTTTATTTACTTGCTAACCCTATGAATTTTCGCCAGCATGTGAACGAATATGTTGATCTAATGCCAATACTTGTGAAGCACTAAACTCGCACAGTGAACATTTAAATATTTTTTTTTCAGCAATATGTGTGCGAATATGTCTTTTCAAATGAGATTTTTGTTTGCAACTGTACTCACACAGTGAACATTTAAATGGTTTTTCAGTAGCGTGTGTGCGAATGTGCATGCTTAAATTAGTTTTCTGTACAGCACTGTATTCGCATAATGAACATTTAAATGGTTTTTCTCCAGTATGTGTACGAATGTGTATTTTTAATTTAGACTTTTGCGCAGTGCCGTACTCACATAGTGAACACTTATATGGTTTTTCGCCAGTATGTGTGAGAATGTGCATCGTCAAACTAGATTTTTGTACAGCACTGTAGTCACACATTGAACATTTAAATGGTTTTTCACCAGTATGTGTACGATTGTGTACTTTTAATTTACATTTTTGTACAGTGCTGTACTCACATAGTGAACACTTAAATGGCTTTTCATCAGTATGTGTGAGAATGTGCATGTTTAAATTAGTTTTTTGTACAGCACTATATTCACATAATACACACTTAAACGGTTTTTCACCAGTGTGAGTACGAATGTGTTCTCTTAATTTAGATTGTTGTACAGCACTATACTCACATAATGAACACTTAAATGGCCGTTCACCAGTATGCGTGCGAATGTGTATTATTAATTTTGATTTTTCTACCGCACCATATTCGCATAGTGAACACTTAAATGGTTTTTCACCAGTATGTGTGCAAATGTGTCTTTTTAATCTAGATTTTTCTATAGTACTGTACTTACACAGCGAACATTTAAATGGTTTTTCACCAGTATGTGTACTAACGTGTCTTTTTAATTCTGATTGTTGTGCAGAACTGTATTTACAGAATGAACACTTAAACGGTTTTTCACCAGTATGTGTGCGAATATGAACGTTTAAATTAGATTTGTGTACAGCACTGAACTTACATAGTGAACACTTATGTGGTCTTTCACCGGTATGTGTGCGAATGTGCATTTTTAATAGTGTTTTTCGTTTAGTACTGTACTTACACAGTGAACACTTATATGGTTTTTCACCAGTATGTGTACGAAAGTGTACATTCAAATTAGATTTTTGTACAGCACTGTAGTCGCATAGTGAACACTTAAATGGTTTTTCACCATTATGTGTGCGAATATGTATTCTTAGTACTGATTTATGTTTAGTACTGTAGTCGCATAGTGAACACTTAAATGGTTTTTCATTATAATGTGTGCTAATGTGTCTTTTTAATACTGATTTTTGTATACAACTGTACTCACATTGTAAACACTTAAACGGTTTTTCACCAGTATGTTTGCGAATATGTAAGTTTAAATTAGATTTTTGTGCGGTACTGTACCCACATAATGAACACGTAAATGGTTTTTCATTAGTATGTGTGCGAATGTGTAAGTTTAAATTAGATTTTTGTGCAGCACTGTATCCACATAATGAACAGTTAAATGGTTTTTCGTTAGTATGTGTGCGAATGTGTAAGTTCAAATTAGATTTTTGTACAGCACTGTACTCACATAGCAAACACTTAAATCGTTTTTCGTTAGTATGAGTGCGAATGTGCATGGTCAAACTAGATTTTTGTACAGCACTGTAATCACACAATGAACATTTAAACGGTTTTTCACGTGAACAATGAATATGTTCTTGTAAATAATTTTTTTCTACAATACTATAGTCACATTTCGAATGTTTAGAGTTGTTTTTTGTTGTGTTGGATAGAAGACGTTCTACATTATCGTATATTCTATTATTGCATTTGCAGTTTTGATATTTAAATGACCCTTCTCTACATTTACAAGCTTTTAATTCTTCAGTTTGTAAAGACATTAATAATTTATCATTTATAATATGTTCTTTCACATCTTCCATTATTTCCATCTCATTATCTAAATCAATTTCTTCTTGTTTAATCGTACAATTTTCCAGACCACCTACTTCATATTTGATAAATGCGTTACACCACACTGACAAATCCCTTAAATCTACCATGTCGTGTAATTTTAGATATTCTTTAATATTCCTTTCCACATCTAGGCATTTCGATTTAAATATATAGATTTTATCGAGTACGGAGTGACAATCACTGCACAAGTTAATATCTGATGCAAGTTGCAAATTCTACAATAATAAAACTGTACACATGCACAACAATTTTGATACAATAAACATACCACTTCGGGGACACAAAACATCAATTTACGTTTATAAAACGGTCTCTCGGCTAAACGAAAACTGTGCTCTATAACGTGCTTGATGCAAATCCTACAAATTGTATGTATAGTGTTGTCGAAAGTAATTTCTTCTTTAACCGTTAAACTTTCGGTCACAACAAACTGTCGCTTATTAATCTCTTTAATCACCTCTCGACATTTACTTTTAAATTTGTAGGCCACGTCGAGGGATGTAACGCAATCCTTGCACAAGTTTGCAGCGGGAAGTGTTCGTAAATCCTACAAAAATAAAAAGTACTATTTAATATATTTTTTTTTGCAATTTACCAGGAATCGTTACCATTTCTGGTACGCAAAATATCAGTTGATGTTTATAATTTTCACAGTCCAAAAATACCGATGATGAGGTATTGGATATTTTTAGGAAACAGGTTCTGCAGAAAGATTGCATTTCGGCATCAAAGTATTGCACAGTTTTTAAATTGAATCACTATTGACAGATGCTCTGCAAAAAAAAACATTTATTATTAAACTATAAATTTCAAGTTATATTAAAATATAAATAGGTATTCTGCTTCAAATACTTACCTGCCCCCTTATATTCCTATATATTTTATTGTATATTCTCCCCCTATATTTTATATTAATAGTGAAACTAAATTCAACTAAACTTTATATTATTATAAATACCATTATATTTTACGTAATTTACCGTATAAAATACAAATCACTATTGTGTCATATGGAGTCACATGGTGACTCGTAAAGGATAATACAGGGCGTCGTCGGCGTTGATTGTTGTCAAAGTTGCTTATAAGGTCTGTGAAATCGATTTTAACGTACAACTAGAGGCGCTTGCATCAGAGACTAATGAAATCTATTATGTATGGTTTACAACTTTAATATTTGCTGTCACTTTTTTTTTAAATTAAAAAATAAAGTTGTGTTTTCGTTTTACATCTATTAAAACTGCAATTAATGTACTTTTCGTAAAGTAAACAACAAATTATTCTGAAAATATTTAATAAAATGGTAGAAAATACACATTACAGTTACTATTAGTTCCTGACGGGAGCGACATCTGTTATTTATTTAAGGTTGTCAGATCAGCTGTTTTATGCGATTGCACCGACCTTATAAGCAACTCTGACAACAATCAACGCAGACTATGATACAGGATGTCAAAGTGTTTGATTCTAAAGCCTATGTCACACTATCAATCAATTTGATTAAACTGATTATGAAATATGGCGTCATATGAAGTCATTACAACAGTTTAATCAAACTCTCTAATTTTTAGAAAGCCTCTATTTCATAAGTCAGCTTGATGTGATCTGTGACCCAATTGGTTAATTTAAGTGAAGAGAAATGGCAGGAAGGAGACGTTATCTTACTTGTTTCTATTTATATTTATATAATTAACAATGACAGAAAAAAAAGAATCTCAAGAATTAAATAATTCACGAAACGCCCAAATATGAAATAGAGTGAGAAATATGTGAAGTATTTGAATGAATATGTAAAAACGATTAAGAAGTTTTATTAGAACATTAGTGGGCAATTTAATTTACACCAATCAGAAGCCGTATCGCATCAAAATATGTCAATAGTTTGTTGGTACCAATTTGATAATGTGACAAGCAGTTTGAGTAGTTTGGTCAAACTTATAATGGTTAACGTCATCAACTCAGTTTGATCAAACTGATTAATAGTCTGACATAAGCTTAAACGGTTTATTTATTAAAATTTTATATGCGGGGAAAACAACAAAATCTGGATGTACTAAGGTCATTTTGGTTCCGCAACTATATAAAGCGAGCCAATTAAAACCTACGGTTAAAAATTGTTTGACGATGTTTGAAATTCACAACGAACTCTGATTGCTAACTGGATAACGAGATAACGCAACAAAACGAGAGGTTCCTTCTTTTTTACGACCTCTTCTGCTCTATCCAATAAAAAATTTCTATCCTATTAATAGGAGAATACCTGATGAATAACTCGTGTAAAATGCGCTTTAAATAATTACGTGTCGCCACCTATCAACGAAAATATAACCAACGTACGCACTATCAACAACTTCTTCGAAAACGTGTTTGTGATAAAAAAATTACGTTTAGTTATTTTTTAATTGAGAAATGGTGAAATTAACAGCGGAGTTGATTCAAAACTCTATGCAATACATCAACCCCGTAAAAGATCGTGAATTGGATCTAAGAGGTAAAAAAATACAATTTAAGGTCGAAGCACCCTTATAAATGTTTTTACTTTCCAGGCTATAAGATTCCAGAAATTGAAAATCTGGGCGCAACAGGAGACCAGTTCGATACGATAGACTTTTCAGAAAACGATATAAGAAAACTGGACGGCTTTCCTTATCTGAAGCGGCTCAAATGTTTATTGATGAACAACAATCGCATAGTGTACGTATTTATTACCTGTAAATTCTATCGTTTCACGTATCAATTGAATTTAGACGTATCGGCCATCACCTGGAGGAACACATTCCAAACTTGGAAAGCTTGATTTTGACAGGAAATCATGTCGAAGAACTAGCCGATTTGGACCCGCTCGCTACATTGGAGAAGCTAACTTCAATTAGTTTGTTGCATAATCCAGTAACAGCAAAGCCTCATTATAGACTTTACTTAATATTTAAATTTCCACAATTGCGGTTGTTAGATTTTCGTAAGATAAAAATGAACGAGCAGAAGGAAGCTATGTTACTTTTTAAGAGCAAAAAGGGCAAAGAACTTCAAAAGGAAATTTCGCAGAGGGCGAAAACGTTTGTGCCTGGCAGTACAATACCTAATTCTCCTAAAAGTTAGTTACTTTTCCTTTTCGTGTGATAGGATCGTAAATTTATGTTGTATTTTTAGGAATGTCCGATCAGGATATTAGGAAAATTAGGGAAGCCATATCGAGAGCTAGCTCATTAGAAGAGGTGGAAAGGTTGCAGAGACTCTTGCAATCTGGTCAAATTCCTGGTCAAGATATGCAGAATGGAGATTATAACGGTAAAGTTTAAATTAAAATTCCGATTTTTGTTTGAAATTTTTGTAAATTTTTGTAGGTCAAGCCGGAATTGAAAATATGGACGCAGAAACCGGACAATAGAATTGAGGTATTTTTTAAGTATGAAAGGTATGAAATTGAAATCTGAATTTTAATTTAAAATACTTTGATGAGTTATTATATGTAAGCGTTTTATTAATTTGATTGTAGTATTTTTATATTTAAGTTGATAAGAAACATGTACTACGTTTATTTTGTTTAAGTAATAAATTATAATTAATTTTCATTGGTTGTGAAGCGATTTTATATTAAATTTAAATATGCTTAATATTTTAAAATGACAATATTAACTTATACAGGTACGGTTTAGAATTAATATATATAAACGTTAATTTACAGTTATACAGCCTAAGTTTACGCCTAATAGATAAAACGTAGAAAATACAATGGGAAATTTTAATAAGCTTATTGTATCGGGTCGATGTGCTGGTTCAGGTTGTAGCATCACTTCTACCAAATATTGTACGGCTGTTTCGTAAAGCGAGGCATTAATTAATTTCTTTTTTCCTGTAGATATGGAGTGAACGACGGTTGCAACCTAAAAAAATAAGAGAATTATTACTAATTTATATTTCTATTTGTATGTGTATTAATGAAATAAATGATTAAACATGATATATTGGCATTTTGTTAGTTTACGAATCCATTTTTATTATTTAAAAATGCACTTGGCATTTTTAATTAATTTAGCGGACACATCGAGAAAATTTGTTTTCTTTTATAATTGACTTATTGATATAAATTTTACTATTTCGATAATTTATATTAAGACTTAATTTCTCAAAGCATGTACTAGAACTCTAAAAGCAAGACAATTAATTTAAAACTTAGTTTTTTTGGAAAATTGACGATTCGAGAGCGTTTTTTCAAAAATGGCCATGTCCAAAAACTATGACAAGAAATCTAAGACCGATTTTCGTATCTTGGTCAGCTTATGATACAAAAACCGGTCTTAGTTCACTTGTCATAATTTTTGGATTAGACCATTTTCGAAAAACGCCCCTCAATTGTTCTCTTTGCGTTTTAATTTGTTATCGTCTTATTTTTATTCACAGATTAGAAGGTTGCAAATTACACTTCCGTAGTTTACTACCATTAGATACTCCTTCATAGTCACCGTAATTTTTAAAAATTTTTACTTGGATTATATGTTGCACCTGTTTAGTATGAGTCTTCTATGTCTATGTGAATTTTGGTTATCAATTTATTCATTAAAAATGATATCGAAAATCTTTGAACGTAGAGGTCCCAATTTATGTAAATTCTGTTTATCATGTCCGTTCGAAAACAATTAAACACTCTTATATTATACTGAATTTATATATTATCGTGATCGCATCGAAAAACATTTACAGTCAAACCTCGTTAACTCGAATTTGAAGGGAAAAGTAAAAAACTTCGAGTAATCGAGGTATATTTATTTGACTAGATATATGAATTTTGTTGGTATAGTCGATGTCCTGGAAAAACCCAACATTAGGTTTAAAAATCGGCAGGTAGTTAGATAATTACTGAACAGTAGGTGTTAAAGAAATTCCAATAAGCGTTGGTGTAACTTTCCCTATCTGTAAATATCAGAGACGGACTTTAAACTCACCTCAAAAACACTATGATTTTAGTTAATTCTTAACTGCAGTCTTGTGACATTTCTTGTAAATAAGTAAGTGTTTATTAAAAAATCGCATGTACATTTGTAATAAACCTGTTTTCCCGACGTTTATGTTTTAAAAATTAATTTTGTCTTATATTTAAATGACCCTAAGTACGACCCATCGTGTTTGTTGTGCTTACAAACTGCTGAAGTGCGACAAAGTTAAATAATAATCTGCAAACACCAATTGTTCAATAGTTGTCTGCCTGTCTGTTCTTCAGTCGAATGTTGGGTTTTGCCAGGACGTCAACTATACATATTATAATTCACAGTGAGTTTAAGTAATCGAGATACCACTGTATTTTGAACTACAGTAGAATTCGGTTATAACGAACCACAAGGCACTCACATGAGTTCGTAATAAACGATAAAAAAAACTTTAATATAAATTTAATTGAAAACACCAATGAACGGCAATATTACGTGATATTTAAATATTTTTAGTTTTTAATTGTTTTCAGTAGAAAGTCGGAATCAGAACTAAATCTGCATTTTGAACTTTTCTCTGCTTGAAAGTAATTTGGATGTACCAAACCAGGTATACTTCATCCAAACCTATACGCAATCCACGTCATCAATAAAAGGGTTACTAGATGATGACGTTTCACACAGTGCTGTCACTTCGTACCTCGTATTTTGACAGTTCTAATAACTTGTAGTCTTTCTTTATACCGTCTAATACGTGCGCAGGTAAATCATCTATAGAATATGTCACTTTCCAAACTTTAAACCGAATTACAAATAAACAATCTAGTAACTTTTTGTTGATGACGTGAATTGCATATAACTTTGGATAGGCCATACCTACTCGATTGTCTTATGTATTTTGTTATATAACATCTAAGACTATTGTGCTTAGTTACCCCTTATGTCTCTTACCTAGTAAAGCTTAAAAGATAAATATCCGCTACGAAGGTCAATTAATAAACGTATTTTTTTAATAAATGAATTATATGAACGTTTCAAGGACAACATATGTGCACTGGCAACGTAATAAACAACCTATTATTCTCAAAAATACATTTTCACCTACTTTTAAGGTAACTTTTAACGTACGGGAACAATTTTGTAGAACGTTATATTCGAAAGTTTGTTATAATGATTCGTTTCGAGCAACTTTAACTGTAGATATACCTATAACATTTCTTTAGAAAAAACAATCTATTTTTAAATGATTATCGAATTACGATTAACAGATATTAATTAATTAAGAATTAAAAAATATATTAATAATAAAAATACTTACTGGACCTTGAAACATTCGTTCTAAAGCGCATAATTCATACAGAATACATCCAAGAGACCATATGTCTGATTTTGTATCGTACGGCTTTCCGTGGCATATTTCTGGGGCTAAGTAATTTGCAGTTCCAATAACCGTGTTGGTTTTTGTATCTCTAAACATATTAAAGTCTCTTTTTTAGAACAACAACGTATAAAAATTACACAGTTGATTAAAAATCGCATAATACCTATATTGTATTTTACTGTAAAAATTTCCAATTTTATGTTTATTTTTATTGCCTATTAGACAAAATGATGACTGATTGAAGTTCAATTACTAACAGAATAGTGATTTTTGATCATTTTTAACGAATATATCATAAGGTCAATTTTTCAACAATTGCTTATCATCAACACTGTTGGTGTGAAACAATCGTTTCGCCAGTTAGAATAATTAAGTAGCGATGCAAGACTGGCCCATAAATCGAGATAATGACATAATTTGCAATTTACTCATAACAGATTTAATAATAGGTAATTAGGTGTTTACAATCAATCGACAAGTTTGTTAGGTGCGTTTTGTTAGTCACCTGGTATAGCAATGTCTAAATCGCACTTTCAAATGTTTCCGAATTCGCAACGTTGACCTTTTAAAATGAAAAAATAATGAAAGCAACACATACCCATGTAATACCTTCGAAATGCCGAAATCCCCTATTTTCACTACTTCGCTATTTGAACCGGTCAAAAAGATATTTTCAGATTTCAGATCTCTATGTATGACGTATTTGGAGTGAATGTAGTTTAGGCCGTTCAGTATTTGACAAAACAGATTTAATACGGCCTGTAGAAGTTGTTCCCGATTAAAAAAGTACTTAGATATACATACAGTGACATGCGATTTTATACGATTTTAACTCACGTTCTGCGGTAAAAGATTGGGCCTCTGTTTCTCGATGAATTTGTGCAAGCATCCCTTATTGGCGTATTCCATAACGATGTGAAAAACCCCTCCGGACACGAAGCTATCGTGATACAAGACGATGTTTATGTGTTTTAACAATTTCAATACGTGCACTTCGTTCTTGACTATCTCGATCTGTTCGCAGTTCAAATCGGTATTGACTTGTTTTACTACCACTTTCAGTTTGTTGTGTTTTCGTTCGCAGAGATAAACCGTACTGCACGTAATATTATCTCGATCTTATTTAAATTACCTCGATATATATATTTAACTTCTTACCCGAAAGTACCTTGCCCCAGTTTTTCCAAAATGTTGAAGGAATGCATTCTGGTTCGTTTACTTGGCGATGTCTCGAAGTGAAATTCATACGTATTGCATCCTTGAAGTTGCAGATTGTGTGCTTTTAACGTTATCAATCGGCACGTGCTTGAATTTAAATGTAAAATACAATCATGGTCAGGGTCGACGCAAACATATTTTAGCTATTTTGGTAGGTACTTATTTTTTAACGTCTGCTTTTATATGTTTTTTGAAATATAGAGTTTTTTATTTTTGTTTTGTCGCTCTTTTGGTTGATTATTCGGGCAAAAATTTTATCATATCGATTCGCATTATTTACTACTCATAAAGATGACGCCAAAACGCTTTAGGCCAAAATGCCCTCTAGGACGCTTCGCCGTTGATAATGTTAATAAAAGAATATAATGTTCGGGAAAAGGTGATGTTTATTAAAAAGCACGATACTGTTTTTAACGTATGATTTATTGTTTTTATAAATTATTCTCTTTTCGAACACGTTACCTACGCGTATTTACTTTTAATTAGCATTCTTCTTTAGATAGTTGAACTGTGGTTAAATGTAAATGCTGTAGAAGGAGGTCCTTTTTACAATACTGCCAGCTGAAAATAAATTAAAATAACAAATTAAGTTGGTTTTTGGTTTCAAATAAATAAAGTTTATATTCATTCTAATTTTTACGGTTTGAAATTAAAGTAGGTCGTTCGCGACTTCTGCATCAATAACACATTTTAAATAGGCGTATATTTAAACAAAAATATTTATCTTTGTTCAAGAAAGAAAGTAACCGATTATAGCTTCACTTATCACTGATAATAAAGTTATATAAAAGTAGGTAATCTTGATCTCACAAGTTGCTCGCATACCTGACAAAATTTCACATTATCATCAACAATGTATTTATTATGAAAATTTTACACACCTTTAATAGTTAGATAAACATGTAAATAGTTACGTTTTATTTGCTTTTTTCTCGTAAGCGTTAATGTGATCATGTTAAAAATCTGACCTTTCATTTAAATGTCTCCATTTTCAAGATATCATTGATTTTAACTCGAATGAAGTAGGTGGCACAGTATGAGCACAGCACTTATGAATTCTATCATATTTCTTTGCTGTCTCCGTTTTCCCTTGCACTTTTTTAAATTTAATTAGGTACTACTACCAGCACTTCTTTTTTATTGTTCATTCTTTTCGTTAATGTTTGCTGTTCTAAATGAAATTGAATTGATTTTGACTCAATGAAATTGATATGAATATCCAAGATAACAATACGTCAGCACCTATAGATACTACCATCGTATTACTAACCTGTGTCCATACATATCCCTCATCATAATTCGGTCCAAACAGACGTTCACAATCGGGTCCGTATCGTTAATTTCTTCATCGACATCCTGCACATACATCAAGTGTGCCAGCATGAACTGTACGTTAAAATTAACACCGACATAATCGATCGTCGACAATCCGTTTATTTCCCTAGCAGAATTGCTATAAAAACGTTCGAAATGAATTTGGGTGTTAATTGAAGAACGTCCCCGTGCCGTGTCGCGCCGCGCCGCATCGCAACTTACTTATAACGAATGTGGAAATCGGCGGTACTGTTTCCGTGTCTCAGCTGCACCTTAACCGTCCCCATGGCATTTTGGTTTTTTGGCGACATAAACAACGACGCTTGCAGTTGGGTGCCTTAAAAATGTTTTAGAGACTCCTCAAAATAATAAGCGTCCAGCAATTGACGTTCAATTTTCACTTACCACAGTATGGCGACGAGCCTTTCGTCGCCAGATACATAACACCCTCGCCCTTTACGTCCTCCCCTAATTCGCCTAAATCGGTTCTGTAGCTGGGATCTAAAGTTAACGCGGACCTTCCGGCGATATCAATCTGAGGAAAACAGTATCCTCTTTGAAAGGACATCGAGCCTCCGGTACATTTGAACGCAACAAATCGGCAGTCGCTCGTGCGGAAAGCTTTCATCTTTAAAGTTTCCTTAAACAGTTGCCATGCTCTTAAATGGCTACAAGCGAGCTCCCTGGATAGTACTCCTTCTTAAAAATTATACGCGTCCTTTTATCGCCTATATTATTTTTAATTTGAACATCAACTCACCAAAATGCGACTTGACGACGGACGCTTTGCCGTCTATACAACCCGGTTGTTCAAATCCACCGTTCGGGAAAAAATCGACGTGACCAAACGGTTCAAGTAGACCGAACCCGTCCGTGAAAAACTTATAGAAAATTACAATCAAATCAAATTGTTGGTAGGTGGAAATATGTACTTACAGGACTCGCGTCGGTATGTATGGCGTCTACGAAAATCGCGTCCTTTCTATCCAACTTCTTGGATTTTTCCTTGAAATTGCTGTGTCTAAACAGCGGACTGGCCGCATCCAAACCTAGAGACGTGCACCGTTATTGTTTAGATCATCGCGTCGTGTCGATATAATAGCGGACCTGTTATTCTTCCTATAAGGAAACCTTTGCGTTTAAGCAACTCCGACGCGCACCCCGCGACGTGGGCCCCCAATGAAAATCCAATCAGATGAACGTGCTGCGGTTTCAAACATTTATTGATCATTCGAAGAAGAAGAAGGCCCAACTGCCTGCCGACCACTTCGGTGTTCGCGGCCGCGTTCATGTATTGTGGGCCTTTTGCGCCATTTTCCCAATCAACTAAGATCACGTTGCAATTGCACTTTTTACCAGAACATAAAGAAATATTAATAACACAATTTATTAAGTTGTTACGATCATGGTAACCAAAGCTTTTGACCAATGGAAAATAATAATAATCGTTAATGGATTTAATCTCGGATTAAATCCGGATTAGTTAATCCTTTGTTTAATTTAATTTGGTGTAATTGGTCCTTAGGATCGAGAGCGCCAAAAATAACCATGCTGTTTATTTCGTTATATTTGCAATTTAGTAAGTGTGGGTTTTTTCCTTTTTTTTTTCGTAACACTTTCGTTAACTTAATTGAGGAAATTTCGTCGAAATTTCGATTTTCCTATCTCTGTTATAAACATTTAGATGCCAATTTCATGGCTATTTGATGTTAAATTGTCGGTAATTTATAAATTAGTAGTTTTACTTATAAATCACGAATATTTTGTTTGTATTGAGCAAAAGTAGTTATATGAACGGAAACTAAAACGGGACATTTTGAAATGTCAATATTTTAAGTAGATGATTGTTACCTAAATTTATGTCGGGCGTGGTAACAATTTATGCACTATAAACAGGAAACCCTAAACATGTAATCGTTGTAACCCATCGCATATTTTATAAGAAATTCGTCAATGAATTCGCAGAAGAATGTATTAAATATACAGGGTGGTTTTTAGGTGGGATCGGACAATTCTTGTCTTGAGATTGTTTTATGAAGATATCTGCGAGTTTCCATTTTTCTTGTACAATTTTGGAATTAGAGAATGGATTTGGTTAAAAATGAGACATCTTACAATTTTCAAATAAGCATCCACGCTCTCCAGAGCTCCTTGCTCGTTCCATCGTCCCATGTACCCATGGATGATCACTTTAACCGGCTGAGTGAAATTGAATTTGGACTGATCGAGCAACACTCCTTTATCCTCGTAACGCAGAAGTTGAGGCTTCGCGAACTTGATGTTTCTGCGAAAGAGGAAAAATTTCGTGTCGATAGTTTCAGGACTTTCCGGAGGTCGCATTAGCGGTGACCTTTTGTGCGGCACGTCGAAACACCCAACCGTATCTGTAACAAACATATTTGTTAAGAATAAGGCACGTATTTGGGTCGTAAGTGTGCACTCGATCGAGAAAGTTGCATAGTATTTATTGTATTGAAGAAACTTTATTAGCGAGAACCGAATTACCGAAAAAGTTGCATTTGTAATTAATAGTGTAGAAAGTATAGGTGATGAAAATAAATGCGATTTCTGGTTCTGCCGAGCTGATCAAAAATACCACGTAGATGAAGAAGAGACGACTAATAAAATGGTAAATTGTTTGAGACGACGCCGACACGATCGAATAGAGAGCAGTTGGTCGTTATGCACATGAAAAACAATTTATTAATTAATCAAAAGAATTTTCAAATTAATAAAAGAAAACAAATATTTGCGTTTGCGGAAACTGTTAAAAAGAGTTCAATTTTACAATCAGTTTTATATTGCACATTTAACTGCGAGTAACTTTAAAAAGTGAAAAATTTTAGATCTTGGAAATTGTCAGACAGATTGGCAAATTGTAATTGAATGAAAACTAGCATAGAGGAAAACCCAGAAAATCTTGGGAAGATGTACGGCAAACATAAGAAACCTAAAAAATGGACAATATTTAAACGAAAATCGGCGATTCTAAAATATTTTATCGACAACATAAACGATCGATTTCTGAATTTGCACATTAAATGTTTTAAATTAAATTAAAAATCGAATCTATTTTGGTAGGCATCTACTTAGGTAAATGAATATCATCTCCGATTCCTCCCACACTCGATGAAACTTTTCCATAAATCTGTAAGTAATTCAAAACATAATAGTATTCGCAGCATTTAAATTGTAAAGCAGTAAATTGCGACTGGTTTCGACATGTACCGGTCGGGATTAATATTGCTTAATAGGTACGTACGTGCCGTAATTTAAAATTCAACTTCGCGGAATTTTTTAATTATAAATTCGACATTTTTAAAATACCACACCAAGTTAACCTCACCGTAACAAATTCTGTCCGTTCTTCTGTGATTCTGCATTAATATTTGTTTCCAATGTAGCACGGGAAGCATCTGAAATCCTCTAAAACGCTTATTTCCGTTATTAAACTGGACACAACAGCTAAACGCCGTACACATAATCGTTAATTTAACAATAAACATGTTTATTGAATTTTAAAGTGAATCACGTTGGCGTTTATATATTTTTAAACAGCGAGCGCACTTTTCAAACCGGTGTCGGTGGTGATGATTTTGCGCTAGTGGTGGAAATCCCAGTTATAATAAAGGTAGGATCGCTAGAAAAACATAAATAGCTTTCACTTTTAGAAAAGCATTATAGAGGTAATGGAAAATTGTAAATCGCTGTTTAACTTCTCGCCTCCGTAGATTAAATTCATTTCGGAAAAATCGATGCGTCCATTTCGTAACGTATGACAATAATGGGTACATACTATTTTGAAATTTTTGTTGTTACACTGACCACTATACCCATCGGAGCGTATTTTCATCGACTTCCTAGTAAATAGCAGCGCTATGCTCTATATAATAATACAAAATTTAATGTTGCATTTTCTCAAAAACTCCATAGAAATTGTAAAACGAAAAAAAAAGGAACACTTTCAAAATCCCCCAATCGACGTCTCCGATTAAAAAAAATTAACCCTAAGTAGTAACCATGTGAATAAAAATGTCACGTTACACTTCATTTTGACGTTTGCTATTAAAAATTTAAGTGATATACATACAAAAAAATGAACAAAAATTATGGGAAACCGTATGAATAGGTATGTGACCATCCCTTATTCTTTTTTTAAATCCTAATTTGCAAGACTTATAATGGAAACTCATCTGATAACATCAAAACATTTATTACTTTCGATATTTACAAAAGTACAAAAATAATACAAAAACAGTGTAAGTACATCTATGTATGTTATATACATCGTTCAGTCCGTAAACTCGTTTTTATTTAATTCCGAAGATGTTGCAGGCAGTCATCTATCAATCTATGCGTTACGTTGAGTAGTCCGATCCAGTTACTGGCTCCGTTTTCTTCCCGAGGCACCCGGGTTTTGAAAATTATCTCCGTGATTTTGGTTGTTCTCGAAGCCTCGCTCTGGAACCCATCCACCGTTGTGTGCATTTTCATTTTCTTCCACAGCCCGAGCCGATAGTTCTCCGCGCCAATTTCCGCTAGGCGCCACCATAGATTCTTCTGGAACATTTCTGGCAGCCATATTTGGATTCCAGCCGTTATTGGTTGCTATCTGTGGATTCGGCGGCGTGACTGATACGAAAACTTCGAAGTTAGGTTTTCCGCTATTTTGTCCGTCCGAACTTCTGGTCCCCATGTTCTGATTCCATCCGCCACTAGCCAAATGCTGTTCGTTGTTCTGCATGTTTCCCGCTGCCCTAGCTGCCATTTCCTGGTTCCATCCTCCGCTAGCTAACGTCTGCTGTGGCGGCTGCTGATTCGTGTTGGGTAAATTTTCGGAAGCCCTGCCCATCATCCCTTGATTCCATCCACCACTGGCCAACGCTTGCTGCGGCGGTTTTTGATTGCCGTTGTTGGGAATAGTTTCGGAAGCTCTAGCCGCCATCTCGTGGTTCCAGCCGCCGCTAGCTAAAGATTGTTGGGGTTTTTCGTTGTGATTGGGAAAATTCTCGGACGCTCTAGCTGCCGTTTTCTGATTCCATCCGCCGCTAGCTAACGCCTGCTGTGGCGGCTGCTGATTCATGTTGGGTAAATTTTCGGAAGCCCTGCCCATCATCCCTTGATTCCACCCACTGTTGACTAACGTTTGCTGCGTCGGTGTTTGATTGTTATTGGGCAGATTTTCGGAAGCTCTTGCTGCCATTTCTTGATTCCATCCGTTACTAACTAATCCTTGCTGTGGTTGCTTCTGATTAGCATCGAGTACATTTTCGGAAGCCCTGGCTGTCATCTCCTGGTTCCATCCGTTGCTGGCCAACGCTTGCTGTGGAGGTTCTTGATTGTTATTGGGAATGTTGTCGGAACCCCTTGCTGCCATCTCTTGATTCCATCCGCCACTAACTAACGTTTGTTGTGTCGGTTTTTGATTGTCGTTTGCCGTATTTTCAGAAACTCTGGCCGCCATCTCTTGGTTCCAACCGCCGCTAGCCAAAGATTTTGGTGGATTTTGTTGGTTTTCCGATGCTCTAGCGGCTAATTCCGGATTCCATCCGCCGCTTGCTAGCTGTTGTTGGGGATTCTCGTTATTTTGTTGTGGATTTTCTGAAGCTCTTGATGTTTGTTGGTTCCGCCCATCACTAGATTGAGGAGGTTGTAACGAAATGCCGACGACTTGCTCTACTTTGGGCGCATTGGTTGTTTTAGTTTCTTCGTTAGCCGTGGCTGGCATCTGTTGGTTAGGAACTGCAACTGTTACAGCTTTTCTTTGTCCCGTTGCGATTCTTGTTCAGATAAGTCCTGCATTCTTCCAACTATCGCAGGTTTAAAATGCAAATCGGCATGCTCTTTAATATGGGCTGTAACTTTATCGATTCCTTTAGAAAGCGTGTCGGGCACGTTCGCAGTTTGTATCGCTTGCACGTCCGATTTGATATGAGACAGATGATTTTTTGTGGCTTCCTTCAAGTTGTGTACTACTTGTTTGTCCTTGATCTGGTGATTCGGTTGAAACCCCGATGAAGTAGGTGCGGTTTCGTGGCCATTTTAGTAGAAATAGCTAACTCATCTGAACCTTCGTTCGCTGCCCTATAATGCCCAGGAGCGCTATAATGTGCGGGAGCTGGGGCACTGTAAGATGGTGCGCTATAAGATGGCACGCTGTAAGCTGGTGAGCTATACGCCGGCGCCGAGTATGCCGGGGCATTATATTTTGATGAAGGAACTGAGTACGAAGGAGAACTATATTGTGATCCTCCGTAAGATGGAGGGTGTGGAGCATATGCTGGAGCTGGAACACTGTAGTGTTCTGCACCGTAAGATGTTTCTGGTTCTGCGTATGCTGGAGCGCTATATGATCCACCATAAGATGGCTCGTTGTATGATGGTGCGGGAGCGCTGTAGGATTGTTTGCTGTAAGAACCTCCATATGGAGTGCTATAAGATGATCCACTGTACGAAGGAGACGGTTTGCTATACGATGGTGCGGTATAAGAACTGTACGACGGAGTCGGGGCACTGTACGAAGGTGCTGGAACGTTGTAAGATGGGCTTGAGTAAGTAGAGTGATAGGACGAAGTTGGTTTACTGTAAGATGGAGCCGATGCGCCGTACGATCCGCTGTAGGACGGTGCGCCATAAGATGATCCTGAATAAGCTGGTGCGGAATATTCGCCGTCATATGGTGGTGCGCTATAAGTTGACCCGTAAGAGTGCCCTCCGTAGGATTGGCTGCCGTAAGATGGTTCGTATGATGATTCCTCTCCGTAGGATGGAGATTCTCCCCCGTACAAACTGGAACCGCTATAAGTAGCTGGAGGATTATACGAAGACTCGTATGGTTTAGAAGGATAAGAAGACGCGTAACTGGCCGGTTTGTATTTAGAGTACGAGGAAGGAGCCGAATAAGATCTGCCGTATCCTCCATATCCACCATAACTTGGTACACTAGTTGCGTATCCTGCCAAGGAGGGTTGACATGTGATAACTAATCCATTATGTCCGTTATGTTCGTTATAACCTTTCTTTTCTTTTTTGAATCCTTTTAGACCCTTCTTTTTCTTAGATTTTACGTGAGTGACATACGTCACGGGTGCGTAAGCACTTCCATAGCTTCCTCCATAACCGCCGCTACCATGATTTCCGTAATCGGCTGTATAATATTCATCTTCTTCATCATATCCGGCCGATCGCATATTGGTAATGTCGTCATGTAGATCTTCATCTGCAGCATCTTGTTCGTCTTGTGAACCTTGGTCAGAACGGTATGATGAAGAGTGGGAGTGGGATTCGACCGGAGCGTACGCCGAAGCAGAAGAACTGTATGTTGTAGCTGGAGCGGAATAAGTTTTATGAGGTGTAATTGGCACGGAATATGCGGCAGCAGTGGGCGCGTACGATGAAGACGTTGAAATAGTAGCGCTTGGCTTAGGAGCTGGATACGTGTTCTTTGCGGACGGGTAACCTGCAGCTACCGGTAGCGCGTAGCTTGTTTTCGACGACGTAGATTCGTAGATCGGAGGACCATAGCTCTGTGGTGCGGAATAGCTCGATTTCGGTGCAGAATAGGACAGCGCGTGGTATGCTGGTTGTCCGTAAGATGGATATGGTGCGTAGACGGGGGCAGATTTATATTCGGGCTCGCATACTTGAAACGGTTTCTGATAAGGGCTGCTCGGTCTGATTTCTACGCAAAACGTTGTCGTGGCCGATTTCTTCTTTCTAGCGATTTGACTGGCTTTGGCGGACTGGTTCTCCTCTTCCCGAACTAGTTCTGGTGCAATTTCCTCGTTCGCCCGAATAATTTCTTCTGCTGAAGTTGTTGCGGCGTCGTCGGATTTCACTGCATTGGCGTAATATTTCTTCGACGACGAGATCTTCTCCTGCTTGTTTTGCAGGATTTCTTTGCAGGTGGCTAGGACGAAGCTCGCACACAGTATAGCGAATAATCGCATGTTGTAGGTGTTGGAACTGAATGATTTCATCGAAATGTCGGCGTCTATTTATTTCGATATTTTTGCTTAGTTTGCTGCACCGATTACTTGTTGGTTTCAAAACAATGATAGTTCTAGTTTTGTGAACGTATCGCAATATTTGGAACTCTGCATTTTTCTTCGTAATGTAGGTCCTGTAATGGTGACCTGGATTGCGACTTCGAAGTGCATTTCTATGGAGTAATTGCAATAAATTGCACGGGGAAGCGAATGTTGTGATTGCTTCGTTTATATGAAGTGTTGTTTTTTTTAAGTTACCTATAATTATGATTATTTTTGAAACCTTACTAAGGCATAAGCGACTCCAATGAATATTATTGCAAACATTGAAAAACTATTCATTTTGCTTCTATGATTTAATATCTTATTGTTAAACTTTTTATATCTATGCGTCGATTTGAATGGAATTTAACAAATTGTACTGTATTTACAAATATTTGTGAAATAATGACCTTAAACACATGAAAATGTTTTGTTCGATCATTATTTGGTGATCATTATTCGTTTTCTATTTTACCCTTATAATATATTAATAATTAAATTTTTCGTTGTTATTCTCAAACGCGCGTTGAAATTATAATTTCATAATTTAATAATCGTTTAAATTTACCATATAAACATTGTACTTGACCAACTTTAAAATGACAGTTCCAAATAAGAAGTACATTGCGTATCGATAAGATTGCAAAATTAAAACAACGTGTTAAACAATTTTTAAATAAGCACTTTTATTGCCTACTTTTAAGTAAGTAGGTCGGCTATTACCGAAGTGCCGTCGCTCATTAAAATATTGTTCTAAAATATTTCGAGAGTTATTAATTTTAAATTCTAAATAATAGGGAACAAGAATGAATTTTGTATTAAAATAACATTGCCGCTTTCGGTCGCTGTTTAAATTTTTAGAAAATAAGAATAAATGCAACAAAACGTTTATTTGTTTTAATAATACATCACATTCGGTACAGTTCGATTACGTTCATGTTAACACAATAATATTATAATCAAGTATAAAATAATAATTACTCTTATAAATTATTGCCGGCGGCGCGGCGGTCGATCGCATAGCGGCTTAAACTCTAAATTGTTTTCTTTTCGAAACGGCTTTTATTACGTCCAACTGCTGAATTATTCGATTAAATTTTTGCGTTCGTTTTTGTCGTCTTCTTGAAGGGACGACCTCTCTGCCGTTTCAACCCCAGCGTGACTATTTGCATTGTTGTTACCGTAATATGCCTCGTCTTGCCGTATAACTTCCGCGCCCAATTCTATTTCCGATTTCTTCAAGGGTAGCACGTTCGCAACGGGCGCTTGATCGTTTTCGTAAAGGAATTCGCCTAATCCGTCAGGATGCTTGATCGACCCATACGCCTGTCGGTCTTCCTCGTATTTGTCATCCACCACAACTTCTTGATGATCTTCGTCTAATTTTGAAGGCGGCGGCAGGTCGTCGATGCCGAAGAACATATTTCGATCGAACTGTAGGTCCTGTTCGTTTTTGTTTTCTTCAGCGTCGTTCAAACCGGAGTCGTCGCTTACAGAATTTCCTCCATTGTCGTCTTTTTCGTTTGTCCTTTCAACAATTTGGTCGAGACTCACGAGCGAGAGGTGATGGTGAGGATTTGATTTCCCGACGTCTGCCCAAGACGGGCCTTCTTGAGCACCGACGAAAGTCGTTGTCAAAATCAATACTAAAGGCACAAATGAGTTCATTTTATTAAATGACTACGGAGATGTGCACCAGAACAACATTTATAGGTGTAAATGTTAATTATTCAGCTTATATTTGTCAAGGATTATTTTGTTTTCGATATGGAAACACGACCAAGGTTTCGTTCTGTTTGTTTATTCTTTACGTTCGCTCCTTTTGACCTAGAATTATTAATACCTGCCATTTTATATAAATATCAAATTTTCCAGAATAATGGAAAAACAAATTATCTCGGAAAAGTCTTTAATGGCCGTAGAAGAACTGGTCACATTTTTAAAACAACGTATGTATGTTAATTGCGTTGATGAAAATTCACATTTAAAGATTGTTCAATTCAAGACGCACGACGTAGAGATATTTTCCATGCCGTCGGAAGCGAAAGAAGGATCAACAAAATTGTCAGCGAACTAGAGAAAGGCGGAAAGAGATTAAGAAACTTATTGGGACAGAATTGGGTAAGAGAAGGCGCTTCCGCTTTGGAGGCCTTTCTGATGCGACTGAGGAAACCGCTCGTTCCTCCCCATATACAAGCTTTGGGGCTCGGTAAGCTTGTCATAAATTTGAAGATTTTTGACGAACGACTTCGTTTAGATTATAACCCCGGAGTTTCGCCTGTAATTGTTGCCCAAGACATTTTGGGCCTTTTGAGGCAAGACGTGTCCGGACGACAGTCTCGCTTAATCGTGACGGTGTTGGATCTTCTGCATTGCATTCTCAAAAATTCGCCCACGGACGAATTAAGTGGATGCAACATTCCCATAACCATGCTTATGATATTTTTCAACATGGAGGTACTTCCTTTAATTTTATTAATTACCGTTTATGTGTGTCGAGTGTGTCGTAAGTAGTTTACTGACGAGCAAATTCTTCGTTTTAGTTTAGTTGCTGATTTTGAAATTGCATTGATTTCCTTATCAACAAAGGGTAAATTATGTTTTACATCGAGTAACCTCGACTTTTTATTGATTTTTTTTTTAACGTTAACTGATAGCAAAAAATTAATAAATTAAGATTTTTAGAAAGAACACGTTGTTCATTGGAGAAGAGTTGCCATGGTATTTGTCGAACTGATTCACATGGCACCGACTTATTTAAATATACCTGGAAATTTTGACAACGAAGAGCGTTTGATGCTAGTCGAAAATGTTCGTGCGTTTCTATCGTGAATGTTTCTGTCTAGCGATCTCTTTATAATTTTATAAATCTTGAATAAACGAAACTGTAGAATTTATCATGATTATATT
Source organism: Rhagophthalmus giganteus (assembly GCA_036326145.1). NCBI lineage: Eukaryota > Metazoa > Arthropoda > Insecta > Coleoptera > Rhagophthalmidae > Rhagophthalmus > Rhagophthalmus giganteus. Next base: position 22,683,004 of record JARFJA010000093.1, read on the forward strand.
AATACGTAGTTTTTAAACGTTTTAGTTTAACATTCACGACGAAATGCCACTAAATCGACCTATATTTCAACGAACGATTTTGGAAATAAATAATGCATTAAGAAATATTTTGTTGCCCGGTAAAAAGTTGGCTTTAACAACCATATCTTGTAACTGTAGGGACTTTTTAAGGTTACGGAGAAAACGTTTGGGGATACGAATATTCTTTATCTGCCGAAGAAAGGAGACCGCAAAGGAGCCGCTATCATTTCGTTAATATCGAGCAATAGTTTTTTTGTTAATTTCTTTTTGAAGGATTATAAAACAAGTCATTGAATTGTATAGGTAATCGAAATGTTATTATTAATAATAATAGCTATGTTTTTGTTTACATTGTCGTCTGTTTACATTTTAAATCATAAACAAATCAAAATTATTATTTTGCTTGTTTTACGAATGTACGCGTTTTAGCGCTAATGCTGCCGAGAAAAATATAAAATTTAAAAATAAACTAACGTTTTGCTGCTTATTATCTATATAGGTAGTTGGATATTGATGGAACGAATACTTTCTTATCGACGAGACTATTAATTATTATTATTGACCGAGGTCGATGGAATTTTTTCTGGCGGACAAATTTGAATATTTTTGGTGATTTGTGATTATTTAGCAGAACAAGCCTGTTCTTTATAAATTTCATTATAAGAAGGGTCGCGGCCCTGATTGCTCATTTGAACTTAAGGCTCCTCACCAGCGAAGGGTCGGTTTCTATTGCTTTCTCGACAAGTTGTTGTTGAAGTATTAAAATTTCCATATTGAATTTTAAAATGTTCATTTCGTTATGATCTATATTAAGAGGGGGGGTTCGATAAGCGAGAATCAACAGATGTCGCTATGGTAGATTCACTTCAGGAAATGATACTAAAAAACTATTAAATTTTATTTAAAAAATTTAATTGATAATAAATACTAATTCAATTACCTAGTTGCTCCCTATATTTTTATCCTAAAAAAGTTAAAGGAACAGTTTTGCTAAGTTGTACACATGCTTCCGAATACTTCAAATTATAAGATATTTAGCTATTATCTGACTAAAATATTATAAGGAGCAACTAGAAGAAGGTCCAGTGAAATACACATATGAAAGTACAGGATGTAATTGTTGCTAGAATTCGTAAACCGTTTTCCGAAAAATCGTCATTTTCAAGTATAAAGCTATCTTACAGATACCTACTTGATTTCGAAGAATTTGTCTAACAAAATTGACCAACTATTATTGAATAGATGGTGCTGTAAAAATACTACAAGTGGTATTTTTTTTATTTGCCGGCTGATTCGTGGACATTAATCTCCCGTTTGATAAACAAACATCAAACTGCATAGGTGGCATATTTCGTTGTGAAATATTTATAGTCAACGTACCTATACCGAAAATGAACTCGTAATTCTTATACATATAAACTAAAACCAAAATTGAACTCCTGTATTTTCTTACACTCTAAATAGTGAAATTCCAACCATTTCTACAAATGTGTACGTGATTTATAATATTGTATAAAAAGATCTAATTTCAAAATTACAGTTAAAATTAAGTATGTATATACCGTCTTTTTCCGAAAATAAAACATCCCCCGAAAATAAGCCCTTGCGTGATTTTCGGGACTTTTTGGAATATAAGCCCTTCCCCGAAAATAAGTCCTAGTTAAAATAATGTGAAAAATATACTTCGTTAAAAAATGCTGTTGTAAACTGTTGAATTTAGTAGGTATAGAGATACTGCCTTAGAGATACTTAGATATAGAGATACTTAGCTGCCCTAATATTTCAGAGAATTGTTTGGAACAAAATATTCTGAGAAATTCCTTGTTTACCTCTACAGTTCGTTTCAAGCAATGCACAGGCACGTGTCAAAATTAATTCCTGGAATTTATAAAGTAGAATTTCTTAAAAATACAATAAAGGCAGCAGTCTACATATAGTGACGGAGCAGGTACAACGTTTGTACATTTCAGTCTTGTAAGTCTGATTATTTTTTATAAAGTGAATAATTTTTAACCCCAGATAAAATGAGTACAAAAAGAAAGAGCTATTCCGTCGAGAACAAAAAGGGAATCGTGGAGGACTCCAGGGATGTAAATCTTGTAGCCTTCTGTAAAGAGAATATGTTGGATCTCCGTATGGTTCGAAAATGGCGTGCAGACTACGATAACCTGCGTCAACTGGTGGACCAAGGAAATGAGAAAAAACGCAGGGTTGGATCAGGTCGGCAGCCGTTATTTTCCGAGTTGGAAGAAACTTGGATGCATCTGGGAATGGATTGCTGACAGGAGAGCAATGGCTTTGGTTGTGCGCAGGGCTGATATTCAAAACTTTGCCCTTGAAATGGCAATTGAATTTGATATATCCACAGAAGAATTTAAAGCATCGTCAAACTGGCTGGATAACTTCCTTCGACGACATGAACTGTCTCTAAGGAGATCAACAACAATGTTTAAGCTGGAAGACAATGAAGTTGTTAAACGTGCACCTGCATTTAAGCTTTTTGTTGATGGCATCGACTTTTCGAAATACCAACTCTCCAACATGATTGCTATGGTTGAGACCGCGGTATTTCTAGGCCAGGAAGTGCCAATTTCAAACGACGGTTGACCACAAGGTTTCCTCGTCAATTTACGTTCCTTCTACCGGTTACCGTAGTGCACGTGTTACCTGTATTTTGGCGATTCGTCTAGATGGCAAGAAAGTATCACCATTTATCATCACTAAAGGTAAAAAAGACAAGATTGAACGCGTTTCAGGAATTTTTGTTCTTGAAAGTGAAAAAGCCTGGTGCACCCAAGCAGTTATAAGAAAGTAGGTCAATTTTATGCTGCCACCACTGTTGAGGGGTCGAAATAGAGGTTTACTAGTTTGGGATTCAGCCAGTACTCACCGCGCTAAAGACACGAAAAACTTTCTTGCTGAGAGGAAGATTGATCAAATAATGATTCCGGCAGGAATGACTGGCTACCTCCAAACACTTGATATTGCAATAAACAAGTCATTCAAGGATCATTTGCGGATGGAAATCAATGAATATATTGAAAACAGAATGGTGAGAAATCAACGAGGTAATTTTGTAAAGCCAAGCTTACAAGAAGTTGTGAATTGAGTAAAAAATTCATGGGACTAAATAACTGACAGTTGTGTTTCCAGTGCACTACGAACAGGCTACTTAGACCAGAAGTATTCATTTAACGATAGCTATATTGCAAGACATGAGAGATTGGGACCAATGATTCTACAGGAAATGGATTTGGAGGAAAATCAGAACGGAATTCAAAAATTTGATAATTTATGACGATGTTCTAGAAGAAGATGACATGACTGTAATTGAATAAATTTAAATTTCTGTATATAAATAAATATTAAACAAAAATATAAATCTACTTATTGTATTAGGTGTACAAAAAAGTTCTGAGCTTTTTTTTGTAAAATTCAATATTTATTTAAAAACAAACAAAAAGATATTAATCAACGAAATAGTCCCCGTTTGCATCGATAACCTTTTGCCATCTTTCGGGCAGCTTGCAAATTCCCTGATGATAGAAGCTCCCTGGCTTCGAGGCGATAAAGTCATCAATGCATTTGCGTAGGTCTTCAAGTGCCACGAAGTGTGTATCAGCCAAGTGATGCTGCAGCGACCGGAATAGGTAGTAATCAGACGGTGCCATGTCTGGACTATACGCCGCATGCGGGAGAAGTTCCCAGCCTAACGCAAAGATATGATCCCAGGTCGCTTTTGCAACATGTGGTCGGGCATTGTCATGAAGCAGTATCACTTTACCACGTCCTTTGCCAGTAAATGGCCTCTTTTCTTCTACTGCATCGCTCAAATTAGTCAATTGTTGCTGATAGCGGTCTGCCGTAATTGTTTCACCCGGCTGTAACAACTCGTAATACAATACACCTCTCCAATCCCACCATATGCAGAGCAAAACTTTCTTGGCGTGGATATTGGGCTTTGGAGTCGATGTCGAAGGTTGACCAGGGTCAACCCATGATTTTTTTTACGCTTCGGGTTATCATACAGTATCCACTTTTCGTCGCCTGTAATGATTTGGTGCAGAAAATCCTTTTTCCGGAACCTTGAAAGCAAAGTGAGTGCGGTGTCACGCCTTCGATTTTTGTTGTCTTCGGACAGTGCATGCGGAACCCATCTGCCTTCCTTCTGAACTTTTCCCATTGCATGTAAACGTGTGGAAATAGCTTGCTGCGTAACACCAAGCAGCTTTGCAAGCTCCTTTTCAGTTTGTGCAGAGTTTATATCCAACAATGCTTGCAATTCGTCCGTTGCAATCTTTTGAGGGCGTCCAGCACGCGGTTCATCTTCAAGACTGAAATCTCCTTGGCGAAATTTTGTATACCACCTTTTACACGTAGCGTGACTTACAGCGTTCTCTCCATATGCGGCACAAATCATTTCAGTGGCTTCAGCAGCATTTTTCTTGAGATGAAACGCGAAGTGGATGGAAAATCGAATATGCTCTTTGGTTATTGCCATCGTAAACACTACTGATTTTTTTAGGTTATGTGCATCAAACGTCAAACCGCATGGTATTTTCAAAGACCAAATGTCAACGTTGTAAACCCGCAAAAGGGCGGGAAACTTCATGAAATTTAAATTGTGGTTTCGGTTGTATGAAATCTAAAGCTCAGAACTTTTTTGTACACCTAATACTTGAAGCCCTCCCCCGAAAATAAGCCCTAGCACATATTTTGGACCTAAAAAGAAAGTAAGACAGTGTCTTATTTTTGGAAAAAGACGGTAGATACATTTGCCATACCTATAGTTTTATTTATTTACAAGTTTTCATTCTATAAAAGATAGAATCTCATTCGGTTTCTTTTTCGATAGTAAGCATAATTATTTTGCATTTCGACGTGTTGTTGTTTATGATTTCTGTGAATTACTAAGAAATGCTGAGAATGCGGCGGACGTTTCCCATAAATAAGTAGATATGTATACATACGTTATTCGCGATAGGTCCCAAACGTCATCAATAAAACCTCGTATTTTTACAGTACTAATAGATTTTAGTCTATTTTGCCATGTCATATGTGTGCAGGTAAATCATCGGTAGACATCGGAGTGCTACGTTTAAAACTTACGTTTCAAAACTTTAATCTGAATATTACAAATATACAATTTAGTAACTTTTGTGCATGGCTGCGTGCATTGGAATCTATCGTAAATAACGTATAGCTATATGTATTTAAGAACGAAACTGTAACTATTTAACTTTTAATGCAATTAATGGCATGCTATAATAATTATTATTCTGAAATATATACGTAAGTAATTACATATGTGCATATATCAGTAATATTGGATTTTCTATTGTTACAATTTTTATTTTGTATTAATAATGGCACTTCTCTTACATATTACACAAAAAATAAATTTTAAAAATCAATAATCATTATCATTATGACTTTCTTGAAGAGAAATATTTTGAATTTTTCGTTCCCATAACTTGGTAACTTTTCTGGTTGCAAGTTAAATAATTTTTTAAGCTTGTTAACTTGCATTTCGTTATTTTTGTGTCTCTCATCAAAACGCCCGTTCTTTATATTCTGTAACTTTATATTCTAGAATAAATAATTATAAACGCTAACAAAGTTTACAACGTAAACATAATTAAATTAGATGCCAATGCATCGATGAAAAAGCGCACTCTGTAGAAACTATTTAGTACAAGAAAACAGGAATTAACATTTAAATAGCTGATGCCGAAATCGCGCCATCTTACGATTAAACCGTTTGATATTAATTAAAATAATTAGAAAAATACTACTGTGGCGTTACTAGCGGAAACATGGTGGAAGCTGATTTTTCCAGCCCCCTCCTAATATTTTAATGAATAGGTAATTAACAAAAAAAAATTGCAATGCCCAAGTTGCGTTTTCGCGAATGTTAAATTTTTCCTCATTTGTAGGTTCGCGAATGTTAAGACAACACTGAATAGGTAATTGTTTCAATAATCGTTTCTATAGCAATTGCTACCCGAAGAATACGATACAAATTTAGAAGAAAAGACGCTACTAAACGTGAAACATTTTTAAAACAAATTTTCAAAACTGATTATTAAAAGTGGAATTAACATGTTTTACAAATTAAATATTGACGACAGTTCTGACTTATCAATGTAGTGGAAAAATTTAGGCAATTAAACGTATAAAAATTGTGAAAACAAAATAAACTTTTAGCGATAAATACCGTTACAATATTATTTTGTTTCTCTAAACGATAATTATAATACAAAAAACTTCTATTATCGCCAACCTCCGACTTATTATTCAAAATGTAACTATTTTTATTGTGGAATAATTAGATTTACCATCAATTACCATATAAAAAATATATTATTGCTGTTATTGAATACTAACTTTATAATTTAAATTAACTTTTTCATTGTGGTGTTTTTTTTTATGAAACCGATTAAAGTTATTAAAATATCGAAATAGTAAATATAGATTTATTCAAAATATTCCACAATTCCACCAAATTTATAGTACATAATATCAATAATATTACAATTTCGATGTAACTTTCAAATTAGGAACTTCGTCCAATTTTACTTCATTCCACCAATCCGGTCTGTTCAACGAGCCGGTTTTAAAAAATTCAGCCTCAAGATTTTCGTATAGCTAAAAAACATCAATTACAGTTGCTCTAAAATTTACAATTTAAATTAGATAATCTTACTTTCCCATCTGCTTTCCCTAAAACAGAATTAACTACGAAATCTGGAGGAGCTAAAGCGTCGACGATGGCAACTGCATTTGGTTTTAAAACGGCACACAGATCTATTATTCCATCTTTCACTATTCTAGTTAAGGAGCTTTTGGTACAATAATTTCCTTCGTAAAAATATGGCAAATGCTTGTCTAAACAAGACAATCCATATAGAAGGCCTATAGTTTCTAAAACGGGTTTTAAACTCAAGTCTACATCTTCATCTTGCATTTTTTTCCAATACCAAGTCAAAATGACATACTCCCCGTACACACGGGACAATACGGCCGCTTTGTATACTTGAGCCATATTATACGCAGTAAAAAGACAACCAATTTCCTTAAATAATTGTGTTAACTTAGTATGAGTTTCTTGTACCATATACGTTATCAACCATTCATAGCTTGTTAATAAAACTGGAATAAAATCGTTTAGCGATTGCGCTTACGCCGACCGAGCATACTTACACGATATACTTTTAATATCCTCTACAGTTTGGGCTGTACATTTTCTTTGTAAGATATCGGAGTAGCGATTTAAAAATAAACAAGTACGTAAAGGACTATTAACTGAAGTTCTTTGCTGTGCACTATCCCATTGTTTTAATAACCATCTGCTTGTCTGTTGAAAAAGGATATTATTGTCGCCCTCGTAGGTGAACTCTGGGATCGTTCGCGTTGCGCAAATCCCCAATTCGAGATGCTTTTAAGTAACCGTGGCCGCCGCAGGCCTCGCGACATTCCTGGAGCGCGTCTCGTGTCGTCCACGTCGTCACCGGTTTAGTGGCGGATATGATGGCGTGCATTTCCGATTTGACGTCTTGCTAAAATGAACCGGTCATTTACGAGGGGCGGCACGCTGGTTCGGCGATGCTTACAAAATTTTCCCGTTTCACTTCCGATATGGACTCTGCGAAGAACTCGATGTAATCGTCTGCAATCTTTGTGGCGAAGATCTTTAGGACGACCGCGGCCGCTAAGTACGGAAAGAGGCGCCATTGCTAGAATATCAAAAATATGACGAATAATTGTTAATTAATTCTTAAATAAATCGTAAAAAATTAAATATTTATGCTAACGCCATCTATTGTATTTCTTACGCATATTGTGTTTACACATAGTTGTTTAGTTTGTTTGTTTATGGATAATTGTATTATTCTAGTATATTTTAGTTAATCATTCGCTAACTAGTTATTCTCTAAATATATTTCATAATTTCATAAAATACCTACAAGTTTTTGGCTGCATACTAAACAATTTTTAGTTCAATATTTTATCACTGATGGTAGTAAACATATGGGAGAAATATTTTTTAAACATTTTTTCAATTATTAGAGTTAGGACCCCTAAATGTTCTTTTCAATATCACAATAGATACAAATTTAATACTTACATGCAACTGATACTCAATAATTGAAATTTCCTTATTATTACTTGGCCCAAATTGAGTTCGAACGGCCGCATACCTAACGGCAATAATCACAGCGGTTATAAGGTACTCGGAACTCTCTTGTATCACGCCGACACGACCAGTCGACAAGTTTCCTATGGTTAGACTTAAAATACTTCCAGCACCTGGAAAATTGTTTGTGTATTCGCCATTTGGTGCGACATCTGCGATTTTGTTCAACAAATTCTCCCTCGGAATTCTATAATTGTTAAACAGTATGAAACTGCAATGGCAAAAAATTATCAATTAAATCGTGACTTTTATTTTCCCAAATTACCCATTGTCGACACCATTTAAACCAATTTTTTCACCTCCATCGCCTACAACTAAACCTTTATAAGGCAAAAGGGTCTTGGGGTCTCTTACCGGCACCAAAAACGCGTGCAATCCATGACACGTCCCTCTTGTAAATAGCTGAGCAAATATAACAGCTATAGTGCAATTTTTTCCTGAAAACTGGCTCGTGTACAACCGCATCGAACGACTCGATCTAATTTCTCACCTAAATTTCCAGACCAACACTTTGCCGCTTTAAAATCGGGCGTGTTCATTATGAATTCCTGAGTGTTTTCATCGTAGGTGGCTGCCGTCCTCATATTCTTAGCATCGCTGCCGTGCAACTTCTGTTAAAGCAAACGCAGATGACAACTAAGAATTCAAACATTATTATACATCGATAATTCATCGCAGTTATTACCTGACCATTCCAACAGGCATCGACAATATGTTTATGTCTTTCGGTTCCCAAAGTCAAAATCGACATTTGAAATAGAAATATTTCAACGATATGTTTAACTGTAACATCGGGAAAGGGAACGACCAAAGCCTGGCCGACAGTCATACAGTGTTTTAGCTAGAATATAACACGTCACCACCGATAAAATTAATTAACCGATCGATTTTACCCTTTTTTGTATCGTGTTATACTGGACACCAGGTAGCTCGAAGTTGTATTTTCGAAACTGATTAAGTTGCAACGTGGCCTTTCTCTTTTGCTCGTCGATCGATAAGTCCTTATCAGATCTTTGAAAATTTTATCATTTTCTAAAGTTCTCCAAAGGTTATACTGGAATCGATTAAAACAAAGTTAATAAAATATTACAGTTAATAATCCACGTAGGTACTAACCTTAATTTTTAAACGTTCAGTATCTTCCAAAATTAACTTAAGTTTTTTCCAATCAAATGTTGCTTGTCGCCTGTACACATCTAAGGGGCCAGTCGGAAGGTCCGGTATCAAAGAAAAATCTGCAGGATCCATTTTTAACATTTAAAACATCGACATTGCTTTACTAGATTGTAATGTATATTAAAATTTAGAAATTTATAAATTATTATCGACCACATCTGGTTTTAAAAAGAATTACATATCAACATGTGTGTGTTCCGAATGATATCAGCGGGAACTGATAGTTAAAATAAAACGTTGCTTGTTCATTACGGTTTTCTGTTGTGTCACCAAGGTCAAATGAAGTTAAATTTTAAATACTTATGTAATTAGTCAGATAAAATTTATTAATAATACCCATTCAAGTTTTAACCAAATCACCAACAATTAACAAATTTACTTGTTGTCAGTCGGTAAGCATATGATTATGGTGTATTGTTGGAAACCGGTTTTTAATTTATTCTAAATTATACAACACCGAGGGGGGAGCCTATTTCAAATTCAAATTACAAGCTGGATATCAATGCACACACGACAGATAATTGGGTCGTCGTCGCTGAAAACAAATAGCAATTAATACCGAAAGTGTAAAATTATTTTTATACCATTTGATTAATTTATTTTCACTTGATTTACCTACATTAGGCAAATTATTGAATTTCAATCAAAAAATATAATAATACGTACCTAAATTATACCTAAACAAAAAATATAAGTATTTATAATTACAATATATAACAAATTGTGTATAATATATATAAAATACTGTAAAAAATGTTCAAAAAAAGTAAAAAATTGGATTTAAAAATCGACATCGTCACAATTTAGATCTAATGTTAAGGTCAGGAACGTCATCGTGTACTATTTCGCGCCACCATGAAGGCCTTGACATTGCTCCGGGATTATTAAAGAATTCGGCCTGAATGTTTTCATACAGCTATAAAAAAAAGGTCGATGAATTTATCACGATATTTCGTAATTTGGGCTCGGACTTTTAAACAAATCTGTTAAATAATCATCTTTAACGGGTTCGAGAAACGCACGCTAATTCCGGGCTTATCGAGTATAAATATATATATACCTAACGAATAACATCATTTAAGCATTTTATTATTTTTTATAAATGTGAATAGGTTTTTTTTTAATCTGACGTGGTGTTTAATACTGACCATTGCATTTTGAGGCCACCATTTCAATTTCGAAAATCGAGCTCCACGTAGATTACGGACGTTATTCCTTTCTGGATTTTAACAAACTAACAGACAACATATTGTAATGGACGTGCTATAAATTCTAATTGTTCTATTAATCTTTTACATAATAAAAATGTTCTTACCGACGAACATCTGGCCTAACAACGTAACTATGATTAACCGATTACTACCGATTGAACCTATACGCGCAAACAGTTACGTGCATTTGAAATATTCCCACTATTGAATTAATATTTATTTGACCACGTATCTGAAGAATAGGGCGGAAGTACCTTTTTTACAACGATAAAAAGCACGACTATAGATAAGGAAGACAATCGACCAAGTGTAATAAAACAATAGGTGTTTTGGAAATATAATATGTACATAAATACGTATTTACAATTAGATACCTACGTGTAAATATATTTTTATCAACTCACTTGCGTATGAAAAATATTTTCCGAAAGAAGTCGTCTACTCGTGATCGCTTAAGGCAATTCACGCAATAATTCTTCTTTAAAAAAATCACCAACTTTCCGATTTGCAACTCAATTTTTTCGTCCGGTCAATTTGCCCGCCAACTGCGAACGCGAAGCTTTTCGTCGAAATTTCACTAACTTTGTCACGTGCACCTCTTTTCTACTCCGTACACCTACTTGACAGTTTACTGGCTCAAATTTCGAACTATACACCAAGAGGTACTCGAATATTTTGAAATCACATCGCAAGCAATTCAATCGAAAAGTGTTTCGTTTTTGAGCGTAATTGGAAATTGGTAACAACCAAGGCTTAATAAATAGGCATTTGTTTCTTCCGGAACCGTACAAGTGACTCATGAAGAACACCTACCCGACGTAAACAACAGGAGACAATTATTTCGATCACTAATCATCGCCTTTACCCTCAAAATGACAAACCCTAATAACATCGAAGTTTTTCATTTTATTTTTTGGCGAACTCTGGGGACGCTTGGATCAATATTGTTATTACCGCATATATTACGTTACGCGCTGATGGAATATTAGGCCGCTCCTATTCAATTATCCGCTTTTTAATTTCTCTAATTAAATTTCTTTTTTCCCACCGTATTTAAGGGACTGATGGAAATTTTTTTTGTAAACATGCAAAATTGCAAACTATATTATCTGGCTATATGGTCGATGCCTGATGCCAAGAAAAACGAAACCAATGTCAGTGTGGCTATAAAATATCCGAACGACGTGAAATAAGCGTCAAATGAACATATTCGACTGAAATTGATGAAAATGTATAAAACGGCAAGAGGTCCCACATAACAAAAATTCCAGTGGGTGTTCTGCACAACCAACAAATTAAAATTGAAGCAACATTTCAACAATACAAGTGTATTGATAAGCCGACGAAGGGGTTCTTTTCGCTTTGGAATTTGTTTCGAACATTCAGTCGCCCTCGGATCATTCCACGTCAAATCGACCAATAAAACAATATTTTCGAATCTAGATATTTCAGATTTGTACGAGAACGAAAGATTCAAAATTTCAGAATTTTTGGATACCTAGCTTTTGAGCTATCGGTATTAAAAAAGTAGCAAAAATCGCACAAATTTGACATCTCTTTAAAAAGCTACAACTCAAAAACTATTTAACCTAGAGAGCCCAATTTGGCGCCGCTCTCTTCTGTTTTTTTTATGGGCTTTAAATTTAATATGCAGCATGACTGTGATGTTTAAATTTTGTAATTTTTGAAGATCTCGAAAGAACGTTTTTTTTTTGAAAATCTCAAAAAGCCCCTATTAATTTCTCTTAGAAAAATATACGCTTTAAAGACATTCATCGACTATCTGTGTGCCAAATTTCGTAATGAGACGCCAATGGGTTCTTATGAAAATTAATTTTTTGATATTATAATGTACATGAAATTCGTTAAATTTATTGACTTCCATAACTATAAACTGAGTAATTCCGATTTGAAAGTTGCTAGTATCTATTTTATAAGTTTTTCACTACAAATATAAAAATATCTAATACATATTATAACATAATACGTTGCCCCACCCTCGTAATTGGAGACCTCAACAGCAAAAATACTGCCTGGGGCTGCAGAGCTACCAACCCTGCGGGAATACAACTCCTTAACTACTCGGCCTCGTACAATTTTCAGATATCATTCCCTACAGAATATACATATTATCCCTACCGAGCTGATCATCAGCCGGACATCCTTGACATAATTCTGCAAAAATGCTTTGCCAAACAAATCTATCAAACACCAATTCAGGAACTTGATTCCGATCACGTACCCGTAGTGATAACATTCCTAAGTGCACCACGTTACAACCCTCCTAATCCCAAATTAATAAACGGCCCTGTTAACTGGGATAACTTTCAAATTATTCTTGACCAAACTATCAAGCACCCCCCTAATCTTGAAACCATTAAAGATACCGACCAGACAGTGGACGATTACACTAACAGTATTCAAAGCAGTATCCAACAGGTTACCCAAGCCAAGTACAGAATCAAACCAACAAAGTACAACATACCGCCAAACTTAATCATCGAGCTCATCAAACAAAAAAGCAAAGTACGACGCGAATGGCAGAGAACACGAAATCCTATACTTAAAAATATCTTAAACAATCTAACACACCAAATAAAAAGAGAACTTGATAAATATAAAATTCTAACGTATCAAAAACATATTGAAAATTTAGAACCTGGAGAGCCAGGTATCTGGAAAGCCACGAGAAGAATCTTAAAAGCTTGAATCACCTTGAACTAACGTTTACTCCCACAATCGGCAATAACCGTAATTTCACCAACGCAACTCAAAACCATATTGAGACACACCTTCCAATTCCTGATCGCATACAACCTACTTCTCCTAGCGAAATGAAAGAAATCATAGACACCCTACCAAATAGGAAGTCTCCGGGATATGATCTCATCACCAACGAAATTCTGAAAAGATTCACCAAGAAGGTACTTGCATTCCTAGCAACATTGTTTAATGCTTGTTTAACATGCTATAGTCGTTGTCTTTCCTAAACCGGGGAAAAACAGCAACAACCCCAACAACTATCGACCAATAAGTCTTCTAAATACTTTATCAAAAATACTAGAACGAATAATCTGCTCCAGACTAAATAGTCAACTGCAAGAACTAAATACTCTCCCACCATTCCAATTCGGATTCAAAAGAGGGCACTCAACCTGCCATCAGCTTCAACGAATTGTTGAAGTAATCGAGACTGGATATGAGAACAAACAGTATACCACAGCCATCTTTTTGGACATTGCGAAAGCTTTTGATAAAGTCTGGATAGAAGGCTTTAAATATAAAATACTCCACCTACCAATACCTGGCTTGATTAAAGCGATACTTACTCTTTCCTAGACAACAGAACCTTTGCCGTACGAATCAATTCAACTCTCTGACAGTAAGCCAATCAAAGCCGGAGTCCCCCAGGGGAGCGTGCTGGGACCGCTGCTATTTAACATATTTGTTAGAGATATCCCGCTCACACGAGAAAATCTTGCTATGTACGCTGATGATACAGTGATTATATCACAAAGCTGGAATCTAAACCAATCAATCTCTCAGCTTCAATCAGCAGTCGATGAAGTAAACAACTGGCCAATCAAATGGAATATAACCCTTAACACAGCAAAATGTGAAACCAAAATATTCACCCTCAGGAAAATTAAAGATCCCGACAGCTTAGTAATAAACGGCACACACATCGAATGGAATCCCAACACTGAAGCGGTGAAATACTTGGACACACGCTTATCGTGGAAATTTCATATTAATAAGAAGATTAACTTATGCTACGCCAGACTAACAAAACTGTACCCATTATTAAATAGAAAATCATCGCTAAAAACCAACTGCTCTCTACTTTTATAATATATAAATTCCTAATTCGACCGTTAGCAACATACGCTTGTGCTATATGGAGCAATGCCTCTAAATCCAACATCAACAGAATACAAGTGCTACAGAACAAAATACTAAGAATATCAGTTGATGCCCCTTGGTATATACGAAACATCCAACTCCATTATGAGCTAAAAATTCCAACCATAGAAGAATATTTGAGGAAAACCACCAAAAAGTTTCAACTTACTATCACCAACTGCGAAGGCGCTGCGCACTACAAACTAGGACGCAAGAATCTGCATAAAAGATTAAAGCGCAAACTCCCACAGGATCTGTATGTATAATAACGGATAACACAAAAACTGATTAACCCGCCAACACCCAAGACCCATTGTTAATCCTTTAGGACTACCTGATACGATAATTGTGTATCTACGTTATGTATCCTGAATGACATGTGTACCTTACTTTATCAATGCTATGAATAACGATGTACAATTGTTGAACTGGCAATAAACTTAATAATAAAAAAATAATAATACGTTGCACCCTTTCATTGTACATAGATATTATAAGCGTATTCAGGAAAACGCCAAACATCTACAATTTACGTATGTTTTTATCTCGAACTGTTTAACGCATAATACAGTTGCCTTTTAAATTTCGAAAAGAAGTTAATATCAATCCTAATAGAAAACCTTTCTGCCTTGAGAAAATTATACACCCCCTACTTTTCTGATGACAGCGCGGCGCAATATAGGAAATAAGAAAAACTTACTTCGTTCTTTTGCCCAATTTCTGAAAATCAGCCTCTCGTTAAGCATTATTATACTTTAATAAACATCAATTTATTAAACGTGTGACAAGTAACAAACAACATCACACCAACGGGCTTTGAGAAAAAATTAATCTGGATTTACAGGTAACTCTCCTACAACGCGGTTTCGCTCTAACACGATAAGGAAATTGCGAAATCCCTTGTGTGACACAGTAGGCACTTCTCCAACACTAGATAACACGATTTTTATCCAATATACTTATTTAGAAAATTACATTGTACAATATACCGAGTGGGAAAGGCCTTGCCTTAAGAAGGTTTGATGTAAGGGCATCATATAACACGGCATTTTGTAGAAATCTATCTACCGTGTTATGTACCTGTACAGTCTATAAAGATTTAAAAAAACATGTAAAGCATGCCGTTGCCAACTTCTTCTTCTATAAAGTCACTGGCAGTGCTACTAGCTGAAACGCACCCTTCATCAATCATTTTGCTATACGTACTCGCGAAGTCCGCGTGGTGACAGTTCGTTGCAGTATAACAGTACCAGCTGTTGGAAGCCCGTCGTTGCCAATGACACGGTACTTACGATGTTTTGGACTATACCAGGACGCGCTCTACGTACTTACGGATACACAAATCGATTTTTCTAGTGGCAAAAATGGAAATATTGTTACCGGATTTTATCCAGCGCACGTCTTTGGCCTTAGATGCATAAGATAATCAGAACAACTCATTTTCGAAAAAAGTGGCGCTTACGCTGTTCTGCAAAAACGGCATCGACACGATTTAAAGACGCGCCTTTAACTTTCCACGGCCAACCAAGACCGAAAGACTTTTTCGACACCCGTTATATGCTTATAGACGTCCATCGTAAGTTGTAATGACGACATCGTAAGTTCCATACTACGCGCGCTTAATTCTCGAATTTTGAAAAAGCATCTCATAATAAATCACGATTATTTTTCATCATGCACGAACACACCCACACTCATTATAACACTTTAATAATAACCGCATCTGTTAGTACTTTTAATGTTAAAATTACTTTACGAACCTATTGTTTGCAAACGCCCGTCTTGCGCGCGAGTGAGATTTTTCCGCAGTGCCGTTTCCCAAATCTGTTGGAAACAATCACCTGCTTAAAGTCCGAGCCTGTCTTATAAATAAGTATTCTAATTGATTTACCTTTCCATCCGATTTTCCCAGGATCGAATTAAGAACGAAGTCGGGCGGCGCTAAGGCGTCGATTACGGCGACACAGTCGTTCTTGAACTCCGCGCACAGATTCAATATTCCATTTTTGACCAAATCGGAAAAGGCGTGGTCGCCGGCGTATTTTCCTTGATAGAAATACACCAAATGCTTGTCCAGACAGGACAGCCCGTACAGAATTGCGATCTTTTCGAGGATCGGTCGCACTTCCCGTTCTATGTCGCTTCTGCTAATTCGTTTGCAAAAATATTGCAGAGCCACGAACTCCCCGTACACCATGGACAAAACGGACGCTTTATAGACTTGACAGTTGTTCCGTGCCGTGAATCTGCACTCGTTATCGGTAAGCAATAATTCTTGCTTTTCGTGCGTTATTTTAACGAGGTACGTTATAAGCCATTTGTAGCTCGCAATCACAACTGAAACAGTCACAACTGAACTTAAACCGATATCGAATAAATAGTCCCAATCACTTACAGTCGATCGTTTGCACGTCGTTTGGACAAGTTCCTTTGAAACTCGAATTTAATGTGGTCAAGTGGTTTTCGAAAAACGAGCAAGTGCCAACGGGGCTGTGCACTAAGCCGGTGTCGATACAATTTTGCCACTGTCTCAACAACCAATTGCTCGTTTGCTGCACCAAAACGTTATTATCGCCTTCGTAACTAACGCAGGGGTCGACGGTGTTCCGTAGGTCTCCAAATCGAGCTGCTTTTAAATAGCCATGACCGCCGCAAGCTTCTCGACTTTCCTGTATAGCATCTCTACAAGTCCACGTTATAAGTGGTTTTGTGGCACTTATTATTGCGTGTAGTTCGGTAACCATTTCTCTCTAAAACGATTTAGATCAATCATTCTATTTCGGCGTCGCAAAATGGTATACCGACCAAATTTTGTATAGCCGTATCGGTATGGGACATTTCAACTGCATTCAAGTAATCGGTCGTGACGGACGCCACGAACACTTTTAAAATGCCCGCAGCGGCCACGTATGGAAATAGTCGCCATTGCTAGAAACGTATCGAGATTAATACGGGTATCATATTTTGAGGTCCGCAAAATTTACGTGCAGCTGATACTCGATGATGGGAACCTCTTGATGATTCGTCGGACCAAATTGGGTCCGCAGCGCCGCGTATCGTACCGCGATCGTAACGGCGCTCACTAAACTGTTGGCGCATTCCTGCATTATGCCCATTCGACCTGCCGAGAGATTTTCCAGGGCGGCGCCCAATATTCGGCCAGGCTCAGAAAAGCAGCTCTCGTACTCCCCGTCGGGCGTCACGTCGGCCGTCCTATTTAGAAGGTTTCTCTCGGTATTCTATAGTTTTGGAACATTATGAAACTACAACAACGAGACCACGAGTTACATTAAACGCGAAAATCGTTTTTACCCGTTACGTATTTACCCGTTGTCGATGCCGTTCAGGCCGATTTTCTCTCCGATATCTCCCACTATTAGGCCGGGATAAGGTAGAAGAGTTTTTGGATCGCGAATCGGCACCACAAAAGCGTGCAGGCCGTAACACTGTCCGCCCGTATATAACTGTGCAAACAACAAAGCAATCGTGCACGTTTTTCCTGTAATAAAACGCAATTCAATTTGGTAAAACCCAACGCGAAACGTGTGGTTTATGCAACACCTAAATTTCCAACCCAACATTTGGCCGCTTTAAAATCCGGAGTATTTATAACAAATTCTTGAGTTTCTTTGTCGTACGTTGCCGTGGTTCTCATGTTCTTTGCATCGCTACCGTGCGCCACTTCTGTCAAGGCGAGGGCCGAAAGAATCTAAAATTAATATCAACGTGGAGGAACAACCACCGATAAAGCTCGACGAGAAAAATTAGTACCTGTCGATTCCACAACGCCTCGATTATATGCTGATGTCTCTCCGTACCTAGCGTAGACAGCGTGTTTTGAAACAAAAATATTCCTATCGCTTGTTTTACTGAAACATCAGGATATGCAGCGGCAAGAGCTTCATTGATTGTCATTAAATATCTCGCCTAGTTTTTTTAATTTTAGAAAATTTCCATTAAATTGTAGATACCTAATCGAAAGTGAATTTGACATTTACCCTATCTTTTATCGACGCCTTCTGCGTGCTAGTCGGCATAAATTTATATTTTCTGAATTGCTCTAGTTGCAGGGCGGCCAATCGTTTTTGATGTTTTGTCAGGAGTTCGCTGTCGGGCCTTCGAAACATCGGGTCCTTCTCTAACGCGTTCCATACTTTCATCTGCAGAGAAAACGTTTTTTTTGTTGTTGTTAGAAACAGTTTAAAAATAAATTAAGGCAACGGGGCACAGTTTCGGAATGAATCCCCTCAAATCTTATAGTAGAGTGCTCAGCGCTCCGAAAAACGCTTAGAAATGACTTTCGTGGGGAGGTCGGGGTTACAAGATGAAACCTCAACAGATCGAAAGAGCGTATTTTTTTATTTAAAAAGCCAAAAGCCGTCAAAAATCGTCCAGTGCAAAAGGGCACTATCTTCACCGAAAGAGTTATTCAGCGTACGTATAGAAGGAAACGTGAACTTTCTTTTGCCGTAAAATTCGTAATTGGTTTTGTGGAATTAATCGTTTAAAAAATTTTGGAAAAACGCAAAACACACGGGCTCTAATGGAGAAAAGTAACTTTCGGGGCCGATATCTCGGTTCGAACAGCTAAAAAGTTCACTTCAATTTCGCGTTTTTAACCGTTTATACTGTCATAACTACAAAACAGTACGACATATCGAAAAATTTTATTCTTTAAAAAAGTTTGGTTCGTCCTTGTAGCATCCGGCGATAGAAGAATTATATTTTTGTAGGGCTTCATAATTAAGATAAATAATTAAAAGTGAAAACATGCGAAAATTGCATTTGCGAGAGAGTCGTGCTCTCAAGTGGGCGCATCGCGTCTCCCATCTCACTTTTTTCCGTAGCCTCCCTCTCATTCTATACGTAATTCAAAGAATTGCGACATACTATGATTATTATTGTAAATACCGTTGTATCCGTTATTTTAATAATTAAGTACATAATATAAGAAGCGTTTTATATTAAATAAATTTACGAAAAGCTCCTATTTCATAATAAAACCACAGCGACTTTAAAATTTAATGTCTGTTATTGTTATTCTTCTTTTTATAAAATTGTGGTAATAAGCCAATAACAACAATTAATTAACACCATATATTTCAACTCTGTTTAGAGTTATCTTCAAGTGGTAAAATTTTATAATTTCCGCAGTAAAACTCAAAAATTTGGTGCAAGAAGGAAACTCCTGGTAGGTATTAATTGTATCCTTATTATGGCAATTTATTAGGGCTATTGGCCCTAATTGTAAGTGTATTAAATAACCACAAGTTAATCACCATTTTTCTACTACAGTATGCCAAATGTGCCTTACAGCCTTAAGTTTGTTAACAAATTTGGTATTACTACGTTCAAAATTGTACTTTTCGCAGTTTAAATTAACAGCCTTGATATTACACACCCTTAATAATTTAACACTCACCTTATTCATCATACATTGACACATTTAAAATTGTCACTGCATTGGTACATTTTTGTTCCATAAATCTACAGAAACCAGTGCAACTCATTCGATTTTCCTGCATGTGCACACTTTGCTACTGTAGTCCAGAAAACATGATGAAACGAAATTTATGAATCAGCAAATAATGCATGTTAGAAGAATACCTTTGTTACAACCACACGATACTAACACTCTTAGGTTATTTGGGAAGGATGGAAGAGTACTTAGTATAGGTATCAGATTTCCTTCCAAATCAATTTTCCACCCAGAATCGGTTACGTCGGGTAACTGTGGTTGTAATTGTAATGAATTTAGCAAAACTTTAGCTTGATAATATGATCTTAAGGTGAGGGTACCACTATTTTTCGAATATCGTTAAAATTAATGTACAAAATAATATAATGGTTACTTAAATTTGATTTTTAACATAGGTAATACCAAATTTGTTAACAAACTTAAGGCTGATAAGGCACATTTGGCATACTGTAATAGAAAAATGGTGATTAACTTGTGGTTATTTAATATACTTACAATTAGGGCCAATAGCCCTAATAAATTGCCATAATAATAACATAATAAGGATACAATTATTAATTATTATTATTAATTATTAAGGAGTTTCCTTCTTGCACCAAATTTTTGAGTTTTACTGCGGAAATTATAAAATTTTACCACTTGAAGATAACTCTAAACAGAGTTGAAATATATGATATTAATTAATTGTTGTTATTGGCTTATTACCACAATTTTATAAAAAGAAGAATAACAATGACAGACATTAAATTTTAAAGTCGCTGTAGTTTTATTATGAAATAGGAGCTTTTCGTAAATTTATTTAATATGAAACGCTTCTTATATTATGTACTTAATTATTAAAATAACGGATAAGGTGTATTTACAATAATAATCATAGTATGTCGAATTCTTTGAATTACGTATAGAATGAGAGGGAGCTACGGGAAAAAGTGAGATGGGAGACGCGATGCGCCCACTTGAGAGCACGACTCTCTCGCAAATGCAATTTTCGCATGTTTTCACTTTTAATTATTTATCATAATTATGAAACCCTACAAAAATATAATTCTTCTATCGTCGGACAAGGACAAACCAAACTTTTTTAAAGTATAAAATTTTTCGATATGTCGTACTGTTTTGTAGTTATGACAGTATAAACGGTTAAAAACGCGAAATTGAAGTGAACTTTTTAGCTGTTCGAACCGAGATATCGGCCCCGAAAGTTACTTTTCTCCATTAGAGCCCGTGTGTTTTGCGTTTTTCCAAAATTTTTTAAACGATTAATTCCACAAAACCAATTACGAATTTTACGGCAAAAGAAAGTTCACGTTTCCTTCTATACGTACGCTGAATAACTCTTTCGGTGAAGATAGTGCCCTTTTGCACTGGACGATTTTTGACGGCTTTTGGCTTTTTAAATAAAAAAATACGCTCTTTCGATCTGTCGAAGTTTCATCTTGTAACCCCGACCTCCCCACGAAAGTCATTTTTCGGGGCGCTGAGCACTCTGCTATTATTCATACTGGTTTTCTGTCGCGAGTTTTCTTTAAAGTATCATTTTTTGTCGATGTTATCCATCAAACAAGAAAGTATTCGGCATCAACCGTACATAAACGGGACAAAACGAGCCAAACAAATACGACAAGCGTATAAACAAAATAAAATAATGACGATGATGAAGAAACAACCGAACAACAAAGGATCGGTTCGAGAAAAGATTACAAGACGGCCAAAATATCTAACAATAGGTATTAATTTATTTGAATATAACAAAAGTCGCCACCGTAGTTAGATGGTATATAGATACATGGCCTATCCAAACCTATATGCAATTTACGTCATCAACAGAAAGTTGCTTAGATTGTTTATTTGTAATTCGGTTTAAAGTTTGGAAAGTACGTATTCTGCGCACATATTAGACGGCATAAAGAAAGATTAAAATTTATTAGAACTGTCAAAATACGAGGTACGAGATGACAGCACTGTGTGACACGTCATCATCTAGCAACCTTGTATTGATGACGTAGATTGCGTATAGGTTTGGACGAAGTGGCATTAGACATTTTCATTCGATGCCTACATAATTTTATTTAATCATTAACGCAATAAAGATGGTAAAAAATACAGTTAGGTACTCACCTTCATCTTCAATAAATCATACTCTTCGAATACTAGTTTCAATTTCTTCCAGTCGAAACTTGCCCTTTTCCTATAGACGTCTAGGGCACCTTTTGGCAGGTCTTCAATAAACGAGGTATCTACGGACGGCATTTTCTGCAACAAACACATCGATTCGTGATAAAATCAAATTTATTCGAAAATTTTGTTTGATTTAATCAAATAAATTAAAGAATCGGACCGAAAATAGAACGTTACATTGTTTAATCGAGTTTAATCCCACTCGCAATTTCGTTTTGTATCGTATCTGTATCGCAGTATAAATACAACTTTTCGAATATTACTTTGGATCTCGGAGCACGCACTCCACAAACTCGAATGAATAAAATAAAAAATAGCATTATATACACTATCATAGTTTATGACATGCAAGTTACGCAATTGTTAAATAAAATTTATAAATATTAAAAGCTATTTAATTATCACATAGAGTAATAAAGCGAAATTCAATCATCTTTGAAATATTCCTCGTTCATCGTTATACGTTAACTGAGGGAAATTAAATACATCAATCATTATTAGCATTAATTAGCTTTAATTGTGCCCTAATTTTTTTTCGTCATTTTTTAAATCGTTTAGTGGTTAGGTATTTTTTATTCCTATTTTTTATAAGTGTGATCATAACAACAAACTGCACTCAAATTTAGTTTAAAAAAAAAAAGAGTAAATATCTAAGTACTACTTAAACGTTCGGCATTGACAACAATTTATTTAAAATTATTTTCAAACAATATTACCATAAAACGAACTTGCTAAAATTCGTATTTGTCGATAAAAGTGTTTTAAACTTCAATTAATTCCGTTAATTTGTAGTTTTAGTGTTTATGTAAAAAAAATGCAAATACATTAAATATTTAAAACAAAACATAAATGTATTTACGTCACAAATTACTTAATTAATATTATCTATACAGTTTTGACAATTTGTGGTTGAATTAATAGCGACCTAAATCAATAATATTAACGGCCGTTATAGATTAATTTACAGAAAGTGTTGTCTGTTTTCAAATAATTATTTATATCAGTCAGTATTTAAGCTACGATTGAAGTTTGCGCGACGGTGTAACTGCTTGGTACCTATGCAAAATGAAAACCTATCGGGCATATGTACCTACCATACTTTTGCGACATACTGTACATATTGGAAACGTGTTTTTTTTATCACTAAAATGTCTGCGAGAATATTAATATTCTTATATAAAATGAATAATGTGGTCAAATCATATGATATAAACGATTAGATCTATCCGTTTATTTGATAAAACGAAACTGAAAAGTTTCGAAACAACGATAATCTAATTATTATACAATAACCAACAACCAACAGTGCATCAATTAAGTATAGATTAACATAAAATTTTTGTTGTATACATGGCTCACTCGATGTTACGTGATTATCGTCGCTAATAATTATCCGGATGTAGTTTTAGACGACACTTCCGTTTCGACGCGGGCACCGTATTTATCAAAAAAACGCGATAAATATAGCATCGGCGTTTTGGAACTTTTAAAAATAAATATGACGGCGCGACGTAAGCGAACGTCGATTTACAATAATACAAAGAAAAATAAAAAACTATTAACAAGGGCGCCGCGCCCGTGGCTGGTTTTAAAAGGAGAAGGAAGTTTCGATCGCATCCGAAGAACTACATATATCGTTTTTCATAAAAATTCGAACGGCTATAAAACGCCGAATCTATTCGAGCTTGAAAAAAATCAAGTCGTTATCATATAGAAGTGTGCAAGACGTACTTGAACATGCACTCGAGTGACTGAATTTGACTGACAATGAGTGACTTTTATTTGAAGAATTGTGAAAATAGTTTTTAAATTGTTATGTGTGGACCCACCCTATGATATACTAGACTAAAGTCGAGGCCAGACTTAGTGCTATGTTAATCGTACGAGCAAGAAATAGCTCTTTCTATTTACAGTGTGACTGGTCCTTTATCAAATAAATATTATACCGACCATGCAATACGTACCGAAATATATGTGTAATATCTTAATTTTTAACAATAAATTTCTTCGCACGATTGCTCCAAAATTTATTACTAAAAAATGTGACCGTTTAACCTCCAATCGAAATAGTAATTGACTGTCTGCTGTTGTAATATGTATGTATGTATTAGGACAATGTCTACGATTGACACTTGAACTTGACCAATTAATCAACGTTACACTTCAGCTATTGCGAGACACGTAATTATTTTTAAAAGAACGCGACACGAACAAAATGTTTTAGGCGACTATTGAGACTACCTATCTACTATAAATTAATTAATTAATATAAAAATAAGAGCCTATGTAAATGAATATGGTTAAACTTAACCGAAAAAACGTATTGAATTTAGCGTTCCTAGTAATAATTAAAGTTTCGGTATTACATTTAAGTACGTACAGTTTAGACGGAAAGTAAGGTCCTCTCTGTGTTCGGGCGAGCTTAAGCGGAAGTTTGTTGCAATCATGGACGTTTGTGAATATATTAACACTAAATTTACGAACAAAATTAACCGTCATATTGATGGGTCTTCGAAAAAATTGGTATCTTACATACGGATATTTGAAATAAGGGTGGTTATTGGAAAATGAATAGAATATAATATATCCATACCAATAAATCACTAAAAGTCATAATAAATTTGGAACAATTTATATTTAATTGTCTTTGTTTCGTAATTATGACTAACCAAATCTAGCAAACACATCAAAATTAGACTGGCTAATTGGGAATCCCCCAATAACACCAAAGCCATTTAAAAAAAATTGTTTGTTATCGATGATTTCGATTTAAGAACGACAAATTTTTTATAAGAAATAGGATTTATTGTTAACTTTCATATTGTAATCGCATAAAATAATTTTTATTCTTATCAAATAGTGTAAATGGACGAAATAATTTATAGACCTTTTGTTTATAATAATTATTAATAATATTAGAGTATTTCGGTATCGAGGTCGATAGGTGCAATTTTATTTCGAGGGGAATAAATTTGGATCTCCCAACACCTATAATGTCTGCGGTGCTTATTACATATTTTCCACGATCGGAATAGTAACAAATTAAAAATAAAATAAACCTGTTTTTTGTATGAGAACGTTCGATATATGTGTAGTGCAATTGAAGTGAAATAAAAACATCGATTTTACTTATCGCTCGGCCGCAAGGGTTTTCGTGCGTTGTAAAGGGTGGGCAAATTTGAGGTTAGGAAGTAAATTGGCTGTCAAATGATGAAATGTCAAGAATTGAGCTGTCATCCTGTGAAATTTATTTAGTAAAAAGTTGGGAAATTTTAACCATGGAACGCTACACTCTTGAACAAAGAATGTTAATTGTGAAAATTTACTATCAAAATGGTGAAAATTTTACTGTATCACTTCGTAAAATTCGAGCAGCTTTTCCTCGTAATCAGGCTCCGTCTGAGACCGCTGTGCGTAATTTAATCGCTAAATTCGAGGCTCACGGTACTGTTGCTGACAATAGACCAAAACAATACGCTCGTAGTGGCCGTAGTGATGCAAACATAGCCGCTGTACAGCAAAGTGTTGAGAATGAGCCTGGAACATCAACTCGTCGACGTTCGCAACAATTGGGGATCACCAGAGGCACTTTGCGCAACATTTTGCATAAAGACCTTCATCTTCACGCTTATAAAGTTCAACTCGTTCAAGAATTACAGCCGGCCGACCATTGTTTGCGTCGAACGTTTGTGAATTGGCTGTTTGAAAAACTGAACGAAAACAACGCATTTTTCAACAAAATCATCTTTAGTGATGAGGCCCATTTTCAATTAGGCGGTTATGTAAACAAACAAAATTGTCGCATATGGGGCTCACAAAATCCACAAACAGTCCTCGAAAAACCATTACATCCAAAGAAAGTGACCGTATGGTGCGGTTTGTGGTCAGGCGGCATCATCGGCCCGTACTTTTTCGAAAATGAGCAAGGAAACGCCGTCACCGTGAATTCTCTGCGCTACCAAACCATGATAACCGATTTTTTGTGGCCACAATTGGCTAATGTTGACATCAGTGACCTTTGGTTTCAGCAAGACGGCGCCACAAGCCACACAGCCGGCCAAACAATTCAGTTATTGCATGAGAAATTTCCCGGTCGCGTAATTTCTCGATTTGGCGATGTCAATTGGCCGACTCGTTCTTGTGATTTAACGCCGCTGGATTATTTTCTCTGGGGCCATTTGAAAGACCGGGTTTACGTGAACAAGCCACAAACAACTGACGCTCTGAAAGATGAAATTCGGCGCTGCATTGACGAGATAAGCGAAGCTTTGTTGCAAAATGTGGTTCAAAATTTTGTGAAAAGAGCGGACGTCTGCCGACGTGCTAGAGGTGGACATTTGCCCGACATCATATTCCATTATTAATTCCCATATTTCTACTTTACATTTGTATCAATAAAACTGAATTTGTCAAAAAAATGTGTGTTTTTAATCCAATTTACTTCCTAACCTCAAATTTGCCCACCCTTTATATGTTTGAAAAAGATTGAATTAGGCGGTAAGCATTAAATTTAGTTTCATTTCTACAAACAATATCAGTAAATATATACAAATGCCGATCGTGTAAAAAAATTATCTAAAAAATATTGTAATTGTATAAATAATAGACTAAAATTATAAATATCAATGTTTTCAACTAACTCTTTTGCAAACAGAAATGAGTGGGTAAAGAATTATTTCTAATTATGTAGATTAGTTGTGAAAAGAAACGCCTTATTTTCCTAATTACTAATAATTGATATAATAAATTATGAAAATTTATTAATCTTAAAGTAGATAGATAGATACATATTTACATATCC
Source organism: Rhagophthalmus giganteus (assembly GCA_036326145.1). Taxonomy (NCBI): domain Eukaryota; kingdom Metazoa; phylum Arthropoda; class Insecta; order Coleoptera; family Rhagophthalmidae; genus Rhagophthalmus; species Rhagophthalmus giganteus. The sequence goes on from JARFJA010000093.1 coordinate 22,709,970, forward strand.
AGTCGCCCAAACAAATTATGAAAGAGCTCGCGGACACTTCTTTCCGTCTAAACTGTACGTACCTATGTATATCCAATTTTCACGCACACACTGCTAGGACAAACAAGATTAATTAATCAATAATCGATTTTAAACAAGTACCTATACATAGTACAACATTCGTGTACATATATATACTTTATATGAACTAAAGTTTACTTACTTAAACAAATTGAAAATATTCGCTTACTTATATCAAAATGTTCATTAAAAAAAACTATTTAAATTAATATAAGTTACGTTGCCGACCATTTTCCGACACACGATACGGTAACTATAAGTTTCTACAGTATGGAATTTTTACATTTTTGTTATCTTTTGTTCCGCTAAACAATAACGTTAATTCTGCCATAGAATGATTAATACCATCGGTAAATACCAAGTTAATCGCTTTTTTATCGCTCATTGAAAACAATTATTGTAAAGGAAAACCTAATTTAGTCGTTACAGGATATCTGTTTTAGCGGGTATTTTTTATAGACGCGTTGAGTTTAGAAACAACCACACATTTACGATACTATTTGTTTTCGATTTCCCGTAGATTATCTAATTTTGAGAAGGTGAAACCGGCACTGAACGGACAAATATGCGTTAATCTAAAAAAAATTGTAGCGTACATTTATTACGGTGTGCGTTTTAGAAATTTCACTGGGGAAAATGATTAAGAGTTGTCCAAGTTAAAACGGCACGATTCGTCCGTGACTCATAAAACGCGTCCCTTTGGAAATGTCCGTCTATACTCGTGATAATCGATTAAACGTTGTAAGTACACACTATAGTCCGTTTACTAAAATGAAATTATATTATATAAGCAAAATGTCAAACTACTCCTATATACATATTATTTTTGCTATTTTTGCAATTTTCCCACTTTTAAATTTTCTATTGGAGTTTCGCTTCGTTTTATTCTCGGCTTATATATTTCCTTATTTTACTTTTCCTTCCAATGTTTCCGTGTAGCTCTGTAATTAATTATTTTATTGTATATGGAGAAGTGGATAATAATAATCATAAGCTTAATAATTATTTATTGTAGTCTTAACATATCATTCATTAACGCGCATCAATAACACCTACAGGCACTTATTGTAGTATTTACATAATAAATATACCTGAATTTTATAGGTTTTATTTTTCACGCGATATATCTCGTTTTACGTCACAAGACGGTGACGCGTACCTATAGCTTATTCAAACCTATATGATGTTCACGTCATCAACAAAAAGTCACTAGATTGTTTATTTGTAATCCGATTTAAAGTTTGGAAAGTGACGTATTCTATAAATGATTTACTTGCGTACATATTAGATGGTATAAAAAAGACTACAATTTATTAGAACTATCAAAATGCGAGGTACGAGGTGACAGCACTATGTGAACCTTGTATCGATGACGTGAACATCATATAGGTTTGGATGAGCTATATATAGAATTTATGTTGAAATGTCTAAAATTACCAATAATGCCGTTAGGAAGCCAGTCAACCGAAACGTCAATCACGTACAAAACAAAGTAATTCGTTCGAATAAACGTCTCTTATAAACCAATTAGCAGAATTGTTATTGTAAGTAATTGGTATTATTCCATTATTTTCTTACGTAAATTACAACGAGCATTTTATCGTTTAATAAAATCAAATAAGTATTTACTACGTAGGTACAAATTAATTTTGTATACATGCGACAATAAAAAGAAGCAATAAAACAACCTATAAAGATATCCAAGTGCAAAACAATTTGTGTATAGGTATCAATTATTCAAATTAATAATAGAAACGATGAGAACGTAGATGATCGAGAAATATTCTCTATGAATGAACGATTATAGATGTAGCTAAAAGCAGTTATGCAGTTAACAATTATACATATACCCAGAAAATGTCATCTATGTGAAACTTCAACCTTATAGACCGGGTCACATTAGGACATTTTAGTGGGGTCAACAAGTTGAAGCAATTCAAGTTACCGCGAAATGTCTTGGTGCGATTTAAAACTTACCACTTGCCTTCAACTGAGCAAGTCCGAAATTTACTATCCCTCGGAAGCAAACTTTAGCGTCCAATTGTAAGCAACGAAGGTTATTGAAGAAAGAAATCGCCCTGTACGATTCAATACTTTTTAGTTTGCAACAATTTTTTGTAGGGCTACTTCATAAATTAGTTAGTTGTGTATAATAATAAAAACGTTATAAATTTTGTAGGTGACCAAAACAATATTGTAAATTACGTTAATTTAAGACAAAAATACACGTTTTATTGCAAAACACAAAGTCCAAGTGGAATACTGAACAAATTTGAATAGAACTTCTTAAAGTAGTTTGACATTTATGTATTTTGGGTTTTAACAATTTCGGCAGCTCTTCAAATTTAGCATTTAGCAATCTTATATGATATGCTGTTACATTTTCAGTCAACTCTTTCAAAAGCTTCGCTGATGCTCCTAACATGTCCTATTCTACATATCAATTTTCTCACTCAAACGGATCGCTTTTTTCGTGGCTTTTTTTAATGGCTTTCACAAAAATGTCCTAATGTGACCCAGCCTTGTCGCCTTGAAAAAAGGTACTGTCATGAGATGGCCGCTTAATGGAAAAACATCCTCATTTTATGTGGATTCTAACAAAATAATATTAATTAGTATAATAAAATATGCCAGTTAAACAAAATAAACGCGACAAAAATAATTAAGTAGCTATGAATTTATTAATCCTAATAAACACTACTTATAAGGTATCGTAACAATAATGTATTCATTATGTTAAATGTTCGAAGTATTGTCCTTTGGCATTAGTTCACAGTCGACATCTTAAAAGTTGTTCTTTTAATGGGCATGCACTTACAACTGTTGCGATGCGTCGACGTAATTCGAATTCTGCATCAAATGGTGTTCGATAAACTTTTTCCTGTAAACACCCCCAGAAAAAAAAATCGAGATGGTTAAGATCGGGCGAACGTAGTGGCCATATACCGTATTTACTCGCGTATAACTCGCCCTCGCATATATCTCGCACCCTATTTTTTCAGTGTGAAATTACAAGAAAAAAAATTCTCGCATTAATTTTTCGAAAATTCGAAAGTAGTTCGGAGGTTGACAGCAGCGACCACAGTGACGATGAATACATTAGGTAAGGTGAGGACGCCAGTCCACATTACAAAATTAGATCGGTTAGCTGTATGCGGATATAAGAATAAATAAGCATAATGTCTTAAATGCTTTGTTTTCCAACAAAAATCCTCACATATAACACGCACCCGATTTCCCCCCCCCCCTTATTTTCGGTAAAAAAAGGCGCAAGTTACACGCGAATAAATACGGTAATAGGATCCAGCCGTCGAATCAATTTTTGTGGAAACTTAGCGATGAAATGTTTATAGCTGGTTCCATGTGAAATTGTATAACAGTTTTGAATTGATTTAATACATTTAAAAATATCGACTGTGTACTAGGACCAAAGGACATAACATAACAACATTCCAACATTTAACATAATGAATACATTATTGCCACGATATCTTACAGTGGTTATTAGAATTAATTCTTTTTGTCACGTTTATTTTGTTAACAGGCACATTTTATAATAAATGTATTAATTAATTAATTTTGTTAGAATCCACTTCAAATGAGGCCGTTTTTCCAATAAGCGTCCATTTTATGGCAGTACTTTTATTTGAATGCGATGAGGTTGAATTTGTACATAACTGCGCAATGACACCTTAGTCTACAGATACTAATACAAATTTTGATCGTTTTTGGACGTAATAAGCACAAATTGTCTATGAGCTTTATTAGATACGAGCCTAAAGATTAAGTAAAAGTAAAAACATTAAAGATCACATGTCAATTCTGCTCTTTGATTTGCAGTTACTCGATTAGCTACGTTAAAAAGCTGTAAAGACGGCGTATTCTATTTTTTACAAAAAGCAACAAACCGATGTACCTATATAATATTGAAAGATGTAAAAAAATAATATTATATTTGCTATTAATTCGTAAGGCATTCGAGTGACATTTAAATTGCGAAAGCTGTACGTGGTACTTACAAAATAATTAACGATAAGTAAGCTTTGAAAACAAATTTTTGATTGACGAACGACCTACATATTATCTAAATTATTGTATTATTCTTAAATTATTATTACAAGGAACGCAAAGAATAAAATTAATGAAATATCAGTTAGGTACTTACCTAAAATAGTAAATTCAAATTTTAAAAATTTAAGGTAGACATTTAAAGCGCACGTTCAACGCGTTTTTGTTACAAATGCAAAATATAAGTCAATCAATCTCTGGAATAAATTTATAAAATATACGTATACGGAAGTAGACCTTGGATATACTACGTCGCTGATTTGTTGACCGCACAGTCTGCATTATTATATAAATATTAAAAATATTTATTAAATAATTTGCTTGGGGTAGTTTGTTCATTTGTTTGCAACAAATATTTATAAATTATTTTCTATAGAAAAAAAAAAGATCAATTTCAACTTTAAGAGACTAAAGAGATACTACAAAATTAAAATTTCAAAACGGGAACGGATTGTCCCTGAAATTCTATCCACTTTTGCTATTATTTAACCAATATTTTATTACAAAGTCATCCATACAACGAATCAGAAAATGACCACCTTACATACGTAATAATATGTAATTATCTAGGTACTATTTTGTAATATGGACCAATAGCCAATTGAATAACTAGTTTCTACATTAACGAACAGATTAAATTACATGCAGTCAAAGTTCCACATAACGAAGTATCACGGGGATCCGAAAACAATTTATTTTCAGAATTTTGAAAACCGCAATTTTGGCATCCAAAATTTCGTGTTCAACAAAGGCAATCCGCAAAAATAATTATCTACGTATAAAAAGTAAAAAATGTATAATCAAAAGATTTACTTAATCGATTTCTAATTTTGTTTCAACTTTAAACATAATTATTATTGTTTATTAATGACTTATATTTATTCATAGTTATACATATTAGACCATTTTTATGTTTATTTATTTAGGTACCTAATTTTATTTAATTTTTACGTAAATTATAAATAAAATAGAAATAGGACTTGTTTGGCTGGAAAAAATAAATACATATTGTAGGTATAGGGCCGTGAAACTATGTCCGGATTATGCAAATTATTTATTACTCTGGCAAATAAGTCTGCTTCACACCACTAAATATTCGTTAAAATCGCACTATTAATACAATACCAACGCAAGTGGAAAATTGGCGTTAGTTGTTTTTATGTTTACATGAAGAAACAAATTAACGTAATTTACTAGTCTAAATTTTGAATAGAATACAATATGTGGTGATGTTGCATCTGAATTTTGTGTACTTTTTACATCTATTTTGCGCCTTAACTCAAAATTTGTTACGTTTGTATTGTATTGATAGCGCCAAATCTACTTCAAGAATGTCGGTTTTGTGGTGGCCACCGTACTTACAAAATGTTGAGATTCATGTAATAAATTCGTTATGTAGTATAAAATGCACCAAAAACGTGTTCAGGGTGAAGGTTCTCTAAAAAATTCGATATAATATGCAGAAAAAATCGTTTTACGGAAGTTTGTTACAAATAAAACGTCTCTACAGTAAAAAATAAATTGTATAAATAAAATTCAACAAAAAATCTAAACCGGTCCAACGACGATTAAATAAAAAAATATTAATTAACTTATAAAAGAAATATACATATTGTATGTAAATAACATAACATAACATAAATTGCATAACCGCAACCAAATTCGAGGTCGTATCACCAGATGTATTTTCAAGCATCAAGATATAAATTGGGTTATTCAGGTGATTAGTAAAAGATCCATTAAATACTGGTTAAAATTTGTTCCATTTTAAATGAGCTATAGCGGATTAAACGCCCATAAAGAGCAAAAAAGACAAAATGCACATTCTTGTCTTGTCTTACTTATTTGAAATACGTCAAGTTTGACAGTGTTTTAGAAATGTAACTTCAATTGGAAGTGGGTTGTCCAACTTGACGAAGATCTAATAAGAAAGACAAGACAAGATGTATATTTTGTCTTTTTTTGCTCGTTATAGATGTTTAATTCGATATAGCTCATTTAAAATGGGACAAACTTTAACAAATTATTAATACCTAATGCGGGGGTGTATCAGAAGTCGCGCCTCATCTCTTGAGAATAAATGAGAAAGTCGAATTGACGATATGTTTAGCAGTGGCCAGCGCGACCACCTGACTTAACACCACCACATCGCTTTTTATGGATTCATTCGAAAACGCGTATTTTTTAATTTACGGGTCAAACATTTAGGCGATTCAAAGCTTCAAATTCGTTTAGAAATGAGAATTCTCGGGCAATTTTGCTGCCAATATTCGTAATTCCATTAATTTAAATTATGTTTGAAACGGCCTCGAAAACCCTTGTTATTAAAATACAGCTTAGACGCTAAGTAATGTCCGAGCTCTGTTGCATAATTTGTTTGGGCGAGCTTAAGTGGAAGTTTGTTATCGTTGAAGCTATTTTAAAGTGTATGTATTGACTGTAAATGGAACATAAATAAGTAGATATGCATATATATTATTAAACTCGTTTGAATTAATTTATAGGTTCTAAAAGTACGTATGAATGTATATTATTTTAAAATACTAGGAACTTTAAATTGGTGTACCTATATTATGAAATAGGTAGATACGCATAATCCAATTAATACAAATTACTTTAAGAGGGGGGCTGGAAAAATCAGCTTCTATCATGTTTCCGCTAGTAACGCCACAGTAGTATTTTTCTAATTATTTTAATTAATATCAAACGGTTTAATCGTAAGATGGCGCGATTTTCGCATCAGCTATTTAAATGTTAATTCCTGTTTTCTTGTACTAAATAGTTTCTACAGAGTGCGCTTTTTAATTGATGCATTGGCATCTAATTTAATTATGTTCACGTTGTAAACTTTGCTAGCGTTTATAATTATTTACTCTAGGATATAAACTTACAGAATATAAAGAACGGGCGTTTTGATGAGAGACACAAAAATAATGAAATGCAAGCTTAAAAAAATTATTTAACTTGCAACCAGAAAAGTTACCAAGTTATGGGAGCGGAAAATTCAAAATATTTCTCTTCAAAAAAGTCACAATGACAATGATTATTGATTTTTAAAATTTATTTTTTGTGTAATATGTGAGAGAAGTGCCATTATTAATACAAAATAAAAATTGTAACAATAGAAAATCCAATATTACTGATATATGCACGTATGTAATTATTTATGTATATATTTCAGAATAATAATTATTATAGCATGCCATTAATTGCATTAAAAGTTAAATAGTTACAGTTTCGTTCTCAAATACATGTAGCTATACGTTATTCACGATAGGTTCTAATGCACGCAGCCATGCACAAAAGTTACTAAATTGTATATTTGTAATATTCAAATTAAAGTTTTGAACAGGGCACTCCGATGTCTACCGATGATTTACCTGCACACATATGACATGGCAAAATAGACTTAAATCTATTAGTACTGTAAAAATACGAGGTTTTATTGATGACGTGTTGGGACCTATCGCGAATAACGTATGTATACATATCTACTTATTTATGTAATAAATGTAATATTTATGTAATTTATTTCTCAGTAATTCACAGAAATCATAAACAACAACACGTCGAAATGCAAAATAATTATGCTTACTATCGAAAAACAAATCGAATGAGATTCTATTTTTTATAGAATGAAAACTTATAAATAAATAAAACTATAGGTATGTAGGTATGACAAATGTACCTATATACATACTTAATTTTAACTATAATTTTGAAATTAAACCTTTTTATACAATATTATAAATCACGTACACATTTGTAGAAATAGTTGGAATTTCACTATTTAGAGTGTAAGAAAATACAGGAGTCAATTTTGATTTTAGTTTATATGTATAAGAATTACGAGTTCATTTTCGGTATAAGTATGTTGACTATAAATATTTCACAACGAAATATGCCACCTATGCAGTTTGATGTTTGTTTATCAAACGGGAGATTAATGTCCACGAATTAGCCGACAAATAAAAAATAAATAAAAAAATATCACTATAGTATTTTTACAGCACCATCTATTCAATAATAGTTGGGACAATTTTGTTAGACAAATTCTTCGAAATCAAGTAGGTATCTGTAAGATAGCTTTATACTTGAAAATGACGATTTTTCGGAAAACGGTTTACGAATTCTAGCAATAATTACACCCTGTACTTTCGTATACGTATTCACTGAACCTTCTTCTACTTGCTCCTTATAATATTTTAGTCATATAGCAGCTAAATATCTTATAATTTGAAGTATTCGGAAGCATATGTACAACTTAGCAAAACTGTTCCTTTAACATTTTTAGGATAAAAATATAGGGAGCAACTAGGTAATTGAATTAATATTTATTATCAATTAAATTTTTTAAATAAAATTTAATAGTTTTTTAGTATCGTTTCCTGAAGTGAAGATGTCCATAGCGACATCTGTTGATTCTCGCTTATCGAACCCCCCTCTTAATTTAGCTTGTTATCGATCGTTTCAACTTAAGAATGACAAATTTTTTATAAGAGATAAGATTTATTGCTATCTTTCAAATTATAATTGTGTAAAGTAATTTTTACTCAGATCAAATGGCGTTAATTTATAATAATAAATAATAAATAAAATAATAATGGTAATAATTTATACATTATTTATTTGAGAAAACATGTTCATCTCTACAAACAATGTCAATAGTAAATATATACAAATACCGATCGTGTAAAAAATTATCTAAAAAATATTGTAATTGTATAAATAATGGAATGAAATTGTAAATATCAATGTTCTCGCACTAACACTTTTGCAAACAGAAATAGCGGGTAAGTGGACATTCAAAAAGGACGTCACGCTTTTTTGGGTGTTTTCTTACCCCCCCAGACGAGGATTCCAAGGAATCTGTTCCCCCTAAATATTACAAAAAAATTTAATATAAAGTCGGCATGCGCTGCTGCAATATACGTGATGTCACTTATTTGATAATCCCCCCCCTCTAAACCCTCGTGTCGCGATCCGTGATCCCCCTCCCCCTTAAAGAGCTGTTTCTTTTTGAATAACCCCTAAAGAATTATTTCGAGTACTTGAAACAATTGAAATTATGTAGGAATAGTAAGAAAGAAAAGAAGCGCCTTATCTTCCTAATTACTATAATAACTGATGCGGACACTTCTTTCCTTCTAAATAGTACATCTGATCATTAATTTGTGATCGCCATTGTCCAAATTGTAATTAAACGTGAAATTCCCCTCACTTCCCGATTATTTCATTACTTCACGAAATTCAAAACTTCCTACATCTATTACTGCACTTATTATACATAGCTTTGCTTTTTTTCCATGATAATGATATCTACTTACACATACAAACGCCAGATATTCGTACACATTTTTTTTTTGAATCTTTTGAACTGCTTTTGGTTCGTACGTGTATTTATGAATGAGACAAAACTTACACCCCTAATTACTACGTAAATACGATTTAGATAAATTTCAAAAATTTACGTGGTCGTTTTTAAAATTAAAAAAAAAATTGTCAAGTTAAAATTAAGTCGGTCAACTCCAAATATTTGTTGAATACGCGTCAAAATTTATTTTACTGAGGGGTAGCGAAATCGTTTTCCTCTATTGACGTTTCGGAGCACGCTCCCGACACACTTTTAGTTACATAACAGCGAGGCTCGCAGTCAGACGAAAATTTACGGTTCGTGACGAAATCTAGTCTATAGATAAAAATCTTCCGGCTACATACCAAAAATAAAATTAGTAAATTAGGTTGACGGTTGCACGCAGAAAAATCGACGGTGCAAACTGTATGCAACCTGAACGACTGTCGTGGTGTGTACTTACAAACGTACAACAAAATAAACGTCTCCATTGCATTTGCGACGAAACTTTTCGAATCGCTATCGTATGCGGGTTTTCTAATTTGCAATAAGCGTTAAATATAAATAAATGACACGTTGAATGTGCGAATTAAACAAATGAATGCACGTTGCAACATAATATCCACCGTTATATTATTTTACACTACTAGTACTTTTTTTAATCTATAAACCTTGAATTATGCATTGTATTTCAATTTGCCTTTTAACAGATAAATAGTTGCGTTGTAATACGTAAATGTTTCGCGTTAAAATTAAAATGAATTAATATGTACAACTTAAATACACTTACATAAATGAAGGCACCCCTTCGAACGATTGTTTACTACCCGCAACGTTAGCGTGATCGATGGTTTTTACAACGAACGGAAGCAACGTATCACCAGGAAGCCGGTGCACGCTGAAGAGGCTAAAATTTCGCACGTGTTGCTGGAAGTTCACGTGACCGGTAACCGTACCAAATAAAACTATAGCAAACACGTTGAACAAATAAACGGCTATTGCAGTGTACAGCTGGTTGTTTGGGGCGTCGTCGTTGGTAGGGGATACCGCACGCATCATATTGCCGGAGTTCTATGAGCGAGTGTTCCAGAATGATAATGGGACGGAACAATTTAAATTAAAATTCCGAAAGAATGCGAGGCCCCCGTTAAATTTACAATTTTTTCCTTACTCTATTGTAAGTCGTCGCGTGCTCTTTTTAATGTTATTTCTAAATTGCCATTAATTTCCCGTTCAATTACTTTATATTTGTTTTCGAAGAGCGATAGAAAATTACAGATACTTGACCGAAATAGCGGATTGCCTGAAAAATATTAAATCTAAATTAAAATTTTGCGCCATTTCGCCTTTTACGTTGGCACCAATGTAACACGCGTTTAATGCGAATTTAAATCAAAACGTTTCGGATTCTATTTTTATACTGTTACCTACATAAAACGTTTCTAGGATAGTATATTTATATTAGTTGTTAAAACAAATGAAGCGTAATAGCTTTAAATTAAGCCCAAACGAATTCCTTACGAAAGATCCAATTGGACGAAATCTGTTAAAACCGTCAACAAGATATCAAATAGTTGGTAATTTTTACTTCCTGCGTTTTTCGATTGTTTTCTTCCACTTTCTACGATTCGATAATTTTAATTTTTGTTTGTTTAAAGGATAAAGAATTGGAAGAGCAAATTTTAGTAATAGTTCGATCTCGGAAGAAATCTTTATACGGCGTATTTCACTTTTAATAAAAACACCTAAATAACTAAGATCTGATAAGATCAAAACCTAGCCAACTGTGATCAAAATAAAAATCGACGTTAAGCGATTAAGATAGAACAAAACAGTATTAAAAAAGTTATTGCAAATCATAAAAAATACCCAAATACGAAGTTTCGCCGATTACAAAATCATCATTTTTGTAATTTTTCAACATCCTTTATTCAGTCTAAAGTTAACAACGCATTATTACTTACTGAATAAAGATGACGAAAAATGACATAGACGAAAATTTTTCAGCGAAATTTCGTATTTGGGTATTTTTTATGATTTTTTAATTCTATCTTATTGTTAATCGCTAATATGACTTTACTTGAAACGCCGATTTTTATTTTGATCTCAGTTAGCTAGGTTTTTTCAATCATACGAAAGTTCTATTACCACAGAAAAATGCGTCCTAATGGACTAAATACTTTACATATAAATGCACTTTTTATCCTAATTAGATCTCAAAAAGTTACCTAGGTTTTCGTCAAGTAACTCAAACCTTCCTGTTTGCCACTAGAAAAATGCGTCCTAATGGACTAAATAACTTGTAAAAATTTTAGGATGATCGCATTAAAAATAAAAAAAAGCTATTTAGGTGTCTTCGTTAAAAGCGAAACCCGCCGTATAAATTTGTAAAACACTCGCAGTTCAGTTATGTATAGCTTTGATGTCCTTTTAAAATTAAATCGACTTTTTACTTACAAAAATTTATTGACACGCTAACTCAAACAGTTTTAATGGGTCACAATCTATTTGTGAAACGAAAACGCCCACTTTATTTTCTAAATGCTCCCGTTGCAATTTTCCTCGAAAAGTCTTCAAAAATCCTCGTTCGGAATCGCTGTGATTGCACAGTATTACGTGGACGCCTTTCTGAGTAGCATCGAGAATATCATGATGCAACATCTCCCCGGTCAAATAGAGGTCGGCTTTTACATCCTTTAGCACCGAACTGCCCGATCCGGCACATAAAGCAATAGACGATATCAAATCTTCTGCAAACAGAAATTAAACAGAATAAAATCAATTCTAACATCATCGCTACACAATAATATGTACTTCTGTCTTTTCCTCGGGCTACAGCTAGACGTAAATGTGATAGATCCACGTGCAACTTGACGTTTTCGACGGCCTGCTGTAAAGCGATCGGTCTAAGTAAGCTGCATAATCTTCCGGCGCCGACAAGGTCATTTTCGAAATTTTTAACGATAGGCGTCGACGATTCGATCGCGAAAGCATCGGCCAACCAGTCGTTCACACCACCTCGAACCGAATCCCAACTAGTATGGGGTGAAAATACGGCAATGTCGTGTCTTATGCATTTTATCACGACTCGTTCCTTCCATGTCCTTAAAAATAAACGAACTTTAATGACGCGGCAAACTAAAAACTTATTTTTAACTGACCTGGAGGAAACGCTTTTTAAACCTTGAAATATGTTCGGATGATACGAAACAATAAGACCCGCCTTTAAAGTGATTGCCTCGTCGACGACGTCTTCGGTAAGGTCGTTGGTGAGCAAGATCGCTTTCACCGGCTCAGTTTCCATCGGGTCCACCAGCAGGCCGACATTATCCCAAGCTTCTGCCAGTTTTAATGGCGCAAACGATTCCAACTGCTGTAAAATTTCGTGCAAAGGTTTGCCCGGGAATGGGTGTTCGGCCATCACGTGGGTAGAGCACTTGGAATTATCGAGATGCAATAGTCCTTCGTTTCACGTAATTTCCAAAATGCCTGTGCAGTGTTAGGAATGTTAGGAAACGTTTCATGTGCATAAACCTGTAAAAATTATCATTGTGATTACAACCATTAATTGTCTTATGTTAGGAATCAACCGGTTGAGAAATTTAAACAATAACTATTTATAAGTCAGTGATTAATATTGAGAATAATAAAAAATATATATTGTTTAATTTTAATATCAAGTTTTATACATATTTAGAAAATTCACATAACTATTTTAAGCTTTTTTTAAAAATTGACATATAAAGAATCTGCCGATACTTATATTAATTTTATCGTTAGTATTATGAATCACCTAAGGGAATTTAGATCAATTAAGAATTGAAATCAAACTTTAGAAAGATCGAAAGCCAAATTTGCTTCTTAATCGTTTAATATAAGCTTCTAAATAATATGCTAGGGTAACTGAAATTTCACTTTATTTTTTGACGTTTGCAGCTTGATCAGAAAATCAAATAAAAATATAACTTATTTTTGAAAAAAAATTCTTTATAAAAATTTGTCCTCCAAAAACTAAAAATGAGTCAATAAAAAATTAAAAATATCTCATAATATATGAGGGAGATCAAAAAATATAATTTTGGCTTAAAAGTAAAGTACCTTCATTTTGAAAATGACAAATGCTATTTAAAAAAATTGCATAATATAATGAATTATTTGATAATTATTTGAAGATATCGATCCTTTTTAATTTGATTGAAAATTACTTTAGTTTAGATAGTGACTAATAAAAATTTGGTCATTTAAAAAAAAGTAAGATAAAAACTTGAATAAATATATTTTAAACGACCACATTTCTACAGTTAAAGAGCAAAATATCTACAAACATGTTTAATGCTTAATTACCACAATTATTTCCATTTCAACAGAATAAAATAAACAAAAATCTACTTATCTAATAATTGTACATTTTTATAATATAAGTACTGCAGATATTTAGTCCTTGTAATTCCACAATTTTATATCGCCGTCGTCACTGCAAGACGCCAATAAACCGGAAATGCACGGATTCCACACGACCGAATTTACATCTTGAGTATGCGATCGTTCGGTAGTCGTGATCACATTCGAAAGTGGGCGCATTCGCGTCAGATTCGCAGGCTTCTTTAAAAATTCTTATTATATCATCGCCGCAGGCTGTCGCGATAAGATCGGTTTTATGACACCAAGCCAGATCGTAAATGGGCCTCGTGTGATACCCAGAGAGTGTACATACACACTTCCACGTCGGTTCTCGGTCCGTAGTCAAGACGCCCTCCACGTTATCAGGGAGATATTCCTTCCAAATTTTGACGGTCGCATCATCGCTACAAGTTGCCAAACGTGATCCAGTCTTGTCGAATGCGAGACTCCACACGGTCGACTCGTGCGAAACTAAAGTAGCCACACAAACCCAATCGTTATCCGAAACGTCCTCTTTAAATATCTTCACCGTATTATCGTACGAAGCTGAAGCTAATAAATCGTCTTTAGGATGCCACACGACCTAAAAACGGCATTATACTTATGATCAAACAGGACGACACGAACTTACCTTCTTAACATCTTGCGTGTGCGCATTTAAAACTGCAGCGCACTCGTATTCCTCGTCCTCGCCCATCTCCCACACCCACACAGATTTGTCTCGACTGCAGGTCGATAACAGTTGCCCCGACTTCGACCAACTCACACTTTTCACTTCGTTTTCGTGGCCCTCCAATGTTGCGATACATTCGAATTCGCCGGACTGATTGTCCCATATAGCAGTGGTGGCATCAAAACTAGCTGACGCCAGGTATTTACCGCAAGGGGACCACGCTAGTGCCCGAATAGTCCGTTTATGTCCATCGGTTAGTGTTACCTTATTAACCCAATTGTTTCCCACTTTAGACCATATCCTTATAGTTTTGTCTTCCCCGCACGAGGCAAGGGAATTGCCTTTTGGGTGCCAAGCGACGTTCCAAACACGGCCAACGTGTTTAGATAACGTATGGCACAGTTCGAGTTTGCTCATATTTAGGTTATAATGCTCAAGACAATGCGGTAATCGATAAAATTTAAATAAAAACGTGTGCACTTACTTAACGATTCGGCTTGAAATGGTTAATTCTGTACGACGTTCTGAAAATACGTGTTTTTGATTCACTGATATTGTAATACACGTAGTCTGCGTTGTTTGTTTTCGTGCTTATAAGGTCTGTGCATAAGCATAAAACAGCTGACCGAACAACTTTAATGAAAATAACAGATGTCGCTCGCGTCGGGTACTAATGGTAACTGTAATGATTATTTGCAACTAGGATTTTCATTTAAACTGTGGAATTCACAGAAAATAATATGCAGCTAAAACATTGTTGTGTGCCTAATTGCACACAAATAAATAGAAATAAAATTAAAATGCACCAATTTCCTTCTGATATTACGTATAAAAAATTGTAGTGTAAAAAATATTTAATGTAACAGGTAAATAATTGCGATTTCAATAATTCATTCTTACTTAACTCGTTATTACTACTTAATTATACATTTACAGGACACAATATTGAACCCAATTTGTATGTTTTCGAAAAACATTTCGAAAAGAATTGTTACTATCCCAATAAATTAAATCAAAGGTATAAATTAAAAGCAAATTCCATTCCAACTTTATATTGTCGTACAACTACCTTAGACTCTACCACTCCTGATGTAGATCCTGTACGTCAGAAAAAGTCCAACAATATCAATCCTAAACAGTCATGCACTACTATGGATGTTGATAGTATATCCACCCAAGATCCTGCCACTCCTGTCGATCGTATGAATAAGAATACTGAATGCCCTTTGCCTTTTCGCTTTGAGCTAACTTCATCAAGTAGCGATACAAAAATGCCATCGTGCAATACCGAAAATTCATTACCACCCATGTGCTCAACGATCCTAGTCGATTCTAATTGCAATGAGAAAGTTTTATTATTAGATGAATTACAAAGTTTACGTTTACAGTTGAAAAAGGCAAATCAAAAATATAATTTTTTAAAAAATTCTTTAAGTTCCTATTTTTCTTGTTACAATTATAAAAATTTAATAACAGACATCATTTTAACAAAGCTAATTAAACCATTATTTTCCAGTTACTGTAACACGCAAAATGATAATGTAATTAATCAAAACCACAAACTAGAAAAATTTTAAAATTATAGTCTTTATAGATCAGTATATACCATTTTATTAAATATTTTCGGAATAATTTCTAGTTTACTTTACGAAAAATACATTAATTACAGTTTTAATAGATGTAAAACGAAAATACAATTTTATTTTTCAATTTTAAAAGTTACACCAAATAGTCAAGTTCTAAACCATACATAATAGATTTCATTAGTACTTGACGCAAGCGCCTTTAATTGTAAATTAAAATCTATTGCACAGACCTTATAAGCACGAAAACAATCAACGCAGACTACGACAATACACAATGTAAATTTATATTAATTGGATGTGCGCAATGGGATAAACTCAGATGTCTAATATGTTGCATAACAGTCTCATTTCTTTAAAAAAAAAAAATTAAAAATCATCTTTTACCGTGATTTACTAGGATAGTTATATCTATAGTTGAATTTATTTACCATGTTAATTTGTTATAAATCAAGAACCTATATTATCTACCTAATAAAATATTTCATATTTCATATTGATTATGATAAAATAAAATTAAGCTATTTTCCGTTTATGTAACAGACGATAACTCAACGCAAAAATGAAAAATTTTAAGGAAAATACGCACATACGCATGTGTCGTGCAATGGTACCGAAAGTACCGTTTACAATTTCTTTAGAGAATAATTAATGATTGGAATTAAAAATTTAAACACTCGTCGTTTTAATACCGTTTAGTATGTATTTGAAATTTTCGGGGTGTCCATCGATCCCTATTTTGAGGTTGAAGTTAGACAAACGGAAATAGGCCGCAAAAGGTACGTGTTCTTAGCGCAGTTCAAGGAAGGAAAAACCACTCCCAAATTTTATTTAAAATTTTTTATATTTCTCTTAAGCCTCTAGAATTATTGTAGGCAGTTATAGTTAAAAGTTTTGCATTATCACGTCTCTATATTCTCACATATTTAAGTTATTCTATAAAATTTATTTTTGTCCTGATGGGCGTTAAATATGTACTACTTTTTGTATATAATATATACATATACAGTTAAATACGGTTATAACGAACCACAAGGGACTCGTAACATGAGTTCGTTATGTCCGAAGTTCGTAATAAACGATAATAAAACTTTCTCTGCTCGAAAGTAATTTGGGAAAAACAAACCAGGTACGCAATTGTTTTATGTATTATTGTTTTCATTTAAGGCTATCCGTTGTGTTTCTTCTCTAGTAAAACTTAAACGCTTTAATATCCGCTGGAAAGTCAACTGATAAACGTACTTTTCTATGAAAAGAATTATACAAACGTTTCAAAGACAACATCTGTGCGCTGACGGCGTCACATTACAATCTATTATTCTCGAAAAAACATTTTTATTGAAAATTTTGACCTACGGGAACAATTTTGTCGAACATTATATCACCAAAATTTATAAGGGATCTTATGGGTTGCATGGCGGAACTTTTGGAATCGTTCGTTATAAGCAAGTTCGTTATAAACAACTTTAACTGTAAGTACATATGTCTATATTATTCATGATACCTACATTTTCTATAAACATTTCATTATTTTCTAATATATAATATTTACGTAGGGTTAGTAATATTTTTAGATGTAGACACTGACGTTATTTTTACAAAAATGGGACGAATTTAATTTCTTCAAAAATAAATTTAAATCAGCTTAATTTCACATAAATCATAATGCAGATAAATTTTTAGATATCTGGCATTATTTCCTAAACTCTAAACTCACACGTGCGGCGTTATCGCTGCTTACGTCGCCGCTTATCGGCGTTATTTGTTGGAAATCCAGCAAGCGTTTAGTTCTCTATTAATTTTTTGGTGACCGGTGTATGATCGTTAAAAATGTGCTTTTATAAATTGTATAAATAATGTAAAACCCTTTCGTATTATTCGGTACTAATGGACGTTTAATATTATGTGTTGTGTTTGTTTTCGGACTGAGGACGTGCAAATTTGGATAGTTTACTGCTTCGAACTTTTGTAAATTCGGGGTGAGTGATCACTTTTAAAATTGTATTTCCTAATATTTTAGGGGTTATTCGGAATAACTCGATGTGTGTTGTATAATAGGCACTTTAATTAGATACTAATTATTTTCCACAATTTGGGTGCAGCTACAAGCGCGATAGTAAATATACATTAATGGCTGCAAATATTAGTCACCTACCTATGTTTTTTTGGGACTGTCTTTGTAATGTTTTATTTCAACGAATATTAAATACCAGTTTCAGGTTACTTTAGTTATCTACAACTACCTGTAGAAAATTCACCGTAAATACTTTCGAACGAACTTTTTTTATTTTTGATTTTTTTGTTGTCCACTGTAAATCTACATATTGCATATACAGCGTGTTCCCGGATGAAGTTGACAAGAGGAAAAAAATCTTTATTATTGATTTTACGGCGAAAAGTCATTCCTTATAAAAATTTTGCTTGTCAAAAAAATAAGTTTACCGTAAAAAAATCTGAGATCTAATGTTTTAGAATGTTTTAAGAATGTCTTTAAGAGAGAAATGCCATTAATTTTTATTTTAAATAAAATTGTTATTAGAAAAAGTTGCTTAAATCATAAAAAGAGACCCGAATACAAAACTTAAAGTCTAAATTCTAATTTTTAATTTTATCTCAAAATTATGTAACTCGCGTTTTTCTTCAAACATAACATAATCTTGTTTTTAGCAAACAATAAAAATGAAATAATAATTTCTACGATTGTGGAAAACTACTGTGATCGGCATTCTTAGATTTTTATTTTGAATTTTCATGAATCAACTTAAAAAAATTAAAATAAAAACATAAAATTCAAAATTCAGACTTCAAATTTTGTATCCGGACTTTCTTTGTGATTCTAAGCAACTTTTTCTAGTAACAATTTTGTCTAAAGTGAAAAATAATGGCACTTCTCCTGAAATATTTTCGTGTTTTCTTAATTTATTAGCACCCTGTACATGTGATCTCAAATTTTTCACGGTAAACTCATTTTTTCGACAAACAGAATTTTTTATGAAGTATAACTTTTCGTCGTAAAATCGATAATAAAGATTTTTTTATTTCCATTTGGAGGGACACATAATTGTGGTCTACTGTGTGACTTTCTTTGATGTTTTTCTTCAGTTCAGAAATGTTGCTGTTGCCGCTCATTATACAAACATAATAGTAAAAATTATATAGTAATGTGCGCACAAAATCGTAATTATTTATCGAACATTTAGTTATTACAGTGCGAACATCATCGAAGAATAACGTATCGAGCGATACACATCGATCTAACATTCGAAACAGCTGCAGATACCTATGTCTATATTTTTTTGCTTTCATCTTACATTAGATACATATAGCGTTTTGTTCTGCGATGCTATTCCATCAAAAAAACACCATAAGTTTTTTAATCTATCCGTAAACGACGAAAGAACTTTTTATGTGCTCTAACCGTCTATAAAATTTTGAAACTGAAAACAGTTACGTCGCGTCGACGTCGTTTTGAATAATATTTGAAATCTACGTAAAAAGGCGCCTTATTTAAAAAATGTGTCAGAATCGTATCTTTTCAAATACGTACCTGAAATTTTAAAAACCACTGCTTCAAAGTCGTTTTAGTGTTTTTAATTTTGAACTTGACGTCAAGGTTAACTTGGATATCCGCGACACTTTTGAGATATTTGTTGTCAAGTATCAATCATTATCTGTTAACAACAACCTTATTTCACACTGTGTCTTATATAAAAACAAAACAGTGATCAAAACGTGAAAATATCATCGTCCCTTTACGTATATTAAAAAGCTACATCGTTTATGCAAGTAGTACTTAACTAACAAACGCTTTAATTAACTCAGATAGCAAAGAAATTTTCATTAGACATTCTATGGATGTTCTGTTTGGGCATCGAGGATGTCCACTTAATATCCATTTCAGTTTCATAGGATATACTGTGGACGTCTATGCGTAATCCATTTGTCATAACCTTAGGCAAGCAGGGTGTTCGGACATGCGTCCGCAAAATGGGTAGTGGAACGCGCCCTCCCCCAACCCTTTGGGTGAAAGTAAAAACGGAATGACGAACGAACCTTCGTCGAGTAAACAGCGACGTTCATCTCGCTGCAAAATAAAAACAGGGTACCAAACCCGCAACATGGTCCTTCGACACGGATAAATCAGTGAAAAATTGAATCGAATTCAATCAGTGAATTGCATCGGGAACATCGAGGCTGCAAGCATCGAGCTCCATCGATGAAATCGCGTCTCTGCTACAAGCCACGGTATACCACGTAAGTTGTCTCCTTCCTTTCATTTGTTAATTGTTCCCTAATTCTCTATCGGCACCATCAAAAAGCATTCAAAATGACCGAGGAATTGGCAAGAGAACTAAAAAACCTAATCATTAAACGCGGAAGGATACAGGCACAATTTACTCGTTTTAATACTTTTCTTGATAAATTCGTTGCGGCAATGGACAAAATCGAACTCGAGTCGCGATTAAGTAAAATTTATGACGCGTGGACTAGTTTCGAAGACATTCAAAATTCAATCGAAGAAAAAGATACCGTGAACGATCAAGAAAGCGAGCGTGAAGCATTTGAGAACATATATTTTAGAGCCATTTCGCGTGCTAAAGCACTTTTAACCGACACAGGTGCCAATCAATCAAATGCCCCTACGGCAAGCAATGACTCAACAAGTCACATACGTCTCCCAACGATATCTTTACCGAATTTTTCGGGTTGTTATAGTCAGTGGACTCATTTTTACAATACGTTTAAGAGTCTAATACGCGAAAACGCGCAATTAAACAATGTACAGCGCCTTCATTATCTTAAGTCGTGTCTTACGGGTGAAGCTGCGCAATCCTTATTATCCCTAGATACCACAAACGACAATTATTCAATCGTCTGGGACATGTTAAAAAATAGATACGAAAACAAGAAATTAATTACCCATACGCATATTAAAGCAATTTTTGAATTACCGCCAGTAAAGTCTGAATCACACGTTTTATTACGCAGAATCTCAGATAATCTCACAAAAAATTTAAGAGCATTGACTGCCTTAGGACAACCAACAAGTGCATGGGATTCATTGTTAATTTACATTGTTACTTCAAAATTAGATTCGGCTACAAAAATTGAAAAGGAACATTTACGGCACTTGCACGCTGGAACGCAAACGCTATTAGCGAACATTAATGTAAAATTTTGGCCTATAAACGGAAAAAACTTAATCAAAGGAATTTTGCGAAGGTGCGTAGTATATTTTAGGGCAAACCCTATAGGCATTAGTCACAAAATGGGAGACTTACCGGCATCCCGAGTAGGCATAGATTTCGCTGGTCCATTTCATATCAAAGACGGAAAATTGCGAGCTAGGAAAATAGTAAAGGGATATTTGTGCGTTTTCGTCTGTTTTGTCACGCGCGCGATACATCTCGAGTTATGTAGCGATCTAAGCACCGAAGGCTTCTTAAATGCATTAAAAAGGTTTGTTTCCAGACGCGGAATTTGTAAAGACGTGTACACTGACAATAGTACGAATTTTGTGGGAGCTTGCAACGAGTTGAGACGATTGCAAAAGCAAATAAAGGGCAATCGCGATCCCGGAATATGTAATTTTTTAAATGCCAATTTGATTACTTGGCACCTGATACCACCGCGCTCTCCGCACGTAGGCGGTTTGTGGGAAGCGGCGGTCAAATCTGCGAAGTTTCACATTACCCGCGTAATAGGAAATGCCAACCTGAATTTTGAAAGCTTTTCCACAGTCCTATGCCAGATAGAGGCTGTACTTAACTCACGACCTATAACCCCCATGTCCTCTAATCCTTTCGATACCACTGCCTTAACTCCTAGCCACTTCCTAATAGGAGACACATTAACGGCCTTACCACAGCAGGACGTGGAGGCGGTTCCTTTGGGGCGCTTGAATATGTACAAAAGGCTATAGGCGATGCTGCAGCATTTTTGGCGACGCTGGTCCGACGAGTACTTGACTTTCCTGCAGCAGCGCGGAAAGTGGAAAACGCAACCACCAACGGATTTGAAGGTCAACTCGCTGGTCGTACTGAAGGAGGAAAATCTACCGCCACAACTATGGAAGCTGGGCAGGGTCATCGAACTACACCCTGGAGAAGATAAAATTGTGCGCGTAGTGAGTGTCCGCACTAGCACGGGTGTGTTTAAGCGCAGTGTGACAAAAGTGTGCTTGTTACCGTGCTATAGCGAATAAGTAAAAAAAAAAACAATAATAAACAAATAACTCAATTAATATAGTTAATAGACAATATTGAATGCCACGGCCTTCAAGGTGGGCGGAATGTTCGGACATGCGTCCGCAAAATGGGCAGTGGAACGCGCCCTCCCCCAACCCTTTGGGTGAAAGTAAAAACGGAATGACGAACGAACCTTCGTCGAGTAAACAGCGACGTTCATCTCGCTGCAAAATAAAAACAGGGTATCAAACCCGCAACACAGGGGATATTTTTAATGGACTTAATATAATGTGTCCTATGTGGATGTTTATCTCAGACAGTGAACTGGCGTTAAAAGGTGATTTTTCTATCTGAATTGTGCATAAGCAGTGTAAAAGACTTCATGTTTTTTATAAACTATAATAATTATTACTTCCAAAGGATATTACTGGGATGTCAGGAAAAATCCTTAATTTATCTTCTTTCTGTGAAAAACGTCAATTTCGTGTCTGTCGACATAGCGATACGTAATAGACATAAAACGGACGTCCAATGGATATCCTGTACTATTTGAGAAGCGACCTTCTTAAACTTAATAAAAGGTGGTTCTGTTTTGCTAAACGATTTAAATGCCATCTAACAACAACAAGCCCCGTCTCTTATATTTTTCTTGAATATTTACAATTTTATCGAATTGTACCTATATATCTGTTGTTAGAAACAATTAAACTATAATATATAGTAGATTTTAACCCGTAGTATTGCCAAAGTGGTCCTAACTGAACGATCCGTTACCAAGATCAAAACAAAATATTTGTCGGCTTAAAGACTTAAGTAAACACTTGTAAACAAAATAATGAAGTTGTAAATGCAATAAATTTCGTCACTTAAGGAAATTATTTTAACGTTGCCGATATGTAAATTGAATGTTAATAATGTCCATTACGGTCAGAGGTCGTTTAGAAAGCGCACCGCATTATATAAATTTGCACGAATCCACACACTTTTATTGTCTTACGTATATATACAGGAAAAATTTAAATAATGCATAAAACGATCGTAACAATTTTTAATGTAGGTACTCGAACGCTTTCCGACCTGAACCCGTTTGACGGTTGTACCGAACAAGGATCGGACAAATTACACCACCACCGGCACCGCCGCGCGCCGGCCGTCCGCGCCTGCTGGCAACTTTGTTAATTCCACCGAATTAATTATTATTAATTTGAAATTGAAATGTAGTTATGTATTTATGAAACATACCCGACTAGTTTTTGTTTCACGTAGGTGAGTGACTCGTTGCGATGCCGTAACTTCGCCACTTAGTTTTAAGTTGTCGTGCGAAAGTTTACGTGTGTTTTCTACCGAACATCTGGGCTATTTCGATTAGTGTATCGTTTAAATTAACGCCGAGTAATTATACTTTTTGGCATTTTTCACTTAGAGTGCTTATAAACTACTCGATTATCATTTTTCTAATTATAAAATGGAGCCTTATTCGATATTAATTTTTTAAATACTTTTATAGACTTTTATTAATTGGTGCAGCTGTTTATTTATCTGATAAATAACTTGACATTTGGTGTTTAATTAGTAGATGCCAAATAAGTTACTATTTAATCCTGTTTTTGGTGAGTTTTCATTTTATTTTCTAATTAGCGCGTGTGATTTCGTGCGACGCTTCCTCAATGACGAACGAAATTAAATTGTGTTGGTATTTTCAATTTTTATAGAGCGAAATTCATTAAAAATGTTAATTTCGACCACAAAAATTATAATTTCATTGAAAACGAACGTTTTATTAAAAAAGCGAATAATAAATATGTAGTTCGAGGCTGCCGAAACAACCTGACCTTAATCTCTTTTAAAGGATGCCTCGTCGATTCTTTTATTATTTGCGTTCGTATTATAATGATGATCGGTTTGAAGCCGATGTTCTAATTGTCGGGGCAAAATTTGACTTTAATCGGGGGGAAAACTTTCGGCAAGGAATAAATGTTCGGTCGCGCGTAATTTCGAAACGTAACGTCTTTTCTGAATACGAATAAGTGCGTTACGATCAATTGCCGCACTGTGCGCATATCATTTTTTGGCGTCTAAATGGGCTGGGCCCGTCGAAACGGTCGCGTTGAAATGTCCAAGCCACTTTTTCGTATAGTAGTATCAGATCGAACAGCGTTTGCTCCTGTTCTCTATTATTTGCTTATTTTGCTATTTGAGTTTTATAATTTACAATTTTTGTAAACCTGTTATCGATCTGGCTAAGTTTTATATCGAATCTTAATTTAAATTCTATTCCTGTCACTTTCTATTTGGTAATAAATTGAAAAATTACAGTATTGAATTGCAAATAACCTTTAAACAAGCTAAAGTTTTCTTTTTACAATAAGGTCAAGGTGATCGTATCTAATAACGAGCTAAAATATTTATTTGTTATATTCTTCAATAATCCATGTCAATAATATATTTTAGAAACAAACATCAACGTTATCTATTTACCTGCAATTTATACGGTAACAAAAACAAATTTTAAAAATGTTAAACGGTACCTCGCCCTAAACCTATAACCACCGTGTGGTCTACGTTATCAACAATGATTTATCGACGATATTTCTGAATCGTACAAGACAATAAACGGCACTAAAATTTAAATTTAACGACAAATATGGTGTCCTTTATGTTAAAACTAAAATATTTCGTATGTTGCTCAATAATGGTGAAATCGATTGTTGTACGTCGTCGGAAATATTAAGATTTCCATTAACCGCACATTAAAACGCGTTTTTAAATTCGGAATTACGAAACTTCTCGATGACGACGACTTTATGGGCTTTTCGATGCCAAAACTTGATTGAACGCCGCCGCGCCACCGTTAAATTTTATTAGAATAACCTCACGGGAACGAGCACTTCCTGTGCAGGCGCGTTTTAAAGATGGCATTAGATGGCAAAAAATATATTATTATTGTTGTATATAAAGGAAGTCGCAGTTAATAACTTCAAACAAGGTTGTCGTCCTATTTAAGGACAAAACTAATTACGAGCTTACCGCAGGAAGTGATTCACAGAAATGTTGTTATTTTTCTAACATAATACGCGTTCGATTTCATTTAGTTATACTTAAGTTACTGATTAATATTGAAGCGAACATATATTTACATGTATATTTTATTTTTGACGAAAATCAAAGCTCGTCGCGACGCGTTCTCGCCTCGATTCGATTTCTTGTAAAATGCGGCGCCGGTTGCCTCGCAAAAACCTCTCTAGTTCAATTAAATCGATCTTGAATTAAAATTTCACACCCTAAAAGAACATGTTATGAAAGAACAACCAGAGTGCTATATGGACACGAATACGACCAAGTGATGGCCATCATTTTCTATCTCATCGATACAAGATCTTTATCGACCATACAAGCGTTAATCTTTTCGTTTGTCACCGTCGTGTAAGGAGGCGAAAAATTCTTGGCCGTGTCTTTAAATATGCAAAAATCCTTCCATTTTTGGTCCACTTTAAATTGTTTTGTTTTGGTTGTTTTGTAGCTGATAACGAAGGTGTCTCTGTTGGAGGTACTGGTTTTGAAATTAGGTACCAGTTCTGTGAGATATGTATTAAAAACACCTAAGCATTTCAATTGTCGCATAGAACGAAATTCCAAACTTAGTCACTTTCATCTACTAAAACGGGTAGGTGGTAGTGAATTGGCCCAAGGTCGATGTCCCAGGGGCAACAGTCTCAAACCTACACGACATCCATATTCGATCACTTTACACGTCGTATATTAAACTGCCCCGTTTACTTCGATCTAAATTATCGCGAAAACCGTGCACTTGGCAGTATCGTTTCGTTTTGGTCTTCCTTAATGCTCGAAATGCGCAAACTGTAATTTTTGGCTTAATTGTACGGTTCGATCACCGTAGGCTTAAAAGCTAGTAGTCTAATTTGTATAAATTATATCGGTACCTATACGTCTTTAACTATAACGTGCACGAGCGCTGTTTTTCACGTACTCGTCAGTTAATTGTACAGTTAAATGTCATTTTTATCGTTTTACAATTGAATGGAAGAAGATTTTTACTGTTAATAACCGATAGCGACGAACTATAAAAACGTGCGGTTTGGAAGATGAGGTTTCTTCTTTGGAGCGACACCCCGTTGAATCTCGAGGTTGTATTTGAGATTTGAAACGTTCAAGTTTCCAATAACTAACGGTAACTAGCGCGAATTAAGTAAATTACGATTGGATGGATAATTGTAAAAATATTTGCAATTAGATGAACGACGAGGATGATGTAAATCTTCGTATAGACTTCTGAGGAATGAAGGATGTAAACTGTTGGTAATACCAATATTGTGAGGCTAACGTTGCGGTTTTTGCTGAAATAACAGGATGGAAATATATATGTAATATTAATTAAATGCAATTCCATAATTCACGATGCAATTCGCATGATATGAGTAAGAATTGCAACAATACGTGTAGGTGCAATAATGTTAATGTGAAGGTCAACGCCGATAGTGATATGTTATTGTCGCCTAGTGGTATTTTTTCGATTTCCTTATTACCGACACGTACATTTTTAATGATATTATTGTAACTATCCAATGGTATCATCGTTCAACAACGTCGGGCAGTTAGGAATTATTAACGTTAAGCACGATTGTTATTATTTTATTCGTTTATATTATATACTAGGTATCTACGACGGTTTTCATTTTCAAACATACAGGTTGTTTCAGGAGGAATGTCAGGAGGAAAAAGTCAATACAAGAAATTGAGTTTGTGGTGGAATTTTTAAACACTCAGTTTGGACCATGACAAATGACCGATGTCATTGAAATAATCAGTTATTGCAACCGATAAGTCTTTTATTTATACTTTTTGTAAAGCTTTTTATTGGTAACGTATTCAAACTATATCTCCGCCCTTATTGAAAATTACACATATGTTTATATGGACTATTTTACTCAGAATAGTCCTTACAATTAGTGCCGGCTGCTAAAACATAGGGTAAACCGGGTAAATACGCCTCAGTAGGGAAAACGCCCTATCTGTAATAGTACAGTTATATTTGGTGAGATAGTGATACGAGCACCAAAAGCCAGTATCTTTTATGTATTGCGCATCGTGCATATGTATCTAACAAACTTGTTGTCGTTTGGTTTGGTGAAAATAAATAAATACTGCAGTCAACTGTAAATTGAGACCTACAAAATTTATTAGTAAGTATCTTTTAAAAAGAATTTTTCGCAAACGTAGCTAGATATTGTAAATTCGAAAACGGTGAATTATATTAAGTTCCTTAACCTAAAATTCGCCATGTTTTCAACTCTGTGCCGTGCCCATGAAATGTGTTACGATAGTGGGGCGTTTTGCACACGTGATTGGAAAAATCGCCTCGCAATTTTTAGGGTAATAGGCCTCATTAAATTATGCGATTTTATTTGCAGAAAATGGGTAAAATTTATGTACGAAAAACAACTAGAGCTAGTTTTAGTCAAGATATCTCTAAGTCTTAGTCTTTAAGCCTCTGAAAACTTATTTTTTTTAAGAAGCAAAAAGCTGGATGATTCAAAATAATCAAGAATGACAATCGCTAGATTAATAGGTAACGCATGGGGTAAAGCTGCAACTGTTGCAAATGAAGTCTCAGGATTTAGAGCATGTGGAATACATTCGTTTAATCCCCAAGCAATTGCAGATCACTTCTTTTCAATATCGCATGCGATATTAGAAATCGTCATTCGCATCGTCATTAGAAAATACAGTCAAAATTTCTCGCGAGATATCTAATCAAGACATAAATTTACCTGTAGCATCAACTTTTTCAGCAGGTTCTACAACGGTAAAACTAAAGCTGGAACGTACTACGCAACAGCAAACTTTTTTGGGAGAACCTGGACCCTCGAATCAGGAGCACACTTTACCGGCACCACCTATAGAATCCTGCAATAAGAAGGAAACTCCTTCAAAATATTTAAAAGAAATTCAACCGCTTCCACTAATCCCTAATACTGGCGTTTCTAAACGAAAACAAACGGCTCTCGAACTAACGTCTCCAGCAAATCGTATAAAACGTAGAGTATTTTCTGAAAACAAAGAAGCTAATGCCAATAGAATGAATGAGAAAAAAAAACGTTGTTCAAAGAGAAATCAGGAAAACGCCAAAACTGGTTTGAAGAAGAAGAAAGAAGTTGTTAAAAAGAGAAAGATACAACTTTCAAGTTCGACTGGTAGTTCTTCGAATCTCGTTTTAAGCTTATCGAATGAAATGTCGGATGAAAGTGGAGATTTTTGTATCGAATGT
Source organism: Rhagophthalmus giganteus (assembly GCA_036326145.1). NCBI lineage: Eukaryota > Metazoa > Arthropoda > Insecta > Coleoptera > Rhagophthalmidae > Rhagophthalmus > Rhagophthalmus giganteus. The sequence goes on from JARFJA010000093.1 coordinate 22,738,582, forward strand.
CGCGAGTGTTATTATTCCACGAAATCAAAAGTTGACTGGATACAATGCGCTAAGTGCTCTGGATGGCTTCATGAAACATGCACCAACAACAACGACATTTGTAACAAGTGTTCCAAAAAAAAACAAACATAATTAGTAAGTAATTATATGGTGGGGCGTTTTTACCAATGCACTGGCAAAAACGACCCAATACAAGTATTTCAAAATTTGTTTTTTTTTTAAATTATAGTTTAAATTAATAGTTCATTTATATGTTTTATAAAAGATTAATATCGCCTTATTCAAATTTTAAAATAACTTTTAGTAATAAATTTCATTTTCGCTAATTACAGATTTTTTTCAAAATTTGGGGCGTATTTGCCCGGTTTACCTATACTATTTCGTCTGAAACGTTGATGAATACACTTAACATTTCGTAGTGTATACAGACAATGACGCCACCATGAGATTTTTTTAAACACTATTTTACCATTAGTTTAAATTTCATATATTTACCTAAATCTAAGCATTGCGTTAAACTCTTGTGCCACCGGTAGTATTGATAATAATATGATTCGGTGCAGTTTCTTTACGCGACGTTTTACTCTTTACAATCATTTCATTAAAAATGTTTTATTATGATATTCAAATAAGTAAACGCAACATTTCCAAAATCGATGAATTGGGCGTTGGGAATTTCTTGAACGTCCCCCTTGGCATCCAAACTTAAATCCGCCAGACTTTTCCTATAACGGGCAAATAATCTGGAGGACACTTCTCCTCCAACGAGTATCTAATGTGGCTCCCTTGTTAATCTTCCGGCCCTTATTTTAATATTATCGAGGGAGCCGGACACGTTCGCAAACAAAACTGAAGTTTAATTTATGTTTCGTGTGCAACAATTAAAAACGAAATGGATTTGCGTCACGCGCGGCTTCGAAATTTAAATAAGTACATAACGACGCATAAATTTTATGTTCGGCCTCATCTAAGCAACAATAAAACGAAAACTAGCAATTCGTGTAGGATTATGAAGGACTTTAATTGTGCCTTTTACGATCGCAAAAAAAGACTAATTTGAAGTTAAAGATTCGCGCGCCAGGCAACGCCAAATCCGAAAATGAACGAGTAGTCGAAACTTAATCGGTTTTCCGCCGTTAAACAAAATAGGATTCTCAAAAATAACAGTACCTACGATGGCTGCAGTTTATAGTCCTTCGAAGCTTGCAGCCAGCAACTAATGATAGTTCTGCGATAATTTATGAAACGATAAATTATTACAGTAAAGAAACATAATCTAAAGTTCCCTTTGGGCTTTAAATTTTAGCAACTGACGCACTGCTGTTGTTATTTTATAAAACGTTCGAATAAATCAGTTAGTCGTTCTGCAAGAAGGAAACGCGCTATTTGGCATTTTTAAACTATTTCCGTTGTTTTTATGTCTCGACATTGTAATTCATTAGCAGAAGTGCAAACATATGTACCTTTACATTTACATACGCCATTTGCATAACTAATTACGGTCGCTATTGTCTGGATATTAGTGTCGTCGTATAGAGCGTACATACAACACCTGGAAATTATCGTGTAGGTTCTTTGTTAATTTTCTAAAAGTGCGCATCTTGTGGGTGACTTATGTCTTATATTAGATAAATAATTAATCACGCGAGGTGGGCCCAATTTTTTATTCGGAATTTCCTAGAGAATTGTTAAATTTTTAACAGTTTTGTGGGTGGTCATATAAATCTTGTAATTGTTTACAGAATGCAAAAAAACAAAACAAACATTTCTGTTTCGGTTGCTGGTACCTACTACATATGAAGTGTAGGTAAACTCTTCTTAGAAGTTGTTTGCGTTATATTCCCACCTATGAAAATAGAATTTGTGGGGCCATCTTCTTTAAATTTTGTTTTTATTTCTCATGGCAAGATCACGTGGCGAATCGTCATAACAATAGAAACAATTTTAAACGTGACGATATACTTAGGTTTATAATATGACTAACTATAATAACAAAATTGGTTGAAAACTTCACTTGAACTTCACTTCACTTCGAACTCGCCCCATTGAACTTTTTTTATAGTAATAGGTCGCAAAAAATAAAAATAAAATGAGCTAACATTTACAAGTAAACGAGTACTTACCTACCAGTACGGGGTGTTGATAAAAAGGGTTAAAGATTTTTAAAGGTATCTAGGTAGTATGTATAATACAATCAAAAATAAATCGATTTTCTCTTTCGATAACTTAAATAAATTAACATTTTGTTTATTTTTTAAATAGGATGTCCCCCTTTTACAACAACACAAGATCGCATTTTCTCAGAAAAGAACTCCGCGACCCATCAAATAAGTTAAAGGTCTTGCTCGAATCGTGTTCAATTCTCTGTTGTAATTTGCCAAGTTTAAATTTACGGCATTATACTTGGCAACAAGATACTTTTCCACTGGTTGCCATGGTAAACAACCGCAAAATTTAATATTTCAAAAAACTGGCCCTCAAGAAAAATAACTTATTTAATCGTAAAAGAAGATCGCTTTTATCTCGAAAACGGTTTTGATTTTCTAACTTGCTTTTTATCGCACCATGTGACCTTAAAATCTTTAAACTTTTTTCTTCGACGCCCTGCATGAATTCGTTTAAATCGTTTTTTAAAAAAATCGGAACCAAAAATAAACGTTCACAATATTTTTCTAACTGTAAAATCTGTGATAACTGTGGTTCATAAAAAGTCGCAATAACGTGATGTTCGAATTAGGTCTTTTTTTTAGAATATAATCGACGGACCTGGACAACGCCGTGACGAGGCCGTACGGCGAAAGAGGCACCCGTCACGGGCACAACTAGGTTTGGGGTGCGAAAACCTAAAAATTATAAAATCTCAAAATAACTAGATATAAAAATCCGCTATTTTATATTGTATTTTTAAATTTTTGTCATTATTGGGTTAAGGGACGCTACTTAGATACTTGAAATAGGCGCATCATATCCTCGTTATATGGTACGGCGTTTTACCTATTTTAACACCGTAAATATTGCAATTATTAAATTAGTTCGTTAAATCTTCCTATTGTCAAAATAAGCAACTCAAACAATTATAATTACTGAGGCGATTTTAACGATCGGGTAAGCGACGAACCCGAAAAATATACGAGTAAAGCTTATATAAATACCTATATGTATTTAATTATTGCAAGTACAAGAACATTGCATTTTAGAGAATTTTCATAGAAAATAAAGCTATTTCGGCCTGTCTAATGGCAGGACCCAGACGTATCCTTTTGGCTTTTCTCCGATATCGACCCCTAGATCTCGAAAATATAGGTCGTTCAATTGGATGTCTTGTGAACTCGATTCTGGTCGCAATTTTGATCGTAGGAGGCTGAAATTTGGACAGCGTATTGTCTTTACGAAAACGAAAGACGAGTTCGTTAACCAGTCAAATCGACCGACTCGTTTTAAAATGGCGGCTGTTCAAAAAAAAATTTTTTAATTCTAATTTCCGTTATAAATAATTCTAATCTCCGTTATTACTCATCGGATCGGTAACGTAAAATATGTTTTGGAATCGGCATAAAATTCTCTATCAATCATGTCTCCTTATAATTTTCAATACGATGCACCGTTTTCGAAATAATCGAAAAAAAGTGATAATTTTTTATTAGATTCTTAGAAATTTCTCTGGTAAATATTATTTTTCAAAAAATGTATTTCTTTCCAGAAAATTTAAAAAAAACGGAGTTTTTTGACATGCGACATGAAAATTCGATACCGAGGCTTGCGCGCGGTCGGATTTTTAAAATTCTACACCTTATTTTTGTATATGTTGATAAAGATTTGATTATTTATTTTAAAGTCTATCTGTTAAAATTTCAAAGTTCACTGTGAACTGTCTGATCTACTTATACACAAAATATCATTATCCTCGTCAAACGTATCTGTACCTAACCTAGTGTATTTAAATAGTTTAATAACTCGCTTTTACCTGCCCAGAAATTTGTGCTAGAGAATTATTTTGCATTTTGGAAAAACCAAAAATTAAATTATTAATCCACCGGAATCGGTTGCAATTTGTTTAATAATCGAGTGCTCTGTTCTTATTTTTAGATCGTGTATTATTGCTCACTATTAACTTGTATACTTATACATAACAATTTCGTTAAAATGTTAATAAACAGGGGGTTTAGACAGTTAATTTTATTTTATAAATTATATTCCATTATTATTTATTGTTATACATCAAATTATTTTTATTCAGAAATTGTCGGTTCTAAAAAGGAGCTAAAACATTAACTACCAATTGGAATTAACTATAATTCTCTAAATGGAAATTTCAAGTTTTACGTTTTTTAAATAACGCGTAAACTTACAGGATGTTTTCTATGTTCGTTCGCCTATAACGCTTCTGTACTACTCATACTGATTTCATTTTATCACCTTATTACGCATTTTACCACCTACCATACATTTAATCTCTTCTTAAACGTTCATCTATGCATTTTTTATATATTTCTCGTGAACTTGTGCAACAAACTTTATTGCCGCAATTACATTCCGGCGACTTCAGCTTGCACACCGAGCCAAACTAGAAGCTGTAAATTTTCAATTTTAATTTCACAGAGACAACTATTTTTATGTAACCGAAGCAGGAAAATGTTGTTGCTATACAGCTCTATAGCACACAAACGGAGGCATTTTTCGCCCTAAATGGTAAAGCTTCATTAAGTTACTTAAATTAGGTATATGGGTGTAATTATTTCTAACGAAAAAATTTGACAGGAGAAAGTTAAAATGTATAGGTATTATATTAACCGACAACACAAAGTGGGTGGTACTTGCATGTAATGTAATTAACCGTAACTTCTCGAAACGTTTCTAATACGTTTTTATATTTTCAATTGTCCGGAGCACTTACACAAAATCCTCCTCAGTATAATTGTCGTTGAGGCAACGTGTAATTAAACGAAATTATTTGCCGCTTTCGCCAAATTAAGAGCAATTCGTCGGTGGGCGTTACGATAAAGTGTTACGTTTACTTAACGAAAATTAATCACAAGGCTGAATTATTTGTACCATTAAGTAAGAAAAATTATACCTAAATCATATTGAAGTGGACGTTGCAAAATGTTTAAGATAAATTGTTTGACATTTCAGAGGCGATTCGGTGGGCGACGTAGTGGAAGACGCTCTCTTAAATATCGTCCTAGTGGGCACTTCGAGTGTCTACACAAATCGTCGTGTATTTATAACGTTACATTAACGACCCACCGATGTATAAATATCTAACAATAAGTTGTAATGTTCCTCATTTTTTCTGTTTTTGCTCTGTTAGTTTTGGGGCTGTTTTGCCCAATCGATGACGACAAAAACTCTAGGATATTGAAAGACCCGAACTTCCTCGATTTTATTAACTTAAAACATTTCGATTTATTGCGATCTCCTGTTCCTCGCTGACCGCACTGTAGGTATAAAAATATAAAATTGGAATAAGTCAACTTATTATTTCCTTGTCTATGACCACATAATCATTTCTTTTAAGTTTAGCTTTTTAATCGAGTCAAATTACATATAGGTTTTTACTTCGGAACTCACAAGAACAGAACCGATTTTGATGAAACTTTTTTTAAAGTGGTTGTTGCTACATTGTTTGAAATCAGAAGCATTCCGGTTGGCGCACTCGAGTATTTGTATTGTTTAAACAATTTATTATTACAACAAAACACAGGGTGTCAGAAAACGTTCCGTTAGGTTACAGAAAATGATAAAAAATCTTTAGAGAACGTATAAATCACGTTAAAATAATGTCACAAGTTCGTATAAATGTTTTTTTTCTACGGCGTTCCCCTGTTGAGATATTCACCCCCAAAATTGAAGAATGAAAATCAATATTTTTAAATCACATTTTTATTTATCATCGGAATTTAATAATTTTCAGTGTACTTAAGTAATAAATTAAGATCATTAAAATGATTTAATAGGTGATATCACCACGGGGGAGCCAGGGATGCACTACCTCTAACCTTTTGAACCTGAAAATATTTTAGAGGTTTAATTGTTTAAATTTTTAACTACATTTTCGGATTCTCCGAACATTTTAGGGTAAAAAGTACTCTTGTTTAATTTCGATAAAATGAACTGTATTCGAGAAAATCATACTTAACCTTCCTGGTATCCTAAAGTAGTTGTCACACATGTGGTCAATGGGTCAGTTTGACCCAGACTCTTTTTGATGCCATTATTATCTGCATATATAATTGTTATTATTATAAATTGGTTTATTGGCCTTAAACAACATCAAATTTTATTAGATATGCTAACAAAAAATAAACAAACAATAATATTGTATTATTTATTGCAAAAAATAAAAAAGGAAAACTATTATAATAAAATGTAAATAGTGAATGATGTATATTATTCAATACAATTACCACAAAATATATTGGCATGTTCTTGACATACAAACATACAGCAAGATTTACACTTTTTGCTGGATTTACGATCCTGTTTCCTGACATATTCCTCTCTTCAATTCGCTCGAGGAGGTACTTGGTGCAGCAACTGCGTCAAGCTTCTTTTTAACGCTTAGTTTTTCTTTCTTCGTAATTCTTTCTTGGCGTAATGCTTCAGTTAATTCATAACCCAATTCTTTCAAAAATAACCGCCTTTTGTATAAATTGTTATAGTGGTAATTTGGATGAACACATGAATACAAAACGTAAGCGTTTATACCAGCTAAATCTGGCATATTATAAAATAGGCATACTGGCCACCTTTTAGTCTTCCTTTTGCAAGTATACGTGCTAGCTAGCTTATCTGTTGTATCTACACCTCCTTTTGTTTGATTGTAGTATGATATTATCTCAGGTTTCTTATGGTCTTCGTCTGAAACTTTGTTATCATGGTGCATGGATGATAGCAATATAACACATCTGTTCTTCTTTGGAACGTATGATGTAATAGTTATATCGCCTTGGAAACCAAACATGGAAGAAAACTGAACTTTGTCACGCTGTGGGAGGAATTCTCTTGGAATCTCTGCCTTATTCTTTCTAAAAGTGCCAACTAAAGTTAATTGTTTTTTCAAAAGTTCAGTAGCTAATGTGTAGTCGGTAAAAAAGTTGTCCGTCGTAATTTTCTACCACTATCTTTCAAGTTTTTTACCAATCTTAAAACTACATTTTTGCCTTGATTAATTTCTCGTGGTCCATTTTCAGGCTTTCCGGTATATACCTCTGCATTATAAACGTAAGCCGTTTTCACATCAGAAAGTAACCATAATTTGATTCCATATTTTCCTCTCGGTTTGCGAACTGCATATAACGTAATACGTAGCATTCGGGGAACCCCCTGCATATGATAAACGCAATACACAAAATAAGGGGAGTCCCCAACGACAATTGTGGCTCTGTTCACAGTTATTATGTCATGATTTATGTGAGCACCGGCTCTGGGTCAAATTGACCCATGGATCACGTATGTGACTCATTGATTTTATTTACAAACCAATGTAATGAATGACATGAAATTTAAAGGAAATAAAGTGTTAAATACATTCGAGGATTAGATGTAATATGAAGCCATAATTTTCAATGGTTTCAAATAACAGCCTAATAATAATATGAAATGGGTCAGTTTGACCCAAAGGTAACAGGAAGGTTAAATAATATCTAGGATACTTTGCATCTCTTATTATTTATGTATGATTTTCTCAAAGCAAGAATAGGTACCTGTTTGTCCGGATCCTCCGAAAATGACCTTAAATATTTTGGGGTTAGAAATTCCTGGTGCCCCTGAGACGATATCGAAAGACTTATTAGACACTTTTAATGATCTGAATGTGTTACGTACGTGTACGTGTACGTACCAAAAATTATTAAATTTCAACTAAAAATAAAAATGTTATTTAAAAAATGGATTTTTCTTGTTCTTCAACTTTGGGGGTGAATATCTCAACATGGGAGTGCCGTAGGAAAAACATTTATAGGAGCTTATGGCATTATTTCGACGTGATTTATACGCTCCCGAGAAATTTTCACCATTTCCTGAACGCCCTCGTATTTTCTCGTTACAGGTAATAATTGTTTAAACAATACAAATATTTCAATGCGCCAACCGAAATGTTTCTGATTTCAAATATAGTAGTACTTTATAACGAGCATTTAAAAAAAAATTCATCAAAATCGGTTTTGTTCTCGTGGGTTCCGAAGTTTTGACGATTTTTCGGCGTTATTTACTCGACTATTGAAACCGTTTTACGGTTCTGTTTGAATTTTAATAAAAATTATAGGTGTAATAATTCTCTCGCGAATTTTTATTATTTTTTAACTATGTAGATATATCGTACCTACTACTTGCTATCTTAAAAAATGAATTTCTGCACATCGCATCGCGTGTTAAACTGAAAGTGGTAGATAAAAAATTTAATCGGTTTACTACAATATTCTCGTATCATAAGTGCCACATGCTTTGTATTACCTACCTATACACAAATAAATGTTCGAATACGAACTTTCAGATTAACAAAAATAGAAAATCGAAAACCGAAAACAATCAGTTAAACAATTTAAACAAATATTAATTAGATTTATTAAATAGAGAAAGTTTTGATGCTATAGAAAAGGAGATCTCGAATTATACACACATAATATTATACAAAACAATATCGAAACTGTAATTTCTGGACGTGAAATTCACGATTATCCGTTAAACCGATTAAATGCAAGTTTGAAACGCGTGAATAGAAAACGTCTATTATTAATATTTAGCGTGACCTAAAAATAAATTAAAATTCAAACCCGGTAGTAACAATGTATCTTCGGTTTCCGGAGTGACACCGAAGCCTGCATGTGTTTACAATATCCGGATCTACTTGCACAGGTGCTTGTTAAATGTCAGTTACCATAATATAATCTAGTTATTAATTTAGGTGACTAGAATAAATTAAGAATATAAACGGTAGTAGTGTATACGGTTCGCATTTACAGAATACATTAATACAATATCGGATCTACTTGCGAGTGCGTTTCATGTAGTACAAATTAATTGCGTTAATTTGTAAAAAAATATAAAAATCTAAACAATTACGATTATATTGCCGATGGGTGAGTAGACAGCTAAATTAATTTAAACGGCAGATGTTCGTGGTTTTTTATTTTAAGAAATTAGACAAGTGGTAACGGAACTACATTTGCAGGTGTTTTCTTCTATTTAAGGACAAATTTAATTAGACGTTATTTGCTAAATATTAGACTTGTAGACGGCACCTTACATTCAAAGGTAGAATCCTATTTAGGAGCAAATCCTAATTGAAGTTATTTGCTGAAAGGATAAACATTTAGTGGAGTTTAATAAGGTGGAACCGTTGAATAACTTTACCTCTTTTCCCAGGTAATCCTAGAAAAGTCTCGAGAGAGAGCTTGATATTTAACCTTTCACTTTAATCTTCGGTTTGCGATAAAATGCAACTTTTTATTTTACCTCAAATTAGTTTGACGTCAATCGTCCGTTGTTACACTTCACAAAACTGGCCTTATATCTGAGGCCCCACAGCTCCCAATAATTGGTTATTTGATCGTTAAAAAAAAATATATATATATATATATATATATATATATATATATACAGGGTGTCCCCGTTTTTTGTAGCAGGACTTTCACAACTTGTAGTAAAATTCATTTTGAAAACAAAAGTTCATATAAACATATATGTATGGAGGCCTCGTTTTCGATTTACAGGGTGTCGAAATTTAAAAAAAAATTGGATGTTTTATTTATAAAACAAAATTCCCTTTTTTGATTTTGTTGAAACTTGGCAGTTTTGTTTGTAATAATACACATTTTTTCACATCATTGAATTTGCCCTACTTCTTCCAGTGCTGCCACAACAGGGGACCAGCTTGATAAAAATAGAAAAAAATATGGTACGCCCCTGCTTTTTTGTAAGTTTGAATTTTTTTCAGATTCAGCAATCAAAAATAAAACTTTTTCTATTATGCAACTTTTTTCCTATCTCGCTTCGTTTAGAGAGAAATAAAACTTATTTTTACTTATTTTTATTTTTTATCTTATTTTTTTACAGAATTTATTGTTTGATAATAATTTGTATGTCAAAAATCAACCACACGGTATGAAAGGAAACTTATTCAATAAACAGAGACATAAAATCAAAGGAGCTGTTCAAAATGCCTGCCATTTTGTTCAACACATAAATTACAACGACGTATTAAAGACTGCCGAACGTTTTCCAAATGATCTGGAGTTATTCTAAGAGCAGCATTTCGGATTCGTCGTTCAAGTTCCTCTTGTGAATTGACAGGCGTAGAGTAAACTGCTTCCTTAATAAATCCCCAAACAAAAAAATCCAAGGGTGTTAGATCAGGCGATCGAGGAGGCCACCCTACTGGTCCTCCACGACCCACCCATCTTTGCGGATATGCTGCATTCAGCCAGTTCCACACCACCAAAGCATAATGGGCAGGGCATCCATCTAACTGAAAAAACGAGTCTATTCTTTGTTGGATTGGAACATCCTCCATCATGTTATGATACTCTGCATTTAAAAATTCCAAAAATAATTGACCGTTTAATCTATTGGGCAGGATGTAGGGTCCCAACAAAAAATCGCCAAACACTCCCATCCAAACGTTTACACTAAATTCTTGATGGAATCTCATTGGCCGAATTAGATGCGGATTTTCATTATCCCGGACGTGAAGGTTATGGAAGTTTACAACACCACGTCTTGTAAAACAAGACTCATCCGTCCAAATAATTTTATCAAGGAACTCGGGATTTTCTCTTGCTTAATTTAGTAACCAATTACAAAAATCTAAATGACGTTCAGCATCACCGGGTTGTAATCCTTGTACTGGCTGTAAACGGTACGGATACATACCATTCCGTTTTAAAGTTTTCCATATCTTGTTTTTAGATACATTTAATTGGCTAGAAGCTTGCCGCGTACTTAATTGTCGGTTTCTTGCAAAAGTATTTAAAATTCGTTGTTCTTCTCTCCCACGCCTTTGCCGAATCTGTTCACCTGCTGCTGCTTGAAGCGACTTTAAACCGTGACTTCTAAACTGTTGGTGTATTTTACAAAAACGCTTGGATGTGGTTGTCGTCTATTGGGAAATCTTCTTCTGTACTCTCGAGCAACACCAGCAGAGTTTCCATCACAAAATCCATACAAATAATGCATGTCTGCATATTGTTCATTTCGGAATCGAAAAGGCATTTTTATGAGAAATAATAATGTGTCTAATACCTACACACTTGGAACTTGAAATCGAAAACGCCTATTAAACACGTCAACAAACAACAAAACATTTGCTATAGTGCCTTGGCAACTCGCAAAACGGACAAATAACAATCGTCCTAAGCCTACTTGGGGCAGCAAGCGGTATCAAGCATAAATAAACAACTTAAGCAAATCTCGAACTTTTTGTGAAAATGTTTTATTTCTCTCTAGTTTTATTTTTTAAGTTAGTATTTTTTTAGTTTTTAAGTTTTATTTTTGATTGCCGAATCTGAAAAATATTTCAAACTTACAAAAAAGCAGGGGCGTACCATATTTTTTTCTATTTTTATCAAGCTGGTCCCCTGTTGTGGCGGCACTGGAAGAAGTAGGGCAAATTCAATGATGTGAAAAAATGTGTATTATTATTATAAACAAAACTGCCAAGTTTCAACAAAATCAAAAAAGGGAATTTTGTTTTACAAATAAAACATCCAATTTTTTTTTAAATTTCGACACCCTGTAAATCGAAAACGAGACCTCCATACATATATGTTTATATGAACTTTTGTTTTCAAAATGAATTTTACTACAAGTTGTGAAAGTCCTGCTACAAAAAACGGGGACACCCTGTATATATATATAAAATCTGTGCATTGTTAACCTTATAATATGTTGACAATTTAACACTGCTATTCTTTTATTTTTATTCCCCGCTAATTTTGTTTTATTTAATTTGGTCGTTTGTTTTTATCTTGGCGCTCAGCGTTATTTTCTCTATTATTTGTAAACGTCGACGTTTTAACTTCCGTAACTCGTTTCTAGAAAGTTTTACAATTGAAACAATCGAAGAAAAAAAACCTGTTATATTAAGCACGGTTCTCGGTAACTTTTTCGGGGGAAGTCCCATTTCTTTCGAGCTTAAAATTTGTCTGTTAGTTTTTTTTTTATTCGACGGTTTCATTAGCTTCGTAAAATTCGCCATCGGGCAAACGATGATTTGCGCGACCATAAAACCTGAACGTTGTTATATTTGGTTTTTTACATCCGAGGAGTTTATCTAATTTGTATATTTGAGCTGACATTCTATTGGTGATGTTTTTATTAGTACGTGATTACGAGAACATTTTGGCGAATTCCAACATGCTTTGATGCGGTTTTTTTTGGAAAATAGAGTTTCACCTCCAACATCCCTAAAGCAACTTAATAAAGAATGGATACAAAATTCCTCTAGAGACTTGCACGAGTCCATTCCGAGAAGAATTAAGGTTGCATCGAAGGCCAACGTCTTCCATTTATTAAGAAAAAAATCTGTACGGATAACAAACAAAAGTTTTATTATAATGTCCAACTCCTGGATCTTTGATGGTCGATTTGCACGAAACAAATTTCAAAACCTTTAACCTTGAAATCTTTTAGCACTATGTATAAACCGTACCGACAATATGATGCAGAATTTTCACTATTTCCACGAGTAGGAGGTACTAACGTGGTTTGCGATTAACGCCGCATTCTTTCGGCACTTAATGAAAACCATTCCGGCATTAACAATTAGCGGGACAATTAATGTGCCTCGTCGTTTTAAGTTATTCGCTTTGCATTCCCTGCCGTATGGGCTATTTATTCGCTACAAATACAATTTAACACTTCGAATCTGTATAAGGAAAATTCATAATTGCGGCATTAATTAATAGGAATAATCTCTAAGGACATCTACCCGTATATGGACCGAACTTACGTCAGTTGTTTCCATCTGCCTGTACCGAAAAATGGTGATAACGTTGAGCTTTTTTTTTAAAACAAAAAACAATTTTGCGATACGTCGTAAAAAAAACTACGGTTAATAGATTTCTCTTAAGATATGAACGTAATTCGAATTGCTACGAAGAATGGCCCCGGGGGGCTCTTTAGAAGTCGATTTTTGCGATACGTCTGGGACGGGAAGATAAATTATAGGAGTACGCGATTAGTTTTTCTTTTCTTGTAAATGAAATGACCAATTATCCTACATTTTGAGTTATAAAAGTAATCTCCTCGCTAAACCCATATAATTAACTATATTTAATTAATTCATTAGTCTTGTAATCGGGTAATTCATTATGTCCATTTAATAACAGGTTGCTCTTAATTATTAGACGTTTTTCGCCAATAATAGTTATTTAAGATTAAATTAACTCATTCATTACAATTTACCATATGCATTTTACTCGTACTGGTATATGAGATAATAAAACGATTAAGTACAGATTAAGACGTATAAACTATTTACTTTGTCATTGTCGCCGCAGAAGGCTATACGCTAAGGCTTTTATCGAACGTAAATAATTAAACAGTTAAAAACACGTATGAACTTTCGTTTTGATTATATAAAATTAGACGACCTTTCTTTAGACACTTATTGCTTATAATCTCTTATTTTAAAATGTCCATTAATATGTAAACAAATTGTAATTTAAATGGCAACAACTATTCTTAGAACTGTGGCGGTTTTGTTGTTCTTTATACAATGCATTGCGTAGGTCGACTCGAATGTTTTACCTATACGCGCCTGTATCGATTATTACAGAACGAGTAGAAAGTAAGGAACATCGATGTCAGAGCTTTTAATTTTAGGATAGAAAATGGCCGTATAAAAATATTTTAAGATTTCATAAGAAAAATGTTTAGTAGAACCATAAATTGCACATGATCTCAAAGGAAATTGCTGTTATTGTCATATAATATACCAAATAAGTTTTACAAAAAAAATTCTCTTCTTTAAAATTATGGTAAAAGGCCAATATATAATAACATATACAGAGTGCAATGTAAGTAAGGAAACGCGGCTGCCCTGTTAAAACGGTTTGAGATTTGAATTTGAAATTTTGTATGATGTAATGATGGGAAATGATTTTGCATATTTTAGGACAAAAAAATAATTTTTGTCACAGTCAGTTTTTGACTACTGTCGTCATCTTGCGTTTTTTTTTAAATAACACTGTAGGTCCTGCAATACGTCATTGGAGAGGTTATTTTTTCGTCCTTATAACCATAGGAATTTTTTATAGGGTTTCATAACAAACAAAAATGGTTGCTAGATTTGAAGTGCAATACCTTAGTCGGCGTGGCACAATTCAAACATTTATTAACTTTTATTGCATCGATTATAAAAATTATAAAGTATAAAGGGGAACGGCCGATGGTGACGTTTAGTGACATTGAAATCCACCGGTTTTGAAGTTATAGGTCTAAGTTATCGATTTTTAAATTGGATGCGATATTTTTGTGATGCCCAATCGAATTTAAAAGGCATTTTTCGAAATAATCATTCGTTTCGAAGATATGAGCCACAATAGATATTTAATTTCGGACGTAAGAATTTTTTAGTAAATTGAAGTTTAAAATTGATTTATTTTTCATAATAAATGCTCGAAAATGGCCACCATTTTGCTCCAAACATTTCGTGTCCTTCCGTGAAAAGCCTGTCGAACTGTGTCTATCTCAGACTTTCCAATGTTTTCAAAAACGGATTTGATTCTATTGTTCACGTATTCGCGATTAATAGGCGGTTCAAATAATGGAAGCCCTTCCACTTTTTCGCAGATGTAAAAATCCATACGGGTAAAGCCGGGTGACTTTGCAGCAATAGACACTGCACGTCCTCCTCTGCAGATCAATTTGTTAGGAAACATTGAATTTAATTATTATTGCATCTCTTCTGATCTACAACCTTAATAATTACAGTAGACTCTCTCTTATCCGGTCAGTATACGGGACCGGTCCCTTAAACGGATAAACCGTTGACCGGTTAAACCGGTCAAGAAGGCTCATATGGGACAGTCATTTAAAAAAAGGGATTGTTTTATTTTTTTATACGTATCTCGATCGACCCGACTGTGAGCGACCGGTTAAACTTTATAAGGCTAACTTAAGTCGAGACTTTTAAATCTGAAACGTTTCCAGCAGATAATTTTTGACACACCCATCGAGAGAATAATGAACAAACCGCGTTCGTATCTTTATGCACTAAGACGTTTTAAATTAAGAAAAATGACATTTCTTTATTTCGAGATAATGCACCAGAAGTATTCTCACTTTCAGCTCCGTCGAACACTGAAAAGCTTTTTGTATAACGTATTGCGACGAGGAATGATTAATTTTGACTGCAGCATTAAATGTACGCGTTTATATGTTTTTACTGTTATTTGAGTGTGTGGCTTTAATATGCGAGATCCATCAAAACCTTGATTAACCTTACAATATATTTTTTTAAATTGTACCTCGGGGAATGGTCACGAAACGTTTATTGTTTCCAATTTGCATTTATTTTTTTTAATCGAAAGCACCTTAAAATATTTATTTATTTATAATATTCTTTAATATTTTAAAAAGTGAGGTCGAAACAAAAATTATTTATAGGTAAATAGATAAATAATTTTAAAGAAAACAATCATGTAACAAAGAATTTATTAAAACGTTTTATCCGAGACGTACATATGTAGTTTTTATAAGTGAAATATAATAACAAGCACCCCCTTTGTGCTACTTTCTTATTCTTCTAATTTAGGGTTTACTTTTGTTTGTTTCAATGTATTTTTTTTTATGTCGGATTATTGCTCTGCGACGATGACGTCCAGCTCTCATGCCGATGTTTATGTGGCCTTTTTGGGAACCGTCTCGTTTTCGTCTTCCGTTATTTTTATGTGAATTCTCCGATATCTTCTTCTTCTAAACATCTTCCACTTGATCCTGTAAATAAACTAGTGCAGATTCTATATTAAATTAATAATTATACCTATATATGTGTATAATACTCGATAATAGCTTGATCGTCATCGGAGATAAAATGGAACTAAGCTACTACCTATACACAAAATAAAAGCGAAAATCGCCAATGCCAAACAACGTCAAAAAAGTAATTTAATTTTCTAATTTATGAAAATTTCGTGGTATAGCAGCCGGATCGGTAAAACTAAAGCGAGCCGAGAGTTAATTGTAAGGTTACGGCCTCTTCGTCAATATAGTAAGTTAGTGACCTCAACGGAAGGAAGGAAGGTGGGGAAGGCGCATCGAGGAGGTTGCAGACTAAGGTTTATAGTTCTCTACCTCCACGGGCCGCCGCATTTGACTTGGCGCGCGTTGGTGAAGTGTCAGGTGCGAATAGCGTATCTACAGGTTAAATCTTACGGTTAAACATCGGGGTTAAACTCGGACTTATGCGAACCGGGGTTAATTGTATTTACGGATTCGTACCGTTTGCATCCTGAAGGTCCTGGTGCTTATTTAAAAATCTGGTGAGTTTTATCTTGTAATCGTCGATTAATTGCTATTTTGCACAATTAATATTCGCGTAAATATTTAGCGAGCGCGTCGAAATGTTCGGAGACTTTAACGGTCGATCGGACGGCAAATCCGATTTTTTTTTAACCTAAAAAATTATTAGATTCAAAAAATCATTTTTGATTTATTGCAACGATAAAAAGTGGCGAGTAAATATTATAAATTTTTATTGTCAAATCCACCCACTTTATCTGACCCTGGTGATGTTTGTGATCTTTATTATGTAACGTCGAGATTTGAAATTTTTATTTCCTTACTAAAATTTGAATAAGCTACATGACGTAACCGTTTAGTAGCGTTTGTCGAGTGTATGCCTTTTTGAAATTAGTGTCCATTTTATTGCGTTGCATATTGAAAAAGATTAAACGTTAAAAAGTTAAATTAAAATTTTACGACTGTCCATAAATATCGCGTTTTTGGAATTATGATTTTTCTCGAAAATTTGACCCCGGATCCTTGACTTTTAACCGAATTCGTTGATTAGTTTGCTGGGAATGTTTCAGTTTAATAAATCTGTTATTACAATAGCACGTGAAAGTAAAAAACATACCAGAAAATGTTTAATTCACGTTTAACTATCCTGGTTTTTCTTAAATGACGAGTAACAAGCGTTTGCAATTTAAGTTTTCTATTTGCGTTTATATTGTCGTTAAGAATCGGTGGGTAGCTGCATCACGTAGAAAGTGCAAAACGTTTTTATTAAACTAATTACCATAATCGCCATTATTATTGTTATTACTGTAAATCAAACAGAATCATCTGCGTTTATTATGTTCATTTGCATTAACTGTTGATAATTATTATTAGTTATAGACGTATTTTTACGGCTTTATTGTTGTACCGTTTCTAAAACCGTTTTGAAGACTGCCACCGCAATTTCTATAATGTATCGGTCGCCAAACTAGCCGCCCAATACTTTTATTTATTTTTACCAGTTTTCTAGAAATAAAAAATTAACTTTATAAAATACTATAATATTTCATTTTGCCCACTTATCTATCTAAATCGTTTTTATAACCGAAAACTTCCAGTTCGTCTTTTCTTTACCGTAACGATTGGAACGATAAAAAAGTCCGAGTAAGTGTATCCTTTCTCTTCTGATCAATTCGTACATAGCTGTCAACTCTTTGCTTTATTTTCGACGAAAATAACTCGAGGATATTGTATTTGGTATTTGGAGCATATCTAATTAAAATTTTGCAATTTAGATTTTGAAACTTTGAGCGGGAAATTTGTGTTTGTATCTATATACAGAAGTCGGCGTCCGACGAACGGAAAAGATATTCAAAAAGTATTTACATCAGATATGATGAACCGTAATATGAACCGTTTACTTAAATAATTGATTCGAACTTGTTTTTACTTGGGTAATATCACGCAAGAAATAATTTTGTTGCGCACAAGTTTTTACAGAATGTCGACACAATGGTACACAATGTAAATACCTACACGGGCGGCTTTATAGGAATTCATAGGAAGACTGGCGGGTTAGGACCAAGCAATCCTGGCGGCCACTCGCATACTTCAACTGCATAATTAAATGGTATCCTCACACACTCCACCGTATATTAATTTATTTCTTTCTCGTCCATTGATCAGTAAGGAATCGTTCCAATAACTCAAAAAGAGTTTTAAAGACGTGTTCCAATTCCGATCTTAGTGATACATTAGTGATAAATACATTCGTTTGTTACGAACGTGTACATATCATAGTTTTCGTTTCGTTATCGTTTTTTCATATCATAGTGCAACCACGCTTAGGAGGTTCGCTTGTGCGCCCACCCGGATTCGTAATTTAATTTTATATTAGTATAGCACAAGGCCAGTGCAGTACAAACCTAGAAGGGCTTCGGATTCGAATCAATGGAACCGGAAATACGAAGCTTTTATAATCAAAATATACGGAACATACAGTGAGATCGGTCATAAAATCGGAAAACGTTTTTACTTGAAATTTCTCGGAAAATTCTATTCTTCGTAAAAATCTCTGCGTAGTTACAAATTCGAAATACACATGTAAAAATTTGAATGTAATTTTTCGTATACGAGGGATGTTAAAAAATATGGAATCGGCTCAAGAGTAAAGTGCTCTTATTTTTGAAAATACACAAAAACGTTATTTGGAAAAGTTTTTTATAACTGCAAGCAGGTATTCAAAATACGAAGCCGTAGTCGCTTTTTTTCAAAAATATGTTTTTTACTTTTTTCCTCCCTCGTATATAAATGATTAAATTCAAATTTTGACATGTATATTTCGAATTTGGGACTACGCGGCGATTTTTACAAAGAATAGAATTTTCTGAGAAATTGAAAATGGAAAAGCTTTCCAACTTTATGGACGGTCACTGTATGTTTCGCATATTTTAATTATAGAAGCCTCATATTTCCGGTTCCACTGGTCGGAACCCGAAACCCGAAACCCTTCTAGGTTTGTACTACACCTTGTGCTATACTAGTATAAAATTAAATTACGAATCTGGGTGGGCGCACAAGTGAACCTCTCCTCCTTAGTACTCAAGTTCTCTCGCGAAGGAAGTGTAACTTGAAGTTCACATTATTTGAGCTTGCCAATATAATTTGTTCGTTCATCGTCAGTTGTTTGAACGATTTCCAAACTTGAAGCTCCAATAACCTATTATCTATCGTCGTGGTGATAAACTCAAAAACCTTAACGAGCTCGCGACAATTTTTCTTCGGAAAACAAAATGTGATCTTTTTTAGTTTGTAGGTTAGCATGAGTAGTTCGAAAAAGGGGAGATGAAAGTGGCCTGATTAGGGTGCTAGCGTCAAAGGTGGATTAGCAGTTATACTCTAACATTTCCATTTTCTAAATATTCATTACCACGATGACGCCATCAACAACTGCAAATATTAATCATAATAAATAATTACGTAACGGTTTCTGTTCAATTAATAATTCTGTTGCGTGAATAGCATTAAAATGTGGGATGCGATGAAAAACTGGCGATTAGGTTTCACTTTTTACATTGTGCTCCTCTTGCTCGCATTCAAACTGGTCGCAAGCGTATTTTTTTGGTTTGGTTTTAGTATTGTTCACTTGTTCGATTCGAAATATGCCTTTATGGGCATGGCCGCTCTTAATAATTACAACGTATTTGATGTAGACATTATTTATTTTATAATCGCTCTTAACTGCTAGAAAAAGACAGACGTATCCGAGTCTATCAAATTTCCAGCAGCTTTTAGGTTCGTCTGTCCTGCCAGGCGCAATAAAGGCATGCAGGTACACTGTATTAATATAAGTATCTGTATAGGTATAAAATTTGTAAAGCTCATAACGAATGTCCTCGAACTTAAATAAAGTCAATTAAAGTTGGTGTTATAGGCGGTCGTAAAGTAATACCGATTGTTATTTAACAGACGTAAATGCAGTTAAAGTGGTTTTTGTGTTCGAAAACTAAACGTAATCGTAAATGTCGATTTTATATTTATTCTTCGCGCGAAGCGAAGGTCGGATTTGGTATTGAAACACTTCAAGAATGCGAAAAAAATTGGCCACCGCATCAGAAGAAGAACGACCTTACTTTCGAGAGAAGCAACGCCGTTTTGTGATTGACTAAAGAGTTAAATTATAGATGTGCGTGTTAGCGTTCGCTTTAATTTAATCAGGGCCAAGGTCCCATTTCGGACGGAAATTTCGTCCGGGAGACGCTGCGCCGCGAAATCGGCTTCATTTCCTAAAGGCCGAGTCACATTAGGACATTTTAGTGGAAGCAACTAAAGTTACTGCCAAGTCAAAGATTATGTATATGGTAATTAAAGACAGGGGGACGGTTCCTTTGATGTGTAAAGTATAAATATTTGACCTTGGTCATTTAAATTAGAGGTATAGATATGACAATGACGCTTACAAATCAGTTGGTGTTTTGATCAATTGATATTTCAAACGCAAGATATTCATAATATTGTTTGTGCGATACTAGATTCGTACATTTTATTGGTTTTTATTATCGCATTTAATTATTATTGAGGTTATGTATAACACCAGCTGATAATAAACTTGGCAACGCTGTGCAACGTACCGCAAGGTTGCGTTTGCGCATTAAGCACTCTGGTCCTTTAAGCCGGAGTTCATTTATCCTTGTTTGGTTTTCATGGTGCCTTGTCGAGTGTCCTATCTTATAAAACACTACTACAATCGGTTAATCTTTGGTTAAGTGTCTTATGATTTAAAGATTGCCACTTATCTTCAACTAAGCACAAGACTTTTAGTGGTAACTTTATCTTCCATTTGTTGACTCCACTAAAATGTCCTAATGTGACCCAGCCTTAAACGTTTAGGTTTAACTAGCGGGAAGTTGTGGCCAAGGCTCCTACCATTATAGGGATTGAAGGGCAGCAAAATTTTTAACGCACATAAAACTATAAAGATCAAGGATTCACGTATCTATTGTTATGTATTTACGTTATACCGTGTTAATGAAATAAATCTATTAAGATTATCGATTTCCTCGTACAATAGTCGTTATTTGTGGAGCGGGCGCGCCGCAACGCCGGCGCCACCCAAAAAAAAATGTAAAATATTTTTGAACGGTTCAGGTCAGATTGTTAATAATTTATATTAATATATATTTTGATTTCAAAATATATTGTCGTCGGTTTTTTTAAATAACGTACCGTATATTTACATATCTAATGGGTATTTTTCTCATTTTAGAAAGTATTCAAGTTTTTTAATTGATATGACACAATAGACAGAACTAAGCGGTCGTTATGGTCTCAAGGTGAGTGCCTTGTTAATTTCGATCTTTTTTACGTTTTCAATGTCACTTTCGTGGTGTTTTCAGAAGCGTTTCTTTTGCGTTTTCGATCTTCCCCTGCACGGCGTAATTAAATTAATTGGATTATAATTAAAAATCGTCCGTCGTAATTAAACGCACGCAACGTTTTAAGGACTTACGCGGCCCACGCATAATTTAAAAGGCACGTCTAGACACCATAAACATCGCTTTTGTAATTATGTATTCTTGTATCGGTATTAGACACGTTACATCTTCGTTGTACTGCCTTCGAGGTATAATACTTGATTCGAGAATAAATATAAGAAAATATTTTGCCGTAATTTGTTGTTAGTAAGTATGGAGCCCTAGAAGGGAATTGTTATATGCAAACATTTCGTCGTCATGGAGATAATATGAAACTAAGTATATAAGATATTATATATTGTACTTTATTACTGTTACGTACTGTTTGGTACGAATTGTATTGCAAATACATATTAAATTTGAATGTAAATAGAATTTTCTCGACTAAGCATAGAGTAAAGTCGATGAACAAACATCCCTTGGCCAGGCATTAAGAACAAAAAAGCGGCGAGTTATTTCTTTTGAATAGATTACAACTTAAGATTATCGCGTGTGTTTCTGTATCCGAGAAATCCGCACTTTTTCGTCTGAAAAATCTCATCGCCCTCAGTCGGGTTCGAACCCGCACTCTCGCGAAAACAAACAGCTACTTTACACCATTGTCGTCTAATGCCGCCCGACGACAAAAATAATACCTGTCTTCAGTACTTCAATAATATTTTGAAACAATTCGAATTTCGAGCGCGTTGTTTATTAATCGTTTTTAAAAATTTAATTTAAACAAAGAGTTTACACTAGGTATATTAATTTGATTAAATGAACATAAATGACGTTCAAATAAGACACGGCGCCGAGTCGCGTCGTATTGTATTTTAACTAAATTGAATATTAGCTATTAATAATAACAAATGACGTTATAAAAGACTGTAAAGGTAAAGCTGTTCTCGTAGGATTCAGCCTTATATGGACCTCACTTGACGGGGTTGCTGGTTTTAAACTTGGTTGAACTCTCGCCGTTCCTATACTACGTGCGGTACCGCTATGTACTTGAAGTACGAAGTCGTTACATAGACAAGTGCTTATGTACTCTCGTGATTTCTTTTATTAGAGGTCGGTGTGGTCAAACACTTCATCTTCGTAACGTCGAGCCGCATGCGATTTAACTTGTAGGTAAATATGGATTTTATTTAACTACATGTAGCAGAAACATACGACATCAGAGCTTTATTACGAGCGTTACGTTGATAATAATTGTGATGACACGTTCGTGATTTGTTTTACAATAGAAGTTTTTTATTGACGGCCTTTTACAAATCAGTACGAGTTTATTGGGCGTGTTCGTCGATTTGTATTTTTCATTCTGTCTCAAATTGCCCTCGAGCAGAAATTTTGAAACATTTCGAAACATTAATATTTTAAATAACAACATAAGTTAAACCTACTTGGGTAACTTAAAAAATTAGATCGACGATGTTTCGATATTAAAATGAGTAGATAAACAATGGGTTAAATTTAAATTTGTTGGAAACGTTTGAAGGTGTGACACAGAAAGATGATAAGTATCTTAACGATGGAGTAAAACAAAAGAGTAACGGTAAAAGAAAATTGGCAAACATTCTGAAAAAATCCCCCACGAAATGGGGGACGAAACGTCGACCTAACCTTAAAAACGATACGTTCCATGCAGAAACTGTATTTTAAGGTATTTTCTTCGAAGGAGAAATTAGATTTTATGGAAATTGCCTTGAAGCACTGCTATCACGTTACGTTTAAGAGAAATTACGTCAAAGTTTTGTTTTTTTGTTTGAAGGGGTTCAGTTATTTTGTTTTACTATGCGGCAGTCGGAACCAATTTAAGTTTTTCGTAAGCGTTCACTGAATTTTTTTTAAATTTGTTTTGAGGCAGCTTAAGTATGTTTTATAACTACCAAGGTTAACAGAACTGTATTGAGTTTTCTCTCTCATTGTTTCACGCCAAAGCTCTCGTCCATACGACGTTCGATAATTCCATTCGAAACATTATCTCAAAGTTTTTCATTTACGTTAAATTTTCCAAATGCTAGTAGTAGTATTGCTAGTTGAAGTACGTTTTAGTCATAGATACCTGTTTGATAACTATCTTAAAATTTTTAGAGCTTTTTACAACAGAATTGAGAAAGATGAACTATTCCAGGAATTCGAGCGAATTCACTTTCAGGGGGCTTATTGCTTACAAAATTGTTTGTAATTTATGTGAAATTTGTACGTTTATTTTAAACTACGTTTCAAGTGGTCCGTTTTATATAGGATGTATATAAGTATCGCATTGGCCGCATTAAATCTTTGCGAAAGCAACGCTTTTGCATTTGCTTTTAATTTTTTTTAATGGCATCGCAAACATTTAAAATGTTTCAACGAGGTAAGCGGTAGCCGTTTAGTGCCCCAGTATTACAGTGCAATATATAAACTATAACCTGAGGCGGTGGCGTGACCTAATGCACCACAACTAACAGACTAACGCTTCCTGTTATTATTTACTATTACTGATAATAATAACTCTATAGTTAACTACACGACGTATGATTGATGCTTTAGGTCAATTCGTTTATATCATAATATAGAAAGTATACATTACCATATTCGGCGAACTTAAATATACGAAACGTGTGAAATTTTGAAAGGACCAATTTTTTGGGTTACGGTTTGCATTAAAAATACAAAAATATAGCGTTAGAACACCTGTTTGTGTAGGAATCGAATCAGTCAAGGCTTCCAGTCTTAACTGTCGAGCGTTTTTTTAAAAATCGAGCAAGATATTATGAAAATAACTGTATGATCTTATTCGGTGTTGACGTAATAACGCTTCACGGCCAACTACGTATTATTGTAATAAATTAATATCGAATAAACAACCACATTTTTAATGTCCATCAGAAAATTAAATTTCTGGTTTAATTTGTTTGATATTTTTAATTACATGCCTAGTTCTTTGTTTTGAAGCAAAGAACAAAGCTGTCTTTTAAACGAAATTTCCACGGAACCCATTTTGTGGAAAACATCTTGCCAAACTCGTTTAATTGTCATCCTTTTAATGCATCCTATTTAAAATGTGCCTAATCTAAATTGTTTGTCATCACGATTCGCCGTTTACCTCAGAAAATTTTCATTAAAATCTAGGAAGCCCGGCGAAATGGAAAAATAAAATTGCAGAAGAATTCCCATAAATTTTATATAACCTTCTCTTTCACAACTTATTAGCGCTATTGTTGTATCGCTTTGAACCGTTCGTTTCCAATAATTTTATGCTTTTAGAAGGTAAATCGTTATTAAATGTATAGAGGTATTTAATAACAAAATATTACGTAGCGAACGAAGTGAAGGTAATTTATAAATAATTCATGCCGTTACAGTCATCGGTTTTTCTTATCTAATTTTATTGTAAGTATTGATTTTGCTCGCGTTATTATGTTAAGGTCGTTTCCTGAACTTGAATGGACTTTACGGGTTCTTATATAGAACTGGGCCCAACTGTGAACCGTATACTATATTTAAAAGCTCTCATCAGGTGCTGTAACATTTCTCCTAAGCGTAAGTCACGAAAACGACGTATGTACAACATTTTTACGAGCGTGCATTTATATAGGTTTTGTCATTAAGGGCATTTATTGATAGATTACATAACCAACCCTCATGAGTCATATATCATTGGAAAGCGCGCTTCGAGGTCTATACGATGGTATCAAATTCAATGACCCAGCTGTTAGCGTGAGTACCATGTTTCTATTGCTTCGAAAGTATTTTTAGGTGAGCTCAGATACTTCTAAACCGTCTAGGGCACGAATACGTGGAGGGACCCTGATAAGTCATATATACCACTAAAAAGTGCGCTTTGAAATCTACATGATGGTGCAAAATTGAATGATCTAGCTGCTGACACGGCTACATTGTAATTAAGGTTTATAAGTGTCCGAGCCCATATATAAAAATATCTTCAAAGCAATAAAAATGTACTCGCGCCAGCGCAGCTACGTCGTTGAATTTCGCACCATCATGTGGATCGTGAAGCGCGCTTTCCAGTGGTATATAACTCGTGAAGGTTTGTTCATGTATTCTATCGATAAATGCCGTTAATGACGAGGCCCATATAAAACACTTGAATGCTCGTAAAAATGTTGTACATGCGTCGTTTTCGTGACTTATGCTTATGGGAATGTTATAGTACTCGATGAGAGTTTTCAAATGGAAAAATTGGGCCGACGTAATTTGCAACCAACGTGATTAAACGCAAACATTCTGAGTTTTTACAGTTCCTTACAGCCTAAATTAATAAACGTTGGGAAAACTTTATGGCGAACGACGTCCTCAGAACCTCGAAAAGTCGTCAACATCTATTTGATGTTTGACGACACTTTTGCTTTGCTTTTTTGGGCTGTCGATGTCGTAACCCTTTGTAATCAATCGACTCCGACGATTGGGCGTTTGTTTCGCTGTTACACGTACTTACTTCTAAACCTACGTTTCGTTCGATTTAAAATTTCACACATTCAAAATTCAAAACACTTCAAAATTGTTGATTCTTTTAGTAATTATTACAACCTCACACACAAAAACCGATATGTATGTAGAAATATTGCAACTTTAGACCCTCGAACGCGAATAATAAATAAAATCAAGCATGCGACACTATACACTTTAAAAGTTAAAGTTCACACGGAGACATGCTTTAAATTGAAAGGTCGCCGTTTGTTTTTAATCGTATATATGTAAAGAAACTTGTTGAGCGACATCAATCGGGAACTGCTCTCGAATTAGGTATTTTGATTAGAAAAATCATTGTTCTAAACGCTATTATATATTCATAATATTATGTTATATAAAAACAGTGACAGGATCATAACTTATTGTTAGGCACATGGTCTTGTTTAAATTATCTGTTATCACAAGGATTCTATTTGAAAATAGATCTTCCTCGTTTGTCACGCGACATCCGATTTATACAAAATTTCCCCTCGCAATTCTAATCAAGTTAATGAACAAACTAGTCCTCTTATAAAAAAAATATATAAACATATACTACCGTCGTAAATTTAAACAAAGGTTAAATTATAATAAATATATATTTATTTAAAAAAAATTAATTAATAAAGTATGAATACAAATCATAACAACATGAACATTGAAAACTTCAACAACAACTAGTTGAGAAAACAATAGAAACCGACCCGTCACTGTAAATAAACTTCATCTGTACTATAATATGTATTAATTAATATCCATGCATGTATCACCGTACTAATGCTTAATAGGCATGTTTTTTCATTCCAATTGCTTTTATCCGCTGTAATTAAAATTTCATAGAACCTAACCCCCTTTTCTACACAGGAAGATAGCCTCGACATTCGCGAGGGTTCCCTAAAACGGTTCCGTAAGACATTACTGTACTAAAAATAAGTATAGGTAGAAAAACCAGCATTTAAAACAAATCGAAACTAATTCACGTTTCATTTTAAACTAAATAATTTTCTATTTGTTTCAGGTCACTACATCGTTATCGCTTATTCTGTAGGATAAGGGTGCTCGTGACAACAGGATTTTGAGTATCATACTCTTTACCAAGTAAGTTATTTTTTTATTGTTTTTTTGCGTATATCGCATCGTTCAGAACGGTGCGATGTTGTATTAAAAATGTAAACGGGCGAAGAACTAGCAATAAATTCTACAAAAGGCTTTATTCGATACGAAAACATGTTTTTGCTATAATGGTTTTTGTTATTATAACGGCCGTGGATATTTTAAGTTGAAATTGTCCCGATACTCAATTTTTAGAGCACGCCTTGCTCTTCTAACAACACAAAACAAAACACGATTAAAAATGTCCATGATACTTATTTCGTGATTTTAAAAACAGCTACTTATTTATTAATGGACAACCTAATAATTAATTAAGTAAACCAGCTGTAAATCGATACTTATTGAACGGAAATAAAAGATCGTCATTGAAATTATAAGTATATAATCGTAAATTTTGAAGTTATACAAAAACGAAGCCGCTTCTGATCTTTGTTTTTAAAAGCAAAACACGTTTATAGCTGTTAATCGATGTCACAAAACCAAATACGGAAACGCCCTGAAAAATCGTTTAAAAAAAAACCGATCGATCGTTTATTACCAAAATCGATTCTTGCGCCGCGATTTTCAAAAATTGGAAAAAAAAAACGATTCGATGGAGGTGGGCGAACTCGCAATTTTTTTTTAATTAAAAAGTATCTAAACCTAAAGGCAGACCATCCTCAAAAGAATTTATCGAAGTCATTGCTCATACTTAAAAATGCGCATTTATTCAAGTGGGTACCTACACACGTTTAATATTTGCACGCCTAGGAAGATTTTAATTTTAATGGTGGCATTTAATCTTTTTAACAACCTAGTCTGTACGTTGTCTGCTCGTGTATCATAAATATTCGAGCTTGATGGCCTCTTTTTTTAATTTTCCTCCAGCATATCCGTCATGACATGTTAGCTACAACGAGCGTCCTTCATTTCTGCAGTTTGATATATTTCACGCTTTTCTAAAGTCCGCTATTTTATTACAAGCTGTCATGTCATTGTAATGTTTTCTCCCTGAAATGATACGGAAAATTTGCTTTTGCCTTAGATGAGTAGACAGATTTTATAATTTTAATAACGTTGCCGAATAAAAATTAAGCTCCTCGCCCATAATCCAAACAACACCTACATATTTTTGCAGTTTTGCCATTGTTACGGCGGTCGATTCTTATCGTGGCAAGATTGTTTAAATTTCCAGGCCGTTCACCTCTCCGACTACCTTATGAATAACAGATCTGCAAGTTTAACCTATCTAAATACATATTTGCAACGGCATTACAATTTAAATTTCGGCCCCTTGAGCAAATCGGACGATCGATCGAGTTGTTTGTTTTACGTTCATCTCGCGAGTTCGTCGTCTCGAATTACGTGCATCGAAAAAATTTCCGCCGCCTTAATGTATGCTGCAAAGAAATAAGTTCGTTAAAATAAACTACCCATGAATAAATGCATTATTATGCACAGGTAATCGCTCTAAACAAGTGCACGAGAGTCTCAAGGTTGGAAGCCAATAATACATACGATCTTTGTATCGATCGCTATTGGAAAAATCCGCTCGTGCAAAGCCGCTTTTCACTCGTATCGTTGCGTTGTGTGGTTTACCGCTTTTTATTGCGAGACAAACTGTCACGCGATTTCTGATCGAACCGTAATCGTATCCGACGATTTATGGCTAAAGTTTCCCCGCGTAGTCTTTACCGTCTCTTGATCTGTTTATAAATTCGTAACGTTACGCGATATGGGCGAGCTTTTATCCGCCACCGTTATATTCCTATAACTATGCAAATTGTAACGAATTTGCAATTGCTCGCATTCGTCTACGCAAATACACGACTCAAAATCAAAATCCTACATAAGATTATACATTTTCTATTGTGTGCGCCTTTAAATATCAGTGCGGCTCCGTGTCGTTTATTTTTTATATATTATGTTGGTACGAAAGTTAACCACTTTGTTTTCGCGTCATCCGACTCGTATTGCATTACAGGCTGCAAATTTTCATCACTTTCTTTCGTATACCTACCTAACGTATGAGTCAACTAATTTTAAAGAATCCTGTCATTATTAAAGTAATCGGTTCTACCCGAAGATGCGTTGAACGTTAATTTTAAATTTGTGAGTAACCATTGTGATTCGTTCTCAAACGCTGTCGTTTTATTAGTATAGCGTACGATTTTTACCGAACATCGTATTAGTTTTTTTTTAATCACAAAATTACCGCAAGAAATTTCAGAAAAGATCCCTAATTGGTGTTGTAACTAACTATCCCTGTTTAAGCAAAATATCAATACCTACAGGTTGTGATAATAATCGAGGAAGCTTTGAGATCAGCCTCCCCCAGCAACACAACAAAGCGACTCGGTTAAACGTGTTTTCGTAAAATTAGTTCAAGAACTTATATGTTTAAATTTAAATGTTGTACAGTCAGTTAGTTTGAAAATGTCATATCTGCAAATTTTAACTTTACCTACTAGATATCTATTGTAAAATTTCGGGCAAGTATGAAATTTAATACTATCATATTATCTATTTAAAGTCTAAATAAATTAACAAATAATTACCCCATTTGAAGGTAAACAATTTTCAGTTAGAGTGATAGATAAGTACTAAAAATTCAAAAGAAATTAGAAACAAAATGTTAAAAAAAGGAATCATCTTAACCATTTCACTACGTATGGCGTGGATCCGTTTCGCTACAAGCTTTCACGACGTGCCGATGACGCGGATCCGCGCCAAGGATTCGAGTTAATTAACGAACCAGGACGAATTCAGCGTTGTGGAGAGGTAAGTATTCGGGGTTACTTTGCTTTGCTTGCCGTTTTCGATTAGTTTTATTCGACGTGAAGATATGGAGGAAAGTGTGCCTTTGCACATTGCAACCAGAGAATTGAAGATTTGGTTTGCAAGTAAATACATACGACATTTTCAAATTGTATGGGTGTACTTACATTCTAAAAAATTCACGCTACACACTAACAAAATAACAGGTTCCTAAAAAATGTATACACGCACTATAACAGTTCATGAATACCTTTTCGTTATTTTTACGTTCACATTACTAACCATTACTTTACATTTGGAATTTGCAATTCTTTAAAACACACGAAAGTACACAAGAAACGTTCTAAAAAAAAATTGTGGACATCTATAAGCCGAAAAAGGGTTTATTTGGACTATTTTTTTTAACAATGGAGTGATGTCGTTTATTTGAACTTTTAAGTTTATAGATTAGGAAGATCTTTATTTCCAGCAAGACGGTGAACCTCTTCATCGGTATCATGATGACCTATATATTAATAAAATTAGACATAGAAATAAAATGAAATACCCGCCGCGTCGCACCCCGCAGACCTTACGCTAACGGACATTTTTATGGAAACTCGTCAAAGATAAAGTGTATGGCATAAAATCGGCAACAGTTCATGAATTGAGAGCAACTATCGAACGAGAATTCTCCCAAATGATTAATGATAATATTATCAGCAGTTTTTCGACCAGAAAGACTATCAATTTAAGTACAAAATAGTTGGATAAATCTTGTATAGATATATCTATGAATTATTTTATAATCATTCGAAGTGTGTGCATATTTTTTGGGACACTTTGTAAATATATTTGCCATCCCGCTACTTACAACGATAATTTTAATAAGCCAACCCTCAAGCGCGTAGTTTTATTCACTGAAACCCGTTCCAATGTAACAAACGATAAGATTATAAAAAATAGAAAGATAACTTACATAATTATATCAAAGTAAATTAACTTTACACGTTCTAAATTAAACACTCACACGCAAAATACAAGAAATCGGCCACTTTTAATTGATCAATTAAAAATAACGCCGATAATCGGTCGACCTTCAACTTTTTGAGCGATTATTGTTTTGCGAAACGGAACCAACTCGAACAATAAATGATATTTAAACCGCTGTCCATAATATTATTCTAAATATGTCAAGTACTATCATACGTACGTACGTGTGTGTTATTTTTATATGAATAAATATGAAGGGCACAGATGAAAAGGTAGCATAAGTCACGCTATGACAGTTTTCCGGGAAACGAAACCGAATATCCGTTTAAATTTGCGGCAGTGCGGCTTAATGGGCATTGTTATAGGTTCGGGATTGATTGATAAGAGTTAAATTTTAGATTCGGGTCTGTCTTCTGATGATAATAAACCATTTTATATATATGTCGTCGACATAAAGGAAATTTAGGCAAATGCTAAGTGCCATAGAAAATAGCAAAATAACTTAAAACGAATACAATTTTGCCATTTTGCCTGGGCATTTAATACTTATTATATTAAGTAGGTACCTAGATATCTCAGTAACGTTCTTAAACTTATTATAAGTTTTCGTTAAGTGAGCGTACGCCAATAAAATCGTCGATTAAAAACGATTTTCCCGCAGTTTCCAAATTGACACCCCTAAAATGTGATTAAAAATAAACCAGATGATACTTTTTTCGTGGAAGGTAAAATAGAGACGTATTTTCCAATAGCAATTCGACTTCCAATAAAACCAAAAATCGAAATGCGTCCGTAAACTCGTAGAAAAGTTCTTCTTCTCAATTAAGCTATCCTTATTGAATTCCGCCCACGCGCGTCGACGTGATGTCAGCGCCATTTAAATTATAGGTACCTACGAATAATAGCATCGTTTTGCAGTAGGATTGCGCTAAACTTTTATACGCAATAAAAACAAATTTGCACCTACTTCCATTTTCGCAAACAAGCGTGCGGTGCATTTCTACAATTTATTCAATTAAAATCGTTTAAAGTGGAACGGCGCGAGCGGCAGATGTATTTAATGGCTGAAAAACGTCGTCCGATCAGTTTAATCGTCTCCATATAGGTACTTCTTTATTTTACAATTTCCATTCCACTCTATATTATGTAGTAGTTCTTGTTACAGAACGCAAAAAAGAAACGAAGGTTAAAAATACGGTATTTATATACGAAGACTTGAACGGGCGATGACGCCGCGAACCTTCGACGACGTTGAAAAGACAACGGCTTCAGTAGGATATCATCATAAAATATGAAATTATGAAGCGGAACGGCGTGTAAATTAAATAAAAATGGGAAAGTCACGTCGGTTTCCCTAACCTACATTTCGATGCGTATTAATTTACTTCTAATGGCGGTTACCTACCTATATTTAATTACAAATAGGAAGAGAATTACCGTCTGCGAAGACGCATCGAACACGACGCGACCATCGAAGCTGTCAAATTTTCGGTTTAAATTGGTTTTTTAAAAAAATAATACGATGTAGATTTAAAGATTAAGTTTGCCTTCTTTTATTTATTTAACAAGCGTCGATACATTTAAAAGATTTCAACAAACAAAACCCATGACCGTTCGCCATAACATTTAATTCTAATCTTCTTTCGCGGAGTCCGCGTCCTTTTACCAACTTGCAATCAAGCGCATGGGCGGCGCATCTATCGTCTATCAAAAGGGGCTAAAATGTCCTAACACGCTCCCCCGCGTTGGAAACACTAAGAGTGCTTTCAATGACAACAAACCAACAATAATAATCACTCCGCGGTTGCGCTATCAGTTGCTGGTTGGAGCTGGGCCTGGCAATGGGCAGACTTTGCACACGGCGCGCTGGGCGAGACCGTTCGAGGTACGGACGGTGACGATGCGAGTTGCTGCAGGCGTTGATACGATGATAATCTATTTTCGTTTAAGTGAGTACAGTCGTTATAGCCCTAACAATAACAATATACGATGGAATCTTGAGGACTTGTTGATAGAAAAGATAATAGTCAAGAATTCAAAATCAGTCACACGCAGTACGGGAGTGTCCCTCCCCTACTCCATAAGCATATTTTTTCTGTCCGTCATCTTATATAAGAAATTTATTTCGACCCTTCCGGCAGGGATCGTAATCGCGCCAGGTCGTCAACGCGAGCAGTTCAGGAAGAAAGATTCACTAAATGAATGCTCCCTAGCCCTTGCTAACACTAACAGCGAAGCCATCGGGAGCGGAAAGTTTACATGTAAGACGAGTCCAACAGGCAGGAAGAAACATATAACAATCTCGGACAACACCTATAGAAAAGCTTAAAGATAGAGATTTCGCTCGTATAAACTAGTTGAAGCGAGGGCGAAATCAGCATAGGGATTCCGGGGAGACCAATCCCCGTACCCACTAGTTGTGGGCCCCTGAAATGCAATCTTGTTGGTTCGCGGTAAGATTTTACCCCACTGGCCAAGTGGGCCGCGCGGCCAACTGACCGCTTGGACCGCAAGACCCTCCCCTATTCACCTCCCGGGGACGCGCCCGGTAGGGGTTTCAGGTGCCCCTCGGGAGTCGCACCAAGTACGACGGAAAACCCGCGTCTGGCATCTTCCGCGGCAATCCCTCGTGCCAGACTTAATCAAACGCCTTGGCGACGTCCAGAAAGATCGACTCGGTACACTGCTTGCGGTCGAAACCGTCTGCGATGTACCCTTAATGCCTGTTGAATGGTCGAGTGTCCCTTGCGGAATCCGAGCTGTTCGTCCTGCACGAAGTGGCTGTCGTCCGTGTACTTTTTCAGTCTCTCCAGTATGACCGACCTCTTCCTGCCATAAATTAGGCGAACAGAGCTACAGTCTCTGGAAGACAGCACAATTAGCCTTGTGTTACTTCGGCGCTCGACTTGGCGACCGAGATGATCACGCAGAGTTTCTGAAGAACGGACAGCGCCCTCTCGAGGTTCGGCTTCTCCAATAGCGTCGTAATGGAGAAGCCGACGTTGCTCTTGGCGTACGCTTGGCTGGCCGTCGCCGACCTTGCCTGGGAGAGCGTCGACGGACCGGTTCCTTCGTGATTCGCCGACGCGCGAATCGTCGGGATCCCGCTCTTCGCAACTCCACCGTTAGCTCTTGCCGATTAGACGGGCGCTGCCACGTTGGCATAGCTAGTGCCATAGCTTGCCGCGTTTCGGGCGGGGCCCTGCGGCTTAGAAAAGGCCGGGCAGCCCTTGTAGCTAGCGTTGGCGGACCACAGATTTGACGGGCAGGCCGTGTTCAAGGAGCCCTTCTCGACCGCCATCGCCTCGATCTCTACTGGGATTCCGCGTAAGTCTCAGCTAGGACTCTAGGATTCAGCATCTTCTTGTCCTTCAGTAAGAAGGGGTGATACTGGATATCCTCTTCATTTAAGAAGCGGGGGTCGTTGGGGGTTGACGGGTGAAGGCGAATTCCCTCGGAGAGGTTCATCGCCTTCGGGACCGCTAGGTTTCTGACCTGGAACGCACGAGACAGTTCGACCCACTTATCCTTCTGACGAAGGACGCTCTCTACGTTCGGCTGGTTCCTGGCTGACCTCAGCTCCGGCAGCCTTCGAGCGCGCGGCTTCCGCCATTTCGACTTCCTCTAGGAGGAAGGGAGGCCGAGCGTCCTCTAGGGAGGACGCTAAAAGCGTTGCCTAGAGTAAGCTCCGCAGCAGTGTCGGCGGTCGGAGGTGGAGAGGCCGCCTCCTCTTCGCGCGTTTCGCCGCTTTGAAGCCGTCGTCTTCTCCGTCGGCTAACGGTGCGACTTCCGGCACTGCGGGCTCTTCCGAAGAAGGGCCGGACCAAGAGTCGTCTGCCGGTGACAGCGTCGACGACGACGCGGACGGGGTGTCCGACGTCTCGGTCACGGTGGGGTCGCCTGGGCTGCTGGATCTGCTGGGCGCGATGGCGGAGCTTCTGGTAGATCTTGCGCTCGAGATCCACCTGGAGCTCCTCCAGTGCCCCGTCGTAGTACACTTAGAAGCTAAATGACCTTGAAATCCAAGATGAAGGTCTTGAAGTTCAGTTGTCGCAAATCGCAGCGATGTGTTCACGTCGACGGTAGAACTCGACTGTCAAATGAATGAAAATCATATTATTATTAATATTATTATTAGATACACTAGTCCTGGATCTGCACCTAGCAACAATTTGTAATTAGTACTCGTATCATTAAGTTTAACGTTTAGTGATTTTGTCGAGAAGGTTGTCAAGTACTGCACGCGTTTAAATCGATTTAAAATTTTCGAGGCATTTCCAAAAAAAGACGTATATAGTCCATAGTTCTTGTAAAATATTAATCCGACCTAAAACTTTTGTTTCGTATCCGAACTTAAAATTAATTTTTAAGAAAATTGAACTTTTAAAAATGCCATGGTATTTACATGCTTTGAAACGTTTTGCACACCTTTTAAAAAGTTATGCTGCCTATCCTAAATTCTAAAATCGGGGGTTGAAAGTTGTAACTGCTGTAATAACGAATTTGAAAATTAAACTTTTAAAAATACCATCGTAAAACAAGCATAATTAAATTTAATTAAATAATTAAATTAAATTAAATTAAATTAATTGAATTAATTAAACGCGTATTCGTCGTAATCGAGTTTTTGAAAAGCAATAAAATCGCGTTCGAAAAAAAGGGTTTGTATCAATCGCATTTATGAAGAACAGTTCGCGTACTAGTTTTGCGGAATCGATTTTTTGCGGGTTAGTGGGCAATGCCGTACGGGTTCGCACGAAAAATTTCTGAAAATTTTCCGTTTGAACGCTAGAAAAATTTTAGTTTCCCCTAAATTAAATAATAGGGGTCTAAATATTAAATTTAAATTGAATGGGACTTTATTTAAAAAAAGTGAAATAACTGTATTTTAATTATGTTTAACATTTAAAAAAAATAGCAATAATATAATAATTATGGTATTTCTCTATTATAATTAGTTACCTATAAAAATATTTTATTTAATAGAATTTAGTATTAGATAGAAGTACCTATGTTAGTAATTTGAAAACTGCATATCTTCACAAATGTAAAACCGTATCTATTCCTTTGAATAGAGTATCGGACTTTTCTTAGCTTGTGATCGGCCGTTATCTTTCACATTTCACTTTAACTGCATAATTGCATATAGAAGAAATTCTTTTTTGAAAAGATGTACCGTTGCTCGTCTCAAAAATTTGTTATGAAATTCTGATCGCCTTAATGGGATAGTAGACGGATTTACAGTGTTACTTAAAACTTAATAAATCTAAAAGATGAACATCAATGAAACTTTTTTTTAATATAAACGTGATTATTTAAGATCATTCTTGCTCTTACATATATTAATTTTTATTCAAAGTGATAAACAAAAATAATAGGTTTCCCGGTATTTTTTTGAAAAATAATTTCAATATTCACTTGTTCTTTTTGCAGTCGTATAGACGATAGTGTTTTTCGGGCTGAGAAGTAAAATCAGCACGTACACTTCAACAGTTTCGTATTTAGAACGATTTTAATTAATGTTGTTAATAAAAAAATGTAGTTTTTCGGTGTTTAAGTCTGTTTGATGAGAGATGAACTTCTGAAGTTTTAATATAACTTTGTAGAAACTATAACACGTACTTTAGAACAGAAACGGTCATCTAAAACAATTTAGAAATTAAGAAATTATCGGTATATTTTTATTATTTTAAAAATATTGTCTTTGTGAATGTAGACAACCAAAAATACAGCGTCAAATTTTTACCTGCTAAATAATACTTTTAGTTATTTGCATAGAAATTGAAAGCAGGTGTTTCTCAGAAGATTAGCCTAACCATAAATATCGAAGGTGGCATTGTTTGGGATATGTCAAAGAAACGAATAATAGTAAAATGAGTAGTAATTTCTGCTTTACAATTTGTTTTATCGGTAGGGATTTAGCTGATGTAGGTATTTTGTATATATGTAAAAATGTTGAATACTTAAAAATTAATTTTTAGCCAAATTTCATAGAAAATATAACTATTTCAGCCTGTCTGATGACGGGACTCGGACGTGCCGTTTTAGATTTTCTCTGATCTCGACCCGTAGATTACGAAAATATAGTTCGTTTGTTTTGGATCGGTCATATATATCTATATATAACCAAATCTTGTAGACACGATTCCAGTCGCAGTTTTGATCGTAGGAGGCTGAAAGCTAGATAGTGTATTGTCTTGAAGAAAACAAAGAACGAGTTCGTTAATCAGCGAAATTGACCGACCTGTTTCAAAATAGTGGCTAATCAAAGATTTTAAAGTGATTGTGAGTTATCTCCGTTATTAATTATTTGATCGGTAATATGAAATATGTTTTGGGATCGGCATAAATTCTCTGTCCATCATATCTCTTTATAATTTTCGATAGAACGCACCGTTTTTGAGATAATCTGGAAAGTGATAAAAAAAATTTAAATTTTAAGGTAAATAGATTATGAAATATCGTACTAATTCATAACTGCCTTACTTATTGTGTGGTTTCTACTATTATCTGTTTTCTGGTTATCTAAAATTTATGCTTTATCGATTTAATTTAAAAAATCCTAAAATTTGAATTTCTTATATTCATCTCAAGAGAAAAAAAAATAAAACTTTAATGTAAAGTATGTCGTGAGAAAATTGCGTATATGCTCTCCAGTATATTCTAAGGGAACTGTCAAAGAATCCAAAAAAATTATTAAAAAGTTCCTCATTGGCCGTTCTCGTCGATATGAAGAAGTAAAGTTGAGAATTCAACTTATTCATTTCTGCAAATTTTTGGAAACTAATATTTCCCAAAAAAACCTAAAATATCTTTATTGTTTCGTGCCAAAGTAATTTATAATCATTGGTGATTAATTTTTAAATCGTATTTTATAAATTGCCAAATCTTGATCATGATAGTCAAAAAATGAATCTGGCAACGACGTTAAAAATAAATAAAACGTTACCCATTTCGCTTTTTCGTACATTACAAATTAACATATTAAGATATTAGACAAATTAAGATATTTTTAACAGTTAATCTCACAATAATTAAGTAATACAACCTGAACATTTTCTGTTTCGCTTGATTCGTTATAAGTAGATAGAGAGACTAGATATTGAATTATGTCAATTATTTATTATATTAGATTTACATGTTATTTCGTCCCATACCTAATTAGAAAATGACCCTCAAAAATATTTAAATAAACTATAAAGATTAGTTTGGTTTTATTAACATTTTAAGAGTTTCTGTGTTTCTGCAGACCTCCACTGTCGGATATAGGTATTTGAGATGTTTGCCAATTCTAACATGTAGTTTTTTGCTAACAACTTTGTTAAAAGTAACAATAGATTTTTAGTTATTTTTCCCATATCCTCTGAAGGGTCTTCTGCAACGTACTGGAAAACTTAAGCGTCATTTTGTGTACATCCTGTATAATAGTTCCGTCGTACCTATTTCCAATTTCAATTATGTATTTGATGTTTTATAATTTTATAAGAAACTTAAATGACCAATTTATTGAAACACAACGATTTAGAGCAACGGTTCTCAACTCGTGGGGCGCTCCCCCTAAGGGAGGGCGAAATAACAAAAGGGTAGTCGCGAAGACATTTTAAAAAGACAAAAGCATAAAAAAGTATCAGCAGCAAAAAAAGTAGATATAAAAAAATATTCAGGCGCCAAAAATCTTTGGAAAAGGGACGCGATTAAAACTGTTTTGGAAAGTTGGGTCACAAATACTAAAAGGTCGAGAACCGTTTGGTTAGAGTATTGATATCACCACGGGCACCAATGCTCGGTAATACTTTTGTATAATACTAATGATTGTATACTCATAACAGTAGATAATCCTGTGAAATAAACAGGTAAGACGCATTTCACGGAACGTTCGGCCTGCGGCGATATGAATGCGTAACATATAAAATATTCGAATCAATCATGTTGCTTTTATAATAAATAAATTTTTAAAAAAATGTAGCTTTTATTAGCGAATTTTGCAAGTTATTGAAATTCTTTGCTATGTTGAAGTCGACTTTGTAAATCGACAGCAGTTGAATAATTCTAGAATCTAAAAATACATTTACCTACTTGTAAATACTTTTACCATTATGCCCATTATGCCTACTTAACCGAAACCTCACTACATGCTGTTTTTAGAAAACATCTGTGTTAAGATATTAGAAATTTTGGTTGTCTATTATTACGAAGGATCGGTGAAACTACACTAGCGACATCGCAACGACAATAGTTTTCAAAACTCCGTCTACTATCCCCTTAAATAATAATACTATAATGCTGTCTTTCGCACAATGGCTGGACTAATTTTCAGTACGAATGATGATCATAAATTAAGTTGTCAAGTATATTTTACAAATCTATACGCCAAATCTAAACGGCGAAGAAAACAGAATTTATACTTTGGATTTAGATTCGTGATGATTATAACTAGGGCAGGAAAAAAAATGAACAAAAATGATCGTTATGAAATTTAAAAAAGCTGCACATTTAATATATCAATCAATATTTTAGAAACGGCGTCGTATTTTGCAACAAAATTTTGCCATAACCTAAGTTGAAGTTTTGTCTATCAGATAAGCGTAAGCAGATATAAATATCTTGTACAATATAAAAGTGGGATTTAGGTAAAAATTTGTCTGTTTCGCTACCGTAACTATGGAGAAAATTGATTTAAACCGCCTTCTTAAAAACTATATTCTCTTTATACGAATGTCAATCACTTTTTCGTTTATTCCCGCGCTCCTCGTGAATTAAACATGAGCATACCGTGTTTTCACTTTCGGACCGTGCGTTTTCAGGTAAGAAATCCGAGTTTAAATCGGAAAATGCCTACGTAAATTCTTTGTGTATTTGTATGCGTGGAAGCGGCCAACCTGATCGCGCGAAAAAAAAAGAAACCACTTTCTGCGATCGCGATCTTATAAAATCAAGGTGTTAATTGTATTTTCAACGTTTTATAAATCGATTATCTCGACTTGTTAGGTTGTTAGTGAGTATGGTAAATATAAAACATAATAACAGGTATGGGTGCATCGGCAGTGCAATTTCATTTCAATAAAAATGGAAAGATAATCTGTTTAGCAAGTCATAAAGATGTTTTAAGGCTACCTCATTTACGACGTTGTTCAGTAATTTTCGCATATGTTTAACGCGCCTTTTATCCGCAGAAGAACGACGATATAGGGCGAGGCTGTTGATAATTAATTTAATGACGTTTTAAAAAGATCCGGATCAGAATTGCACTTGTCTCTTGAAAAATTTTAAGTTCTTACTCCGAAACCGTTGGTTGGTAATTAGTAAGTATCGATTTTTTGAAAAAAATCGGTGTTAAAACAATAGGTGTTAAAGAAATCCCAATAAACATCGGTGAAACGTAACGTAACCAGTTTTCAGGAAAATTCGAAAGAAAGAAAACTTATGTTCTACTGAAACATAATAGATTCGGGATTCGACCGTCATCCCTTATATGCACGACGGCCCGATATGGGGACAATAAATTAAATAAACAATTTGAGTTGCGAAAGGCCGAAAAAAATTGTTTTAAACATCACAAAGTTAATAATTGTAAGTACCTACATCCGAAACCGAAGCTATAGAAAAAATCGTCGATTAATTTTTACGACCAAACTAACAAAATTATGTACACAAATATCAACATTAACATCTGCTTCCTTTCCCCACATATTGCGTCTACATCACGTGGGACATAAAATAAAGGTTGATAACATTCGTGGCTGTATTATTCACGGTCGTAGTTTGCCTTGAAAATTACTATTTTTGTTACTGTAAAAGTTGCACGTCTGGGACGTTTCGACGCAGAGTCATTTTGACGTCAAAACAATAAACAGTGACATGTGTATTTAAATTTACTATATAAAGTGCTCCTGTTAATAAGTTTTCGTTTCTCGAATGGCACGGTTCGAGCCAAACAAGGTAGAGGGGTGAAATTGTTTTTCGGTCCATGAAGGTTGTCGGAATTTTTCAAATATGTAGTTTGTTTCTACATTCGTTTGCGACTTTTTTTCATTACATTTGCGTCTATCTTGTAATCAATTTTTGTTTCTAATCTCGTTTCACAATTGTTCAAAATATTTTCCTCCCGATTCCATCTTCAGGCGTCTTCTCCTTTATTTGATTTAGTTTTTACTGCCACTGATGAGGCGCATTGACCGTATAATCTCACGTTTTTGATCGTCATATGATTTACACTGCATATTATGATTCGAAGGTATTGTAACAACATTAGAGTTTGTGTTTTGATCGGTACCAAAAATGTGTTAAATTTTCCTCGAGTAAAACTTGAAAATTACGTTGCGTTGAAAAATGCGCGTTACGCGGACCGATTAAAATACAACAACAGTTTGACAATTGGCCACACCTTTCTCGTTAAAACATAACCGACATTTAAATATAAATTAGTATTAGCGGTAATGATAAATAGTATTTAAATAATAACGTTTTCCTGTTTAACGCCTCCCATTCGAGAAATGATTACTCGACGAAACGTTTACTGTTATGTATGTATGTCATCTTGCGCTCCGCAAAAGGAACACACACAAGAAACAAAAGACAATATTAATTGAGTTTACTATTACGAAATCTCATTTAGGTTAACGACTCCGAGGTGATAAATGATTATTTTCTAATTATCGTAACGTACACGGTTCTGCCGCAATTACATTTTCACGTAAAACTAGTAGATTGCTCGTAATTTAATAGGTGACTAACGAGGAAATGTTATAAAACAACTTTTAACCTTTCGCGATATTAAAATAAAAAAAAAAACGTACATTTTTAGCGGTCGTTTAGTATACGAGAACGCAGCCGACTTATTAACCCGGTTTCAAAACACGCATAAAAGTAGAAAAAACGTTAATGGAGAATTTGAAAGTTATCATCTAGGTATTATGAATTTTATAAACGGATTATTATTATTGAAAGTTAATTAAGATAAAGTGAAAAATGTAATGGCCGTAGTGAAATCGCAATAAAAACCATTTAATGCGTCTCTTTACGTAAAAAAAAAACAATAAAATCGACTTTTTTCGTTATTTGAAAGCCGACAATCGAACGTTGTTGAATTAATACCGTATTAATTTAGGAAACAGAACCGAAGAGCCATCGGCGTCGCGTCGGAAAGTTTTCTAAATCGAATTACAATAAAAAACTTTATTTATTTCACCTGTCGTTATCTAGCAGGAGATTCATTAAAATGTACCTACTCGCAATTACGAGATAGGTAATTAAGTACCTAGCTAGTTACTTTTCTAGTGGGTTTATCAATAATTGAAGTTTATAAACAATAAAAGAAATTGATTATCCACAAGAAAATGCAATTATCCTACGTTACCTCGTTAGATCATACGTTACATTCGAAACGTGACGAGTTTAATTAGAGACGAGACCAATCGAGGAATATGTGTGTGTCCATAAAGAGTTTTAATTGTTTTTAAATAAAGCTAACGGGTTCGCTGGAATCACGTATCTAACGGAAACTACGGCCGTTAAGTAATTACATTTTGTTTAAACACTTATTTCTCATACTGTGAAGAATTCGATTAACGTTTCGCCGGTTTTTTATTTTCAAA
The DNA here is from genome assembly GCA_036326145.1 of Rhagophthalmus giganteus. Lineage (NCBI taxonomy): Eukaryota > Metazoa > Arthropoda > Insecta > Coleoptera > Rhagophthalmidae > Rhagophthalmus > Rhagophthalmus giganteus. The sequence goes on from JARFJA010000093.1 coordinate 22,780,871, forward strand.
TAGGCATCCTTTTAAACTTGTAGAAACTTGTACTATTCTGTACGAGTCAATTCCCCTCAGTGGTCGGTAAACATTTTAAAAACGTTTTATTCGTCCCTCTGCAACCTGCCGCTCTGAAGCAGATTCGACATTTGGCTTTAAATAAAACTCGCAAACTAAAAATAAGTCTCAAACATCGCGTGGTGGGAGAAACTAGAAAAGGATGTTCATCGAACGCCGGAGACTCGACTTTCACACAATAGCACATAGATATTAATTATGTATCGTATTTCTGATATTTCGATTAAGTGTATTTTTGCGTTATCTTCAAATTTAGTTCGTAAATTTTAAAGTTATGTTTTAACGTTTAGAAAAAGTGAGATAGAGAAGAGTGCGATAAACAACGGATCACTTTTTAGGACCAACCATTTTTATTTTGAAATAAGTTTGCATGACGGATTCTTGACTGTGGGATCGGCGCGTCTTCTTGCTGACATTTTAACTACCTACTTATAAATGTTAAAACAAAAAACATCTGCCACGATCCCTCGAAGTTCTGCGTTTCCTACGAAAATGTAGGTATCTGTGAGGACATACGCGAGTCTATCGATTCTTCGAACTTATAAACGCGTCAATTAAATACGTTACTTACTTTAATAATTTTTTAAAAAAACAACACGTAATTGAAACGAACACGACGAGAAACTTTAGGTAATACCTACGACTTTTTACATGTGTTAGTGATAAGAGAGCAAAACATACCTGACTTACTTGCGCAATCGTCGTATTATCGCGGGCCGCAAGAATCGTTGCCGATAAAATAAACTTTCTAAAATTTAAACAAACCATTCGCGTAACAAAGTTTTAGATCCGAATAAAAGTGTTTTAAAAATTCCCTTTAGTTACCCGTCGATTTTTACACGGGTCGGATAATATAAGCACGTTTAGGCGTTGGATTGTGATTTTGTGTGTGTGCGCGCTAACATGTTCCTTTTGGAAATGGAAATCAACTAAGTAAATGCTGGACAGAAAAGGTCAGGAATTTGTTAGTTTATTAATTAAAAGGGCGTTAAATTAAGCGCTTGGAATAATAATCCGGTTAACTCCGCATGACTGTGATGTGAAGTAGGTATTTTGCATATTCTGAGACGTGGATTATCAATCTACTACGTTAACTTGGCCCCCCCACTCACAATTTTAAGAAAAGGCGTTTTGCGCTAAACGCACAATAGCTAGCGCCCAAAAATTAGAGCTAGCGCCATAACGGTTACGCCGTAAAACGGTATTACAGTTGGGGGCAAGTTAACGCTACCCCCCCCCCCATTGCGAATTTGAAACGTTTAAAGGGCGCATTAGATAGCATAGACCTAGCGCTCTTTAGCGCCACTTTTCAAAAAGCTAGCGCCATTTTAGTTCTGAAGTTATTGTAGGTCAAAGGTGGGGGGGGGGCAAGTTAACGGTTTTAAGTACTTTTGAGTTTCTAATTTTTTTTTGTAGTTTATTGTCGACCATGCCTAGCGCCATTTAGCGCCACTTTCAGTTTAGCTAGCGCCACTACCGAAACCGAAATATTTCGCAATACATTTGGGGGCGGCCAAGTTAACGCTAGCCCCCATTGCGAATTTGAAATGTTTCAAGGGCGCATTAAGTAGAATAGACCTAGCGCTCTTTAGCGCCACTTCGCAAAAAGCTAGCGCCAAATTGGTTTAGTAACTATTCGAATTTCAATTGGGGGGGGCCAAGTTAACGAAAAATTTCGTGTTCGATTTTCTTGATTTTTTTTACGGATTATTATTGTTGACACCTAGCGCCATTACAGAAACCGAAATAATCAAATATTTGCAATAAGAGCTATTTTTACTTTAAGAAGTAGCTTTTTTTAGTTCTCTGTGCCTATTTTATTGACATTCAATCTTAAATAAATATATGTCTATGTATATGTCGTAAGTTAATTGTAAAATCAGCTTTTTTACAAAACGCCGCCTTATTGTCGAAAAAACGTGTGTGTCTGAAATTGACTGATAATTCATAGCCTTTCCGTAATACGACTACGCTCCTCTAGCATTTTTGTAATGGAAGCATTTATAACAAAAAAGCTACTTAGTAACATTTTTTGATTTGAGCAAATTTACTTTTGAGGGAGAGAGGGTGTTTTTATCCGAGAAATTAAACCAGTTGTTTCTCTTTAAACTTGAACAAGTGGCATTGGTGGGTTTTGAAAAGTACCGTTATCTCAGCTGGCATTCCATTAGGTTGCTACGATAGTAAACAGAAACGATTGAAGTCGTTGAAGGGTTGAAGTCGTAAATATCTTTTGTGGTCATTGACAAGTTGTATTGTAACATATACTCAAAATGTTTCCTTATTTAAGTAGATATCTAAGTAGCTATTTGTTATTCATTTTATTTTTTACTATCTTTTACATTTGCATGTGTTGTTCTAATAAAATTTCTAATTAATTTTTGTGAAATAAAAATCAATTTCGATAACGTCAATTTGATAAATGTGCGGGAAAAAACTCGAAATAACACTGAAAGTTACTAACACTCATTGCGTCATTACGGAATGTTTAGTGATTAAATTTTGCTTTTGGTCTTTTTGTTTGGTAAAAAACCAAAAAATAAAGTACCTACTTACCTATTTGCATTTAATTATACTTTACTATACTTATACTTTTAATTATACTTTAAAAGCTCGTCGAAATTTCTCAATTTCTCAAAATCATAAAACTAGCACTGGCACCCCTTTTAGTTCAAGCCTCTCAATATTAAACGTAACTGTTCCAAAAACAGTCATGTTATTAATTATGTTAAATAAAGTAATCTAACTTTTACGTATAAACTCAAAATAGGAATTGCAATCATAAATGAAAATATCCACAACAATCTACACTCTCCTACAACGGGGGCCATAAATTAAAGAGTACAGATGTTTTAGCCGCTGACCCAAGAGTCAGTTTCACTTTCCGAGTTCTTGAAAATCTTTAAAGGGAATATACCCGAGTAGGACGATTATCAAATTAATAATAGCAATAACTCGAAAATTATTGATTTTAGGAAACATTTTTATTTAGGTTTTTTGTTCGTTTTAATCTTACCTATCCGTAGTTTTTTTCCGCGATATTAATTCCGCGATGTTTATGTTATTTGTATTATTTCGGCCACATTTTATTTTTATTACTTCACAAGAAAATATTTTTGGACAATAAATTATTAGTTTATTATTTTATGGTGGAAAAGCAAAAAGTAGTCTTTTTATTTTTAAATGCTTCCATTACAAAAAGGCTAGAGGAGCGTAGTCGTATTACGGAAAGGCTATGAATTGTCAACCAATTTCAGATACACACGTTTTTTCGACAATAAGGCGGCGTTTTGTAAAAAAGCTGATTTTACAATTAACTTACGACATATACATAGACATATATTTATTTAAGATTGAATGTCAATAAAATAGGCACAGAGAACTAAAAAAAGCTACTTCTTAAAGTAAAAATAGCTCTTATTGCAAATATTTGATTATTTCGGTTTCTGTAATGGCGCTAGGTGTCAACAATAATAATCCGTAAAAAAAATCAAGAAAATCGAACACGAAATTTTTCGTTAACTTGGCCCCCCCCAATTGAAATTCGAATAGTTACTAAACCAATTTGGCGCTAGCTTTTTGCGAAGTGGCGCTAAAGAGCGCTAGGTCTATTCTACTTAATGCGCCCTTGAAACATTTCAAATTCGCAATGGGGGCTAGCGTTAACTTGGCCGCCCCCAAATGTTTTGCGAAATATTTCGGTTTCGGTAGTGGCGCTAGTTAAACTGAAAGTGGCGCTAAATGGCGCTAGGTATGGTCGACAATAAACGAAAAAAAATTATTAGAAACTCAAAAGTACTTAAAACCGTTAACTTGCCCCCCCCACCTTTTACCTACAATAACTTCAGAACCAAAATGGCGCTAGCTTTTTGAAAAGTGGCGCTAAAGAACGCTAGGTCTATGCTATCTAATGCGCCCTTTAAACGTTAAAAATTCACAATGGGGGGGGCTAGCGTTAACTTGCCCCCCCCCAACTGTAATACCGTTTTACGGCGTAACCGTTATGGCGCTAGCTCTAATTTTTGGGCGCTAGCTATTGTGCGTATAGCGCAAAACGCCTTTTCTTAAAATTGTGAGTGGGGGGGGGCAAGTTAACGTACCTATCCGTACCACTGGTGCTGCGCGACGGACTTGCAAGTGGTACGTAAAAAATAAACTATTTTTGAAAAATGGTATTTAAAATTTTTATGAAGGGTGGTGGTAACCAAATAGCACAAAGACGTCCATTAGGGATTCCATGGATATCCTGCTTGGACATTGAGAATGTCCAGTGGATATCCATTTTAGTAGGTCCATAGATTATACCGTGGATGTCCATTTGCCATATCCCTGGTCAAGCAAGGGATATCCTTAATGGACGACCATATCATATTCTATGTGATTATTCATCCAAGAGAAGGATAAAGGATATTCTGTGCTATCCTGGGTACGGAGAATTTATGATATTTTTTGGATGGTACGCGAAACGCAAATTGTTGAGTACCGGTTCCAGTGCAATGTAATCTTTCTCGTCGTTGCCATTGTATTTGTTTAAAAATCTGTTTTTGAAAAAACTTTGCGTTCGAAAAGTTGGCTCGCTTCCCCTAATTTAAAAAAAAAACGTTCGCGCGTATTACGCAACCTGACGTTCAAATTTTACCGTTGTTCCGTTTCAATCTTCCGAGTTAGTCAATCGGTTATTTAAAGACGAGGTTGTGGTGGTCATACCTTGAATAATGCAAATGTATATTATTTAGTAACGTTAAAAAATTAATCACAGACGTACGATCGATATCTTCAAGCAACGATCTGACGGTCACGTTGTGAAACATTAGATAGTTTATAATCGCGCCCACGTTAATTTTAATTCGCCAAATACGCCGCCCGACTGTACCGTTACTTGCCAAAAATCGAAATACCATAAATTAGGTAAAGTAGTTTAACTTTTTAATGATTACCTAAACTTATTCCTTGTTGTCGTCGATATTTATCGGTTCGCTTTATAACTAACTGCATTCGGTTCGTACATATTCGCAAAAAAAACTCGTCATTCCCTATTTGTATCTATAAATAAAATTTCGGATTTATTTTGATTACTTTGTGCGCATAAATGGGAAGTCTTGTTGTTGTTTAAAAAAAAAATGCACCACAACGGATTAAGGTAAACGCAAAATGTGCGCGTTTCAGGAATCCGCAAGAATCGAACGGCGAGCTATCATCGAAATTAATCGTAGAATTAATTTGCATATTGATTTGGCCGCATGTTTTCCAAATCGATGTTACTACGACGAAAACTAGTTTGGCGGAGACCAAAATTAAATTAAGAACTCGACATTAGGGAGACTTTCAGCTCGAAAATATGAATCGACTAATTTCGATTGTTTATATCCACGACATTTTGGCAAAACATCTAAAAGCGACAAAAAGCTAATTTTACAAGAGCGCAAATTTTGTGCTGTAGCTTAACTGCAAGCAAATATGTCATGGAAATCGCTTATCCGAATTCGATCGATGACTCCCCTACGCCCTTGCTGGCCCAATGTATTAATGATAAGGTATTTTAAGCTTCATTATCAAGGCAAAAATTGCACAATTTACAACCTTTTACAGCTGTCCTTGTCCAAATATTTTGAATTAGATCTAATAAAATTAATTTCATTGTTAATTATCTAATGTACGTTCTTGAAGTTCTAAAGTTAACCGAATCGCGTTTAAGGGCTAGTTTTTTAATATATTTTATGTCTCATAATTTTTTATTCTCGGCGTTTCAACAATTCAGGTTTTTAATGACACCAGCTACGAAATAACCGCCGTAGGTACTACGTGTTAACTTATTAAAAGGAACGCGAGCTACCGATCGAGTTGGTTTCTTTAAATGAACATCAAACCTGTTCGAGGTTTTATTTTTGCAATTTTACAGATAGTATTTCGTCTAATGCACGGTTCACTGCCACTCGTCAATCATCGGGGAGATATGAATAGAGATATTAATAACTTTTAGGAACCTGTTAAAGGCCTTAATTAAAAGTCGTATACTCGGCCATGTGGCCAAAATGGATGGGTTATTATCCTTTTATTCAATATACGTAGGTACTACCGGTCGATTTAAAAATGTCATACTTGCAAATTAATTTTTTTTTGAAATTAAACAATAGGTACTTTATGGTTGGTTATTTTAACTGCGAAAACTGTTTACCTTTGGATAGGTTAATGTTGCATCTCCAATGGTACGATAGTTTCAAATCCACCGGCTGTACATACATATCGACTATTAATCGAAGTCGGATACAACATAATGATTCATTCTAATAAAAAAAACAAACTATTTGATCTTCAAGCGGCACATTTAAAATTTAAATTCTTATAAACTTAGAATACAACAATATAAAAACAATAAAATATTTCGACTCGGTTCTAAAGGTAGCGACGAGGACCAGTTTCGTGTGTTAACACGATGATCTCGTGAAAATCAAAGCGTTTTATAGTTCGCCGAAGGCTTTCCTCGAATTCCGCTGGACAGGACCGTAATCAACGAACGAAAATTATCGAACTTTTATGATACGACGAAAAAAAGTTAACGTCGCAGAACAAAATTTTTACGAAAATTAAGTGAATGGAGGAAACGTTCGAAAAATTGTCTTTGTTTTAATTTTTAGGGTACGGTTGACTTAATTGCTTTAATTTTTTGTGTCAAAAGTTTCTCTTTTGCATTTCCGCTTCATTAAAATAATAAATTATCGGACAAGGTCGCGGAATTAGTTGAAATTAATGTAATTTTGTTAAATATTAGCACCTTATTAGGAGTGTCCATTCACGGTGTTCGCCAGTGAAAAACCTTCGCATGGAGCATAGAAGTCACGAATTAAGGTCAGCCCGTGAACTTGACTGAAAGTTGAAATGAAAATCGACCCATTATCGATGTAACTGTGTTGACGTGGGAGAAATTATCGTCTAGGTACTTTCTAACGCTGACGCTTCAATTTGTTGATTACGGTAGCTATTGCATGTCGAAGTGCTCGCGGTCGTAAGCAAAATATAGGTATCTTTTAGCTTCAGTTGATAATGACCCTATTTGAAAAAAAGTGATATTAAATAGGACAATAATAGCGCAACGTTGCATTTGTTATTTCATAATGCAGTCGACGCTGGCGCCGCCATAACGAAGGTGTGGCGAAAGAGGCGCCAGCCACGGGTGCAACTAGATTTGGGGCGCAAAAACGTATAAAAAAATGTAAAAACCGAAAATAAACACATAAACAGATAGTAAAATTTGTATTGATGTTCCTTCAAAAAGAATAATTTTTTCTTATTACGCACATTAGAATTAAGAATTGATACGCATTATTTTACATAATTGGTAATTGTGTTAATTAAAATCTTGAAATTATTAAAAAAAATGAAATTAAATTTAATAAAACTAAATTATGATATTAATTGCTAAATTTGAATTAAAATAACGTTTTACAATTAGAGAAATATTAAAATTATATTATTCCTTATTTTGTCAATAAAATTATTTACTTCAAATGATTTATTTAATTAAATTTTTCTTTAAAATTTTTCGAAAAAAATTTATATTTATTCATTTAAAATCACTGTATCGATAATTTATTAATTTCATTAAAAAAATTTTGCATTCAATTTCTTGAATGTATGTAATATTACTTAAAAAAGGTTTAAAATTTCTTAAATAAAATAATTGTTAAATTTAAGTTAACAAGAATTTTCAAATTTAAATTAATGCGTTTATATTTATTTTCAATCATTTAATTTTTTACTTTCTTAAAATTTACTACCGATATATTTTTAACATTTCTTTTTGTTAAATTTAGTAAAATGCTTGATTTATTTTAATTAAAATAAGATTGAACGTTAATTTATAAAACTTAACATTGATATTAACGAATTTAAATAATTTGTTAATGTTATAATTTAATTACGCAGAAATAAATTTATTTTAAATTAGTGAAAATAAACTTTACCAAATTGACGTTCAAATCGATTGATCTTAAAACGGCACGTATTTTTAATTTTAAAAATTTAAATGATTTGATTAATTAAATGTTACTTTAGGACGTAAATTTCTATTTAAATGCTTTTCGATTCCAAATTTGTCTGATGAATTTCGTTAATTACATAATTAATCTTGAATGGTCGAAATAAATTTATTTCAGTGGGTTTCAAAATTTATTAAAAAATTATTGTACATTTAAAATTTTGACGAAAATATCTTATAAATTAATTAAACTGAATTTGTCGATTAAATGTGCAATCGATTATGTTTAATTTTTAATAACCACAATTATTTATTTGTAATTTGGACAATACTAAATTGTAAACAAAATTAAAATGTTTAAAAATTTAAATTTTTAAAATTTAACTTGAAACTTGAGTGATTTCTAATACTTAAATTATGAAATTTTAATTTATAAGCTTTTATTGAACTTAATATTTATAATTAATTTAATCACTTACAATAATTTGATAAATTGAATAATTTCTTTTATTACATAATTTGCAAATTTGTAATTTTAACTTCAGAACCTTAATGATATGAATTTCGTATCTATTATAAATTCAGTTCAATTAATTAATGATTTTTTTTAAATTAATTTAATATAAATTTTAACTCTTATTCGATAATTGTATACAAAATCTGATCAATCAATAATATAAATGTAATTTAATAAAATTTGATCTTAGATGAGACTTCTTTTAAATTTAATTGGATTTTAATTTATTATTTATTAAGTTAGTGATCAATACTACGTAGAATTTGTAATACTGTATATGATAATATCAGTTACTGAACGTTTAAATTGAATCATTCTAATCGTATTCGATTAATCAAGTATTAAATACGTTTACTATAGAGTCAGTACTAACAATATTATAGTTAATTGACGTAATAACATGTTTACGTTCTTGAAATTATTGATCTTATATCGAATCTGAATTAATATTCGATATGTCTTCGAGATTCTACGAAAGTTTATAATTGTCATGTATAAATGTGCTTTATGGACTATTATCCATTACTAATCTTAGATCAATATTATTTACTATATATATATATTGATGTATTAATATAATTGAAATCATTTAATAGAATATCTATTATTATTATGAATTTCACTTGCACATGTTCAAATAATTATATAAGATTATGTAGCAAAAGCTTAATGTCAAATAAAATTTACTTTTAATATTATCAAAGTTCAAATGATGTTTAATTATCTTAATAATCTATTTAACTATATGTTGATCGTATACAAACTAATTTAAATTTTGAGTATTGAAATACGCAATAACATTTAAATGAATTTAAATATATTTTATAAGAGTTTTCATATTAGCGATTAATTCTTGAAAATTTCCTGAATGATTTAATATTTTCGTGTAATGATCTAAATTATATTGATTCTAAATATTATAGCTAGTTTATGATAGTAACTGAGTACCAATACTAGTATCATATTCGATTATGAAAACGTAGATATATGAATTTCAGTTATATTGATAAGTGATCAATTTAATAACATGATACTTACGATTGCTAACGTAAGTAAATCGGAGTCGATAATATCTTACAATTACACATATTGAATAGTCATTAATATTAATTGATTTAGCATACTCGTAGACATTTTCAGATCATTCGATTACATGTAATTAAAATGTAATATTTGCGTTAAAATGATGATTGCAATTAATTTGTGTAAATAACGATGTTATAATATACTGTATTATATCATACGTTCATAATACTGTTTATTAGATGTTATAGACTTCCAACATTCTAATGTTCTGCTAAATACATTTAACTTGTTAATATTAGTAATTTTACTAAATTATCTTAGATGAATCGATTAAGATGCATTGTAACATCTTGTTTGACTATTACTAAAACATTGTTCTAGTTTTATCGTTAAAAGTTGATAATCAAGATGCAAGTATGTTATACGAATTTCATGAAAATGTGATAAAATCTGTAAACAATTATCTCGAATTAATGAAATATAGATTTCAATTAATTAACGTTACTAACGTTAATTGTCATTTCTATCATTACTGAATTAGCTTTAAAATTGTTAATGATTGCTGTAGTACATTTATTATCAATTATAATGAGTGTATATGTAATCTTAATGCCTTTGAGTTATAAATGTTACATACGCATTCAGATTGCTTCACAAATATCTTATACTTCATATTGACACTGATCTATCGCTATATCTATAATTATTAATATCGATGTAGAATAAATTAACTGTTCGAAAATGTGATAATCTATAGTGATATTCTAAATTACCTATTGATAAACATATAGCATTATGTACAATCGTAATGTGCTATGATTTCTTCTACTAGAATGATATATAATTATTGGTACGATGAATCACGTTGTTGACAACTCCAATTTTTTATAATATATTAATCTTTAACTTCATTAGCTACAATTGTATCGTGTATAGATGTCATCTATGTAAGTCAAAATTTATCGTTATCACAAGAATTCATATCGATTGACGTAATATAATCAGATTGAATTTCTATTCTTATTGTACATACGATAATGTCAGTTAAGTTTAATATCGTAAACTGTTAAATATCGTATAATTATCGATATTTAAACGTTTCGAAGTTATAATATTGAATTAACTAGGTACTGATTACGTATTCTAAAATTCACAAATAACATTAGAAATGACTAGAATTAATAATTTAATAATGTCGTTAATGCATTAGATTAGTGATATAACAGTTTGTATAGTATCGAGGAAATTAGATGATAAGATTAATTTCTTAGATCATATCAAATTGTATCATGCGAATTATTAGTAATATTTATTATTACACGTTTGATTACGAATAGACTTTCTATATCATATTACGCTTCTTTCTGGTTTACTATTCAAACATTAGTTTAATGTATCAATACGATTGTTATAGTAATAAATAGAATGTACTTAGAGTACTCGTCGACTTGATTGATTTAAATGTCATTAAGTCAATGTATAATCTGATTTAATTTGATACTAATTGATCATTTACTGTATAACGTCAGTATAAATCTATGAAATATTTCTAGTAGAAATGTAAATTTTCAATACATCTATGCTAATAATTACGATTAATGAAAATGCTAATTGTATATTAATTGATTCTGATCAAATTATTGTTGCTAACTTAACGTTTGATTAACTGAATCTTTCACTTTCGTGTCGTAACACTCGATTTATAGTTCATGAATTATCTTATAAAACTGCTTACATTATATATTACTCAATTTAGTTCCGATCTTCTGAATTATTAACTTGTCTAAATCAACATGTATTACTTAATGCATCTTGAACATCATTATATGTGAATTAATTCTTACTGTAATCTTGTTCGACACTGTTAGCTCAAATATTAGATTCGTATCTAGTTATTGTCAGATTGATAATATGGCATATCTATTGTCATATTTGATATTACATACTAGATAATCTAGTAATCTATTTCGAACCTTTAGATAGATTCCACTAATTTCTAATTTCATTCTACATCTTAATGAATTAAGGTTCTAAATGTAATATTTGAAGTAAATTGATATATCGAAAATCATAATTCGATCAATGATATTCGATAATTAAAATAGTATGCTTATGCGTGTATAATCTATTTGAATAGATTATCAGATAAGGTACATTGAACTTAATTACTATCGATCTCGATAAACGACAGATGTAGAATATCATGGTTAATAGTCATCTTTATTAATATTGAACGGTATCGACTTAAATTCTATACGTTTGTGATTTTCGAATTGTTCATTTAACATCATCTGATCACTTTTATCATTATGATCTGATCAATTAGTACTAATATGTTAGTACCGAAATTATTCATGAATCATATATATAATAGTTCTATATAATTTTGAGATTAAATTAAATCGTTGCTAAGTTTGAAATTATTTGATCAAAATCAGAACATATATTAAATTAGAATTGTAATGAAATTCAACAGGTTAGTTTATAATAAGTTATAATATTATAAATTATGAACTGATTTTATGCATTTACAACTTGATCGTATAAAATCTAATCGTCAGTAATGAATTTACTAATTCTACAAATTTATAATCGCAATTCAAATCATTTCTTACTTCAGAACTTAAGTTGACACTTGTTCATCAAGATCGTAAACTTTGCATATAACTTACGAAATGTGATTTAATGACTTTTATTACGCAATTACTAGAAGTATAACTTGTTACAGTTCAATCTTTGAAAGTATTTCGATAATTCAGTTAATACTTGTACATGATTTCTATATGATTGTCAATAGAAACATTACATTAATATAAATTTGAGATCTTTAGATTTCAATCATAGTTTTCGAAATCTGATAAATGATTAATAAATTATGTACTATATCGGATCAAATACAATAATTAAAGTAATGCGATCGTAATAATTTTGAAGTTTCTGATCAGTATTAAATTAAGTATATCAATATCCGTTGAACTAAATTAATATTTATGTATTATAATGAAGTCAATAATAGTACAGTAATTACATCACAATTTACAAATCGATATAAATGATTAATTTATCATCTATCAGTTACTTAATTAACTGATTCATAGTAAATTTAATTCGTTAGTCATTTTCGGACAGATTTGAATCTTAATAATTTTGATACGTCTATTAAAGTATAATACAATATGTCATTAAATATTAATATAGATAAGTATCACTGAAATTTATTATCATAATGTATAACTTGTAATATAAGTGATCATGGAAATCAATATCTAAATTGACAAATAAACATAGTATATCATCAAGTACGAATAACTTATATAATAGCTATTTAATCAATATACAGTATTTTATAACTAAATATTTGAAGTATACGTATTCAAATCTAGCAAAATAATGCAGATAATATTACAAGGATAAGATTCAATCAACGATTTGTAGACATGTCATAGTGACGTGACTAAGTTATCGATTATAAGTGAACTCATGTGTACACTTCATAGTACAATTCATTGATATCCGATTACTACGTGTTACATGATGTCAGTGTAATATACGTTTGATATCTATTCGAATGTACAATACGAAATTCGATAATGATTCTGATAATAAATTAATGGATTTAATATTAAAGTACAACGTAAATATCTATGATAACAATTAGACAGATAAAGTATTATTCATAAGATTCGAAAATTAATCGAGTAAAATAGCTATTCACTAAAGAGCGATATGGATTAGTGTGTATTACGTGAGTAGAACTTTAAATAATTTACAATTTCGTAGTATCTAATACGGAGTAGATTATGTAACATGACATAATTTAACGTTAAATTAGAATTCATGAATCAATCATTTAGTTAAATAGATTATCTCGAAACATAAGATTTGCATAGTTAACATTTCTATATACATAAATAATAGTATATTACGATTATGTAATGCAATAATATACAAATTTGATACAATAAGTATGATGAACTGTAACATATATAATGTTAGATATATGTAAGTAGATCACAAATATATTTACTAATAACTGATTACGACATTAGTAGCACTAAACTTTCCATATTTCATAAATTTCATTTAACGTAATTTCTACCTATTAACGAATCAGCATTTTCATATTAGTCAATTTAATTAATTATAATCGTATGCAATCTAATGTATTGCGATATTTAAACTTGTGTAAATCATAATCAAGTTTGTATTATGAACTGATTCGATATAATCTAATGCATTATAGAATTCGATATGTCATGTAAATGTACTCAAATGATGAATTTCATACTAGATTCATCTATATAATCTAAATACCTGATATAAATTATTAAACTTCACTACATCAAATAATTTTGAAAATAATGTTATATGTTTATGCTTACGTTTATGGACATGTATATATTACATAAGATGAGAATTATTCGAAGTAATTTCAATCGATAAATAGTAAGCACTGTTAACGTCGATCACAGTAAGTTATTGATGTAATATAGTATGAATATATAACATTTATATTACATATGTATATATAGAATTCTAAGTAGAATCATTATCGACTGAGAATACATAGAAATGACGCAATTTAATTAAGAAGACTTATCTATAGCAATTAAATACATTAAATACCTGTGATAACTATCTTAGTACATGTGATAACTTATATTCGCAAGATATAGTGATCATTAATCTATAGACTCAGTTCGAACAAACTGATTATCTGAAATAATAATACGTATATATAATATTAATTATATGTAGAAATTATACATTTACATGACATCGATATGATTCACAAAAGCAGATGTCCACAAGTGCAATGATGACATTATTCGTCAGAATTGCAAACATTTAACTTCGATTCAGCATATCTTACTTTATCGGATAATTTACTAATTCTAATTTAATGTATAGCTAGTTGGATCTGTACAATTGTATTACAATAAATTAGTATTCATGAACAAATAATAAGAGTCTATTGGATCTCTGTATATCAATCTATTATTAAATCTGAAATTATCACTAAACTGAATAAATTGCACTATTCGACTGTATTTGCAGGACAATTATGATCGTCGATATCTAATATTCTCGAATTCAAATTTCTACGTACTAGTTCGTAGTACGAGATAACTATGTAATTAAGATACGTAAAGTATTAGTATAGAGTTAAAATACATAGGATATTCGATCAGTTAGTATTACGACGTACGATGCAAAATGTGAGTTGTACAGTTAAAGATTCTGAAATAATGATTTTAATCAGGTCATTTGATATGCTGTTAGGGCTTTTATTATCGACGTCAATGTTAACTATTTTGATTCTAGTGTTCTGTAATGTTTGAAGTACATTGAACAGATTTTACCGGTTAAATACATGTTAGATTTATGAAATCAGTAATGACGTAGAACGAATAAGAACAATCACTTAATGTAAATTATTTATATTTATACGATTATGTCGCGTGTCAAGTAGCATCGTAGGCATTTACTAGTAAGATACGTTTAAGTTCAATTATTAATTGAACTTATAAGATGTAACGTAATCAGATAAGAATCAGTAAGTACAATACAGTTTGATGAGTACCATTATAATAGCATATAGTAAATTATTTAGGTCTTTAGTTATCTTTATAATCTTTAACTTATTGGATCTTTAACTCGTTTAATAGAAGATATTCAATAATCACAATTGAAACAATTAATCAGAATTCGACTTTCGTACAAATAGCGTGATTCTGCTGAATATCGTTTGCGCCTTAGATTCTAAATAATCTGATAGAAATCATTCCGATACAAGTATTTGATCACGACTAGTACTATACTGAATCGTGATGTGATCATACGATTATATTGCGCATGACTAGTATTAGAATCTAGTCGCTTAGATTCTATTGGAACATTACGCAATTAGATAATTTATCTATTAGTTACTACGTAAGTCAATTAAGTAAATGAAACATCAGTATATATTGTACAGTATTGCATAAATGTACATGATTAATGTAATTTCGTATATAGCAACTAACACTTATTAATTATATAGAAGCTTATATTAGTAGGTAATTCGATGAGTAAATACGATTATATGTACGATATAATTAGATAGAGATTACGATGCTAAACTAATTAATTTGATTATAAATTACTTATCATTACATACTGCTAATGAATAGTATTGATTTAACATTAGTAATATTGACAATTAAATACATATTGTAACTAATAAAATTAACGATATACAATTTTTGTAACGATGTACATGATATTGAATTACAGATAATTGAATGAAAATACAACATTAATACAAATATACAATTATCAAATAAAAAGTTCGAATATTCTATAAATATACCAATTACAATACTTAATAATAAACACTTAATATGTATGATAATCTATCAAAGTTAATAGAACGTGATTATAGAAAATGTACTTAATTGCTAGTTCAGTAATAATTTAACGTCGAATGTTAGAACTGAGTATAGTCATATCTATGTATTTATAAATAACCTCAGAATCGTAATAAGGTCTGAATAATATCAATGAGTAAATTGCTTTATCAATACTAATTTAATGACGAAAGCTAATTCGAAATTATGCAATTAAGTAATTAACCAATACCGTTATACTTTTAATTAACTAATCATATAAACCCAATAGTAACTTAATCGTCGAAATGGACGCAATTTAATTCTTACGATCAATCGAGTAACAATGTGACTTTATTAAATCGGACTGATAATATCCATGTTAACGTACCACGTATTAGTAGATTCATTATTAGAAGCTTCATTAAGAATAGGGTATTAATCGATTTACGCAATTAATACAATGTGAACTACGATTTTAATGAAGTTATTGAATTAACGACGTTAACGTTGGAAAGTCGATTAATGATTACTGGTAAATGCCTATTCTTCGATAATACTTATACTGAATCTCAGACTCATCGTTAACGAATATTCTTTAAGTCATCAACATATTTGCTATAAATTTCACACTTATAATATGATTTTATCTGATAGCTTATCGTTTAAACAGTTGAAAGCTTATGCTTTGAATATAGTTTACACTTTAACGTTGAGCATTTTATAGGTTGAATAGAATTTAAGAATTTAAATAGTTTAAAAACGTGTTTTAATGCAAAATTTAGCTTAGATTATGATAGTGTAGAACTGAAAAGAAGTTTCAAATTAGATTAAGTTTAAGAATGACATATTAGTATTTGAGAATAATGTTTATTTAGTTTAATGTATTAATTGTATTAATTTAATTTAAACTGAACTATTTTATAATATATTATTATTCAAATTTAATATATATTTTTATAAATTTATTTTTTTACGTAGCGAAAGATAATATATTCCCTTTTAATGGCATTTGTCTCGCTTTTCCGGTTTATTCCCGTTAATCAACAGTTTTAATAAATTTAACTCAACATTTAACATGAAGATGCAGATAGATAGGTTATAGAAATATCGGCCGTTTAAAAATATTGCGGGTATTCATTTACAACGAATTTCTCGTTATTATTGAAAACCAAAAATTGAACCGGAAATCCGAACGAACGAGGTTTTAATGTACAGCGAAGCCTCTCTAAGCCTGATTTTTGAGCGTTTTCGTGTTACCGATCACATTTAGAGATGTTATGCTCGAAAAGAGATAATCGTCTAATCTTTTTCCCGAGTTTGATTTTCTAAATTATGTCTCTAATCGTTAAGCTAAAATAAAGTTGAACGGCAAGCCCATATTTAGTTTGGTAACTATAAAATTTAGTTCTACACGGCAGAACAACGCAACAAATTCGCAAAAATGTAAACGTCATTGCGCGACAACGACTTAATACATAATTTCCAACCGGTTTCGTCAAAACAAAATAAGGCGCTTTTTGACGTAACCGGTCGAGAATCGTGTTGATGGGCTAACCTAAAACGGCCCAAATATTTTATGATATAGATGATAATAAAATAAAATCGCCTTTCTGCATGTCTCTGTTGCGTATATTAATATCAATTACATTATTTGTGAACGTAAAAATGAAACGTTGCATGTAGTTCAGGGACAACCGCAAATAAAGTCACTGAATAGGTAGATGCAATCGTTGCAATTCACACTGTCTGTTCGAACAGCTCGCCAATGACTAGGGCTTATTAGTTTCAATATGTAACGGTGTGTCGACACCGTTGCTATCATATGAACCTAAAGTAGGTTACGGTACTATTTTAATACAATTTACTTGCTTAAATCTTTTAAACGGCATAATTTATGCTAATTCGGGTCAATACGAATAATACGTCATTATTCCACTACTGTTACGAATAAAACCTACAGTTACCGGATTAATAACAATTACCTATGCGGATCGTGCAAAATTCGAAAATGAAATAAGAATTTCACTCGCTCGGTAATTGCGTAATTACGCGCGCTTAACGCCGCAATTGAAATTTTAATGCGACGATTTTATTGTAATTCTGTGAAAGTTGCGACTCTCTCTTCCTTTCGATCTAATCCCTCGACCGGTGCAGTTTTTTCTCGAAATAATTTCGATGCCGTCCACACGAAACGATCCAAAAACAAAGGCCAAAAGTAAACGCCACGCCAAAAATATTTCTCGGAAACGTGCACGGTCGAAATGTCGCTCGAGCTCGACTCGATCAAAAAACGAATACAACGGTCGAGTTGCTCGAGTTGGTCGGGGAAAAGGTGACAAAAAATCGAGCATCGTCGCTGCGAGGGGACTTATTCCCGATGGACATACCAAATTTACCAGTGACATTGACACTCGCCAAAAGACAATGACTCGGAAAGAATTTCATGCACTATAATTAGCGGCGGTTTCTTATCTATTGCCTATTTCGTTCTACGACTCGATTTATACAGTTGTTTACATCGCACGATGTATCGGTGATGTTTTGAACCTGTCCCGCGACCTCTTCCATATTTCCATAAATAGAGGAAATTGCTGGTAATTTGATGCCAACAATAGTAGGTAAAACGTATGGTAGCGGACCTTAACATCTGTACGAAGTTCACTGTTATTGTTCCTTACAATGTACTAGTGGATTTAATGGTTTATCTGTAATCGACCGTGACATTGCAAATCTGACGAAATGATGACTATGAATTGACGTATGCTAGGTGACATTGCACCCTTATCGCTTGCTTCATTTATTTAACTGAATGTCCCACAACGACCTCGATCTTGCGAGTTAGCATAATTCTCATTTTTAGCTCACTTTAGTTGAAAAATCTATTTGACTGCACTTTATGACAGTTAACATGAGAAGCGTCCAATACGGATAAAGACAATGGTTTCCAACACTGCTGCCCAATAAAATTTGAATTACACATCGTCATACTGGTGGTTTTCTGTCGATTCTAATCCAGATCTCATCGGGTCTCTTTTATGTCAAGGGAAATTATTTTACTTTCACTTTAAATGTCCATTCAAATTTCAAAGCCCACGCAATAATTAGTAGTAGATTTTTTAATGTCGCGCGTAAACGCCCAACAGTTTCGATGCCTATTGTGTTGCAATCTGAAGAGAAATTTCTCTTATATTTACTTACCTTGAACTTGCATTCCTTACGGCGAATTTAGATAATTTAATTTCAAATATGGTAATATTAGAACTGACTTTAAAAGAGATAAACATCGGAACAGTACTCACGTTATTTAATTTATGGACAGATGTTGGTGTAAGTTATATGTTACTTTAATGGACGCCGCTTTGTATTTTCTATTCATATTTATAATGTGTATTTATATCGGTACTACATGTCCATAATCGTATATACGGCGAATTTAATTTAATTGAAAAATATATAAAGGTGTAACCGTGCCGTATTTCGTGTTGGTACAAGTGGGAGTTACAATAATGCTTCTTGCTTATTCTAAAGTACCCTCATTCTCTTCCTTTCATATGCAAAATCTAATTAAACTCGCGCATTTAACGTCCACCAAACAACATTACCTTCGTTATTTTAATTTAAAAGCTATACAAAGGTGGCTCTTTGTCGAAAGAGATGACACTTACGCCCACTCGGAAAGATTCAATTATTATGACAGCCTTCTATTATGGCATGCCTGCTTTTTTTAAATCTAAATCATTATCCGTTGTAAGATGTTTTTTCTTATTAATTTTAATCGGGGTTGATGGCATCAGCAGAGTATGAACTCTTCTTTTTTCAAGTGTTAATAATTAATATTTACGAACCGACTTGAAAAATAAAACGAATTCGCACACTGCAACTTCTTAAAAGTTTTCGGGCCTCGAACCACTTTAATATTCAGATCAGTTGAGAGTTTTTTTGTTTTTTTTGAATGATTAACAAATTTGGACCGGTTCGTGCGTCGTTATTTAAAGGGAACTCTAGTAAGTACTGGGACTCAACATGTAAAGCCAACCCTGAACGAAACTTTTCAATTCTGGAAAAGATTTTTTTCCGAAAAACTGACTTGGTATTGTCAAATTTTTCTTTTTGTTTAGGTAACTAATTATTATTTTTTTTATTTCTAATCAGAAAACAATAGGTTATTGTTATTTGAAAAAGCACCCGTTTCCTCTGCCGCACCCCATATTTGAGTAGATACTAAAACTAGCTTCGAACTAATTGTAACATTTTGTTAAGATCAAAAAAATCATATATCCCTTATTATCCGACTTTTGTTATGATATTTTAGAGTTAATCGCCTACTGTTTAGGCGTTTATTCGCCCCTTAGAAATAAAATTACAAGACGTAAACACTCTGTAATGTCAGGTGAAATTTTTTAGTTTCGATATTATTAGATTTTAATATATTTTTAACGAAACTTCGGTTTTGCCCACAAATTTCGTCATTTCGGTTAAATTATTGGTACTAATGCCTTAATTATTTAATGATCGTAACCTAATAATGGGCTTTCGGATATAACGTTCGACAAAATGGTTCCCATACGTCACAATTTTCTATAAAAGTGGGTAAAAATGTTTTTTTTCGAGAATAGTAAATTGTTTATGACGCTGTCAGCGCTCAAATGTTGTCTTTGAAACGTTTATGTAATTATTTTCTTACAAAAATACGTTTATCGGTTGACCTTCTCGGCGGAAATTTAAACTTTTAGGCTTTACTAGATAAGGGACGCAAGGGGTAACCAAGAACAGTAGCGTTAAATGTTAACAATAATTGACAATTGCGTGTCTGATCTGGTTTTCCCAAATCACTTTCGAGCAGATCAAGTTTTTTTCATCGTTTATTACGCACTCGGATATAACGAAGTACGTCGCGAGTTCCTTGTGGTTCGTTATAACCAGATTTTACTGTATATGCCTTAGATTTATTGAAGGAATACTTTTTTAAATTTTATTTGACATAAACAAAAACAACTGGGATAAAGTTAATATGTGCGTTCCAATGCACGTCATGCATAAAAAGTTACTAAATTGTATTATTTATAATGTTCAGTTTAAAGTTTTGAACGTGGCATATTCTATCGCGATTATTTACCCACACACATATGACAAGGCAAAGAAAGACTACAAATTGTAGTCTTTATCTAGTACTTATCGTAAAAATACGAAGTTTTATTGATGACGTGTTCCAATGAATCTATCTCGAATAACGTTTCACTTTTCAAATAATGTTTTCGATTAAAATTAAAAAGTTGGATGTTCACATATTTCACTTTGCGAGGTCATGTGGCTACCCCAATGAAATTTATAGCGTTGATTTCACGTTAAGTAGAAAAGCTTTTAAGATGAATATTCTAAATTTTTTGTATCTTTTTATTTATCGCTAGAATATTGCAAAGTTAAGAAATGATTTTTGGTTTAATAAAATTTTTAATAAATTATTTTTTATATTATATTTTAAAACGTAAATAACTTCTAAACTAACAAATTTCGCCTGACACATGTGGGAATCAAACCTCGGCGGTCTGTCCTCAATAAAACACTCTGTATAAGTAAATATCAATAAATTGAAATGTTCTATTCAAATTGAGAATTTACTGTCAGATAGCTGTTTTTTATTTTTTTATTTTTTTATATAGAGGATGTTCCACGAATATTGCTTGTTGGCTATTTTTAAAGAAATAATCCTTTTAAAAATTTGCAAATAGGACAAATGATTTTAGAATGTTTTCGTAAAATTATTTTTAAAATGACAGCGCTTTAGGTTGTGACGAAAACTGACACTAACATAAACTTAGAAACATATAATCGGTAAAATTAATAGTATAAGATTAATAAGACTGATAAAGTGATTAATTAATTTGACAAAATATACTTCGTTTTATATTAGTTTTTGATAGAATTAAAATTTCACCGTTTCGCTGCTTTTTTACCACAGCACGATCGAAAGTTTTCGAATTAAAAGTTCATTTCTTTGAAAACGGACCAAGAACGATATTCGCGGAACATTCAGTACAAAAAATTGGAATATCGCTCGTTATTATGTAGATAACTGAAATTACACCCCGTATAGAGAGCTTTTTAGTAATTTTTTTCTGCGTCGATCGCTATTAACAATTAAATCCATTCGCGCTGAAATAATTGAAAGTGACGCGTGAATAATTTGTGAGTTATAATAAGCTAACACGGTGCCCAATAACTAATACGTATGTATATTATTACAGGACATTCTGTGGTTATGTTACCGCTTATTGTTAGTTCCATAATGCACTATTTAATGTCTGCAAATAATGGATATTTATCGAGTAGATATCGAAAACGTTTTAAATCGAACTGATGCTTAAATTTTTCAACTAACACAGAACTTTATAGTATGTGTATGTCGAAGGCATAAAGGAAATTTAGGGCTACGTTAACAACAAGTTTAATAATTACTTAAAACTAATACGATTTTGCCATTCACCTGGACATCTACGTCGATTATTTGATAAATGCCGACAATAAATTACACAAATGGCCATTTGATCAGAGAATTTAGCAAAGTGATTATAAAAAGATGTGTTTGTTTTAAAAGTGGATGGCGTGTACAATAGCAACTTTATTACTTTCAGAATTTCAATAATTTGCGTTTGTTAATATGTGCATAATAAACTTTTTTATTTGAATCTTTTACCTTATTTATTATTGGCATTTACCAAATGACTAACTTACAGCTGAACAAATGTTAAATGCCTAGGCAAATAGCAAAAACGTATTCGTTTTAAAATCACTTTGCTATTTGTCTGATCAAACGGCCATTTGTGTAATTTATTGTCCGGCATTTATCAAATAATCGACGTAGATATCGGCAAATGCCGATCGGAATGCCCAGGCAAATGGCAAAATCGTCTTCGTTTTAAGCACTTAGCATATGCTTGGCCAAGTGATCGTTTGCCTAAATTCCCTTTATATATAGTTGGTGCGTATTTTATTAATCGATGCCAAAACTGCGAGGCAAACTGAAAATTAACAAAACATAGATGTAGGTATAGAAAATAGAAAAAAAACTTTAACAAAATTGCAGCATTGTTCAATATATAAGTTGTACGGCAGTCAGGAGACGTCTAAAAATAGAGCGACCTCTTTAATTTTCGACAACGATCTCAAATTATTTTGGCATTTAATTATTATTAGTGATGTGCACCAATAGTTCAGGGTCAGACGACCAGAAAATTATTTACTCGTTACATAACGAATGCGCTTTTTATGTTTTATCTTAAAATTTGGTCCTTGATGAAGTTTTCCGAGATTAATATTGCGATTATATCGCATATTAATTTGAACAAGCGGTACAAAGTAATCGATTTGGCATTTAGACTTCATTCGCGAAAACATATGCTATTCCTGTAGCATAAAAATTTGATTACATTCGCGCCGAGAAGGTTAATGAGTACATAACAAATAACGGTCGCCTCGACAAATTAGGTTCGCTGTAAAAATCGGTAATTGATGATTATATCTAACAGGAATTTCGACAATTGAATAGATTACGGGCTAATTATCGTTATAACCATCAATTCGTCAATTTGTTTTATTTTTATTTTTTGACTATACCTACAGAAAAAATGTAGGTTAAATATTATTTAAAATGAGAAAATGGCAAGTTTAAAAAAAACGTGGAAGACTCCCTAATTATTTTATAATAATAATTAATTTGGACATAAATTTAAATGCGTTCCTTTTAAATTAACCTGTTATTATGCAAGAATGTGTGCAGAACGATGGTCTAAGCGTTTGAATATTTAAATCCCCTAATTATTTCTCACATCAGACAAACATAGCAGTTATAACGCGTTACGTGATTATTAATTTTAATATAATTTGACTGGCGTCGATTTTAATTTTTTAGATGTTATCGATTAGAAATTTTTTAGGTTTTTATTTAGTTACTTACTTTAAACCGAGATGCAGACTTTGTTTTGCGTTAATTTACGAAATCTTGATCGTTCCAAAAAAAAACTTGTTTTGCAGTGTTCGGATGTTCCATTGAAAAAGTAATAAAAATAATAATTTCACGTTGTTGGACGACGAACGATTAAAGAAAACCAACGTAACCGACGTTTATCGCAAACGATCAATTGAACTATTCCATATTTGGTAACGTAAGGTGCGGTGTACAACTGTCAACACTTACATTAGCTTAATATACAATGTCGAGCACAGAATTATGATAATTTTGATCCCCGTTGTAGGTAAATATTCTGCACAATCGGCCCTTGATCGTGATCGATCGATTAGCTACTCTATGATTAGGTAGTCGATTTTTCGGAACCAAGATTAATTTTTATGGATGGGTGATCGATCAAAAAAAAAAAATAAAATACCGACCATTTCGACCTTTGTCGCTTTAAATTACTTACATCATTTACTATATGACCCGGTAGGTACGGCATAAGTCATCGTTTTGAAATGTTTCCTTATAAGAAAGCGCATTTCAAAATAAAACATGCATGCGTTGTAGATAATTGTTTCGCTAATTAAAATTTCAACGTCGTCGTCGTAGATTATTTAATTGTTCTTCGATTCAAATTCTGGTTGCAAAACGCGCATAACGTGATGTTACTCGAAAACGATGCCCGTCTCGATCGACGACGATCCGTTCAAAGGTGGAAATAGTCATAATTTGACCTTTAAACGTCGAAATACTAAGGTTGACATTTACTTTTGATGATTTAACTCCACACGTATTGTTTTGGAACGCCAAAATCGTTCATCTAAATTTCAAATGCGTTTCTTCTGATTCATCGTGCCCTAAATGGCATCGTCGATACCGTTAGTGACGTATCAAATTTCACAACACCAAAATTAATTAATCACAATCGCGGACCGACTGATATTCAATATTTCCTCCTGTCCTCGCTCGGGGCCTTTTAAGAGTTCATTGTAAGCCGGTCGTCTTTCCGTGGCTTTTTTTTTATTTGAATTGTAAACCATCGTCCGATGTGTACACGATAAGTCTAATTTTATCATAGAAACGCCAGTTAACTTGCTATAATTCGATGCGAGAATGTTAAAAAAAAAGCATCACGATCTTCGCGTTACCTGGCTGTCATGAATTTAAGCTCGACTAAACACTTCGACAATTGAACTTCTTCAAATTCACGTAAGAGTTAACCCACGCATTATGAACCGGCTAATTATCGTGTTTTAGGTGTAACCGAAAGCCCACGGTTTCGGTTCAAGCTGTAAAACTAACCAAACAGCTGCAGTTGGTGCGTCTTGCGTCCCACGTTTGTTATCTAATTTATGGACGTGCATCTGACTTATATATTAAATACTTTCACTTTTGATGACTTAACTATCTCCGATAACTCGTGTATTTATCTATATTCGCGATTTACGCGCACATACGGTCGCTGCATCGATAACTTCGTTTGATTTTCTTTCGAATTGAAACAGATGGAGGTGCTGGTCGTGAAATAATTTCGAGCAGGTAACCAAATAGTGATATTCACACCTGCAGCTTCCCTATAGCGATCAGATACGATTGGAATCCACCCCTCCCATTGTTATTAATTGAACTGTCAACTTATCTAGCTCGCCGTTCGTCTTATTGTTAGTCTTACAATTCATTCTTGGTCGATCCAAACGACGATGCAGATCTTGATTCAAACCAGTCGATCTAAATATTTAGCTATACGCCCACGAAAAAATTAAATTCAAGTCGAATTGTAGGTACTGATATACGGGGTGTTTTTGAAACAAAACATCTTAGTAACATTTTTTGATTTGAGAAAGTTTAATTTTGGGGGTAAATTATTGAACATTGCGCAAACCGAACGGCTTTTTTCTTCTTTTTTATAATAAAAGTAGGTGGAAGTGCAATTTTTCAGACATTATCGATACAGCTTCTTAATCGCCCGCAGTTTCGTCATTTCTTGTTTCGTTTTACTAAAAATACGAGTCTTCTAGTCGTTTCCGACTTATTCCGAACGTTCCGTCTCAAAACGTTCGGGTCAAAATTTTGCCAAAAAAAAAATGTGAACTATACTAAGAGATTTCTTTCGAGATTTCGCAAAAATTTTAAAACGTCGGGAACGCGCTTCATTTGTCATTTCTTGCATCGTTATTCTCGAAAAATTACTTTTTCAGTAATTCCGGATCTGTTCTATGCGTATCGGGTAGTGCCATTTTATCGAGATTATGCAAAAATTATAATCTATTTAAGTTATAGAATTTGAGGTACGCGTCGATTTTATAGAAAAAAATGTTTATTTTCTTATCATTCTTCAATACAATTTTCACTATATTCGAAATAAATGACATTTTTAAACCTGAAATTTAAACGAAAATAAACATTTTTACTACATAACACATCGATCAAATTTGCAAAATTATTATTTTGATTTTAAACTTTAGCGAAAGTTCCGTAAAACTTGCGAATTTGAACCTTAAGAGGCTTTAAAGTTTACGTTTACGTTACGTCGCCGATCACTATACGTACTGATTTTGATATCAACTTTTTTTTTAACTGTCTGATTCTGATCGTGAGTTGGCAAAACAGCAGCTGTCGGTGTATACTAGGTATTCTACAAATATGTAGTACAAAAAATTGCGCCCACGAATCGAATTTTCAATCACTATGGAAGATACCTATTCACGATTCTTTCGTTGTTTCGAGACCTTCACGATAGCGAAATTGTTTCCAAAATTTTAAACTCTTAACGTGTTTATTTACATATCACATTTTTCGAGAGATTGGTCAAACGGTTCGTGTTTTAAATAAATATTAATTTTACATAGGTACTACCTAGATAGGTATTCAAATTAACTGAATTAAAAAATTAATAAACGTGAAATTTGCCCGAAATTTTGTGGAAGATTTTTGGCGTTACGGTTTTGTTTATAAAACTAGGGGGAAAAAAAACGATTTGAAATAAGAATATAAGGACGAATATAAAATTTGTCAAAATCAAAGACGAAGATAATTAAATTTTTATTTGAAGATCGTTTTTTCGTGCAAATTGAGCGGTTTAATTATTACACCGCCGCGCCGCGTGCGCCCCGCTTTAAATTCAAACTATTCTCAGATTATAAAAATGGAAAAGTTAATTTTATTTATAATATGCAAACTGTCTATTCTAGTTTTACCACGCAGATTACCGATGCGATAGCCAACGTTAGCATATAAGTACTACTATTTCGAATGCCAATGGCATTTTTAAATCTCTTTTTTTTTTAAATATCGTTGCGTCTTTTTTCGGGGATAACGTAGCAGTAAGTCCCCTTATCTAGAAAGTATTTCCCGTTGACGACGTTCCCGGTCAACTTTTAAAAATTATATTTTTTACATAAGTTCAACGAAACTATTTCCAGTTGCTAAAGGATATTATTAATTGATGAGTCGATTTAAGTTGTGCGCACTTGCGATTTTTCCATGTCTCAGCTCCCGTGGGAATAAACAACGTCGATTGTAGCATTCGAAGTGCAATTTATCGGTTAGAAAAACTTCCATCATCAATTACGAGCGTAAATGTCAGAACATCGACTACAAAGTAAAACATTTTTTTATTGCGGCAACTCTCCGCGTTAAATCAGTTTACCCATCCCAACGATAAATCCTCTCTTGCGCATAATAGAGATTCGAAGAAGCAATGGAAATAATATATAACATAAAAAGAGAGAAAAAGGAAAAATTCTCACGAGTACAAAATAAATGTCAGGTGAGCACAGATCGGTGATAAAGTACCGAGCTTAAACGGTGGGTGTCTCGTAGTTGTCCCGGAATGCACCGCCGGGACAACTATCCAAAAAAGGACTTGTCATTTCAACCGGTTGAAAGATATCCTGATATCCAGAATCAAGGGTATAGGTTGTATGTACGTGTAGAGGTGGAATCGTTTCGGAAGAAATATTACATCGTCCCGAATGATTTATTATTCGGAGTTAACGCAATTAATATGAAATTCGGTAGATAATTATAATAATTAATTATGGTAAAGGACGAGGGACGCAAAACACGCTTGTACATATATAAATACGATCAAAAGGAAGAACAACGAGTTTTATAAATTCTCGGTTAAAATTTTAATGTGCCCAAAATAAGCTATTATTTTAAACGAGACAGAAATATTTGGATAGTGTTTAGACTTCGTTTTATTGTGCGAATTTAAATACAATTAAATAGAGTTTGTCTATAATATCTACATATTGTAATAAAGGGAAGTAGATTATCACACAAATTTTTTTCCTAACGTAAGATTAGGAACTTCTGTAGATCTACAATTTTTAAACACATTGTTCTTCGTTCGGAAAGATCACGAGAATTTTTTTAATTCTCAAAAACCCCGCACTTTACCGACGCGTCGTTGAATTCACATAGATTTTTTCAATGTACATGTTATTCTATATTTATAACAGTTATTTTTAATAACAACTATAACGTAAAGCATCCACAAACAATTCGCATCAAAGTGTCTGATAATGAACGGGCCTCCCTGGATGCAGGCAGTTCTGAACATTAGTATCAAACTGCCGATCGTGCTTAAGTTGATCTAAAGTTGAAAGACTTCACGAAAATAATTATTTTGCCTTTAATCTTTTTACGCATACGCCCAGTTAATTGGCGTTTTCTCCCCATTACCGCATACCCAACTCGTTTAGCAGTGCTTTCCTCGATGAGTTTGAATCTAGAGTTTCGTTCTAGTCTATGTTCAAGTTTTCTTAATTGATTAACACCCTGTACATTTGACCTCAAATTTTTTTATGGTAAACTCGTTTTTTCGACAAGCAGAATATTTTTTAAAAAATAAATTTTCGTCGTAAAATCAATAATAAAGATTTTTTCTTCTTGTCAACTCTATCCGGGGCACACTGTATATACATAAATAACACTGCATGCATTTTAGATGAATTATCACGTACGTAAGCTCAAAATTTGTAAAAAAATGTTCAAATATAACGTTTTTCATTAAAATAAATATGCAAAGAATCAAAACATTCAGTAAAAGAATCCCGATTACACATATGGCCTATCCAAACCTATATGCAATTCACGTCATCAACAAAAAGTTACTAGATTGTTTATTTGTAATTCGGTTTAACGTTTGGAAAGTGACATATTCTATAGATGATTTACCTGCGCACGTATTAGATGGTATAAAGAAAGACTACAACTTATTAGAACTGTCAAAATACGAGGTACAAAGTGACAGCACTGTGTGAAACGTCATCATCTAGTAACCCTTTTATTGATGACGTGGATTGCATATAGGTTTGGACGAAGTATAGGTCGATACAATATGAATAAATTCTACATATGTTTAGTATTTATGATTCAAAAATAAGATTAGTACTCTAGAGTTAAAAAACCGCTGCAGATCAATACGCTACGCTAAATGACGAAAAATAATTTAATTAAATGCCCACAACGTGTTAGGAAATTTGTATTAGAAGAACCACTTTCGTATATCGCTTTTTCTAATGGGCCTGGTCAATGACCATTAGTCAGCAACAATGTACTATATTGTATAATGTGTCCACTAGCGCAAAATGAAATCGGGACACTATCGGGCAACTTCAGGCTCGAGTCGCCGAATCAACATAATTACCGTGAGCATATTTTATATATATATATATATATATATATATATATATATATATAACACATATGTGACCGACCCAAAATGAACGACATATATTTTCGCGATCTAGTGGTCGAGATCGGAGAAAAGCCAAAAGGACACGTCTGGGTCCCGTCATCAGACAGGCTGCAATAGCTTTATTTTCTATGAAAATTCGCTAATACTCACCAGTTTAAAATTATCTGGATAAGCATTATCTACTGCCTTTATACCGCAGAATTATAAATTTACTCTATTTTTAATTTAAAAACTATTCGTCTGCCCTTAAGCATTGAAAATTTCCCCATTACGAACAATAAACCATATAAACGTTTTATCGCATTTTTATGCGACCGATAAAATACAAAGCAAGTAATAAAATATGTGCGCCACGTACTCTTAAGATAACTTATCAGAGTTCGAACAAATAACTGAATATGTTTAAAATAAAAACGGGATTTCCTAGTACCAACGTATAAACTCGAATGCATTTATATATAGAATTCTGGCAAAACCGTTTCAGATCTTTCGCGTTCATGGTACAGAGCGGTAGTGCTTGTTTCGGTGGTTCGAATTTTAAATTACGGCGTCGTAATATTCGCGTGTGCGGAGGAGTGTTCGTACGGTTTATAAGGCCTTTTTGCGTGTGAGTGTGAGCGAGTGTTGTGTGTTGTGTTGGGTTCTCTAAAAGGATTACAAATAAAAAGGATTAATACGACGAGGAAAGGTGGGATCTTTCTTTGTCGACCAACTCTCCCATGTATTTATAAAGTGTAAATACATGGACCTTTAAGCTCTAACACAAATTCTCTGAAAATCGAGCTTGGTTATGCTCTTGGATAGGGACTCGGTTAGGGCTTCCTTCAATTATTCGACGGTCCAATTTAGCGAACGAAATTTTATCTTACGCGCGTGTTCGTGGTCACAGTGGTTCGTGAAATACAATGAAAATATTAAGCGTTGGTATAGGTATTATAATAATGGAAGAATCTACGCTGGAAATTGACAATACAGGGAAAACGAACGATGACGAGAAAAATGAAGGGAATACAAAGAAAAATTTAGAAGTTTATAATTTTTTTTTATAGTATGTTACGGACAAGTGGCAGTCCCAACGGCAGCAGTATTAGTTTGCATTTTACGTAAGTGTTAAAAAAAGTTATTTCGGGATTTTAATGTTTTTTTTTAATTTCTCTTATTTTGAGAGATTTTACCGTTTCAACGCATTCGTTTACGGATAAAGAACGAAATTCAAAGTTTTGATTGTCGCAACAACTTAGGCTGACAAGGAGACAAAATTTGATCGATTAACCTTTTTATTTTACCACCTCTTTACCTACTAACCTAAAAAAGTGCGGTGCGCGCGTTATCGTTATGCTTATACTTTTTTAGAATTTTCCCTATTAAAATTAAATTGGCAGAAATCATTTTAATCACGGTAATTATGTTGATTCGGCCGGCTCGAGTAGACACGAGCCTGAAGCTGCGCGGGATTGCATAGTGTCCCGATTTCATTTTGCGCCAGTGTACTTATGTATTGTGTTAGTAAGTCGATCACAAACATCCATGTTGGCACGCTTTTGGTCCTTCGAGCCGACACAAATAAACGTAGGTAGAACAATCGATAAGCCGCACAGCTTTCTTGGGCGTTCAAATAATACCACCAGAGGAAACAATTGCGTTTTCATTCGCTTTAGAAATCGTTTGCGCGGACGCATTCAACGGAATCTGCGACCTAACAATTTTTACTCCACGCGAACGAACGCCGACGTTAATCTTCTAATCTTTGAATATCAGTGTTCTACTTAATTACGCAATTAGAAGTGTATCCTGGATGGTAGGTAAACACATACCGAGGTTATTATTTATGGTCAATTAGGCTTCACGCTAGATAGCGATCTGCGCCGGGACTGCATTAATATGTCAAATAGATTATAAATTCACTTTATTTAAGGTTGTTCTCTAGTCATTTACATACGTAGAAGAAGTAGATAGTTATTTTGGATTTAAATTTGATCAATGTTTATCTTTACATGTAATCATTGTAATTATGTACAACTAAATTATAGATAGTAATGACGAAATAGAAATAAATTTAGTTTAGGTAGACATGTCTATAGTTGATTCGTTGTAACTCGACGATTACGCCACCATTCGAAAATACAACGATAAGTGTACACTCAGTAACACACAGTAATCGAGACAAATACGACCCTTTTTTGGTACAGGCAACCTCGTAGGTACTGCGAATTATTCAATCGCTAGTAAAACAATGGACAATGAAATTGTTTTATTTTGAACAAATGTAATTAATAAAATAACCAAAAAACATTTACCTTAGTAAAAAGTGAAATTAATCGATTTTAGAATAAAAAACGGTTACAGCAATATTGCTGAAGGACAATTATAATACTACCAATTGTGACAAATTAAAAATTCTTACGTTAGTATAATACGTCTGTATTATATACGGTGAAACCTCCCAATAACGGACAGCCGTGAGGTAGAAAATATTAGTCGTTATTGCGTGGTGTTCGTTAATAATAGAAGTTTCGCTGTATTTTCAATTGTATATAGTAAGTCTTGATAATTTTAGTCTCATTTTATGACGCAATCGTCAAGTTACCGTAAATAAACCATAGATAAATCGCGGTAATGTAAGAAGTAAATAATCGACTTATAAATATAAGCTTTTTTAATCACGAATTAAGCATAAACTATCCAAATTTGGAGCCTCTTTCGAAATATCGTCGACCTGCAACTTTCACGCTCACACTTTTGTTGGTTATTTGTTAGAAATTCTAATACGTATCTGAATAAAATTATCCCAGAATTATGCAAATTAACGTTACAGGAAATGGACGGCTTAATTATTACAATTTTCCTTTTACGAATACCCCGTTTAATTTAAAACCCAAATAGGAATCTCCAATTATAATCGGACGTCGATAAAGCATCGGCAACTGATTAAAATAACGGTTAATCTAATGCACGCACGACCGTAAATCCGTACCTATTTTATTATTAAGCATAAAGGTGTTCATTAAAATAATGAGGGGTTGCTTTAGGTTCGCCACGTAGCGTGGGGAGCGGTCGCAATTTAAATAGCCTTGGAGTGCGACGAGGGCCGCTTTTCTATCGCGGATAAATAATTATTAAAACTGAACTACCCGGAAGCGAAACTGTTTCGCAATCAATAGGTAATAATTGGAAATACTTTCGTTTAAGAATTTTATTTTTCTACAATGACTCACTCACCGATTAATGCAGTCGAGTGTGACTCTTACGTTACGCGCCATTAACGAATTTGATAAACGGTTTCCCTAGATAATACCAGGCTATTACGAACACCCTTTTAAATTTATTGTTTCGGTGGATAGTCATTAATATAACAACGTTAAGCGTTGATGCGCCGATTTGTTTAAAAAAAAAAGTGTCGCTGCGGTTTTTGTTAGCTTACTGTTTAACAATAAAGATAGTGGAAATCTTGTTCTTTCGGGTCTCGAATAGAAAACTTTATAACTCTGGAAATTAACTGTTGTGTAAACAACAAAAAAGACACGTTTTCTCGCAAACATTTTAGCATTATTTCATTTAGAAGAATGTACGGGCGTAAGTTATTTTTTGTAAAAGGAAAAATTTCAAAAAATTTACTTTGTTTCGCCAGCGTGAAGTTAAGATGATTGAAGAAATTTCGAAGTAAAAACGTGGGTGCGAGGGTCTGATGGCACTATTTTTATTAGAATTTGCACTGATAGTTGTTTATTATTCGGTTTAATTAGCCTACAACTTTTAAAATAAATGAAAAACGTCATTTTTAAATAAATTTATATTTTTATTGAAATTTATTTTGTTACGTCGAGCGCGAAATATGATAAATCAACTAATTCCCCTTTTTAATGGCATTTGTCGTCGCTTTTCCGGTTTATTCCACGTCAAATCAACGCAGTTTTAATAACAATTTTACCTCAAATTTGGCACAGAAGTAGCAGATAGATAGGTTTAGTAAATATCGGCCCGTTTTAAAAATACGACTATGTAAAGTTTCTAAAAAAAACTTGAAAATCGAATCACCGACGTATTTTTAAATTGCCTCAACAACTCTTTTAATATTAAGCTATAGAGGTGGGATGAGTGCCATTTTGCAGCGTTTTTCTGGCCTTTCTTATTATATGCAACACAATACACAATATACAACGCAAATTAGAGTGAGACAATTTTAATTTTAAATTTAGAAAAAAGTGCATCTTCAAAACTTATCAAAATTTTAGAAAATAGTTCGCATCAACGTTAAATGATTTGCAAAATTTAAAAGTTAGATGACAATGGATTCGTCGTTAAAATAACCCAAAACAAAATTCAGGCCTATAAGGGTGTCCAGTAAATGGTGGAAAATTTCTCGGGGACGTATAAACCACGTCAAAATAATGCTACGAGTACATATAAATTTTTATTCCTACGGCGCTCCCCCGTTGAGATAAACACCCCCAAAAGTTGAAGAATAAAAATCAATTTTTTTTTTAAATAACTTTTTTATTTTTCACTGGAATTTAATAATTTTTGGCATACCTACGTAATAAATTACGGTCTTCGAGATCTTGAAATTGATTTTTGATATCTGGCTCGGGAGAGCCAGGGGTGCACTTCCCTAATCTTTCTAACCTCAAAATTTCTCAGAGATTTGAGTTTTTAAATTTTTAAGGATATTTTCCGATTTCTAGGAAAACTAGATACGAGAAAATAATACATAAAAAATAAGAAATTGTTTCTTCAACTTTAGGGCGTGGACGTCTCGACAGGACAAATCTCTCAGTAGGAACAAAAATTATAAAATTCATGATTTATTTTGACGTGGTTTATACGCTCCCGAGAGCTTTTCTATCATTTCCTGGACACCCTTATGGATCTGAATTTTGTTGAGAAAGGAATTTTGTTTTACATTATTTTAACGATTAACCCATTATCGACCCACTTTTAAACTTTGTAAATCATTTAACATTAGTATGAACTATTTTTTAGAATTTTTGACAAGTTTTGAGAATGGGCTTTTTTCAAAATTCAAAATTAAAGTTTAATTATCTTAAAATCTAATTTATTGACAATTACATATTTACATATTATTATCGTTGCTTGTTGATTCGACTAGGTGAAGGCAGTTTAGTTTATTTTCTCGTTCGATTGACGTAAACAGTGATCTACAAAAATGACGTGCTTTTCTATTATGAGTCATCTTACAGGTATTATGTGGACTCGGTACAAAAAACAGTTTTGACTTATTGTTACGGTAAATAGGATGAATTTCCCTCTCTATACCTCGATGAATCTCTTCAAATAAAGTTACCTGTTGTCGACTACTTCTGAAGACATTCCATACCGCGGTATTTTACGTGCATTTTGCATCAGTATTTATTTGGTAGTCCAAAACATCTTCCAAAATGAAAACCGGGTACGAATTTATTAAAATTTCTGTCGCGGTCGGAAATTCCGATTTTTAATCTGTTGAAAACCCTACAAAATAATGCTGACCGCACTTAAGATCAACAACCTTATTATGTATCGACGTAATTTTATATCATTTCCACTGCCGCAAAAAATAAGACATCGAACTACTACTATACGTTCTTTGTTTAATTCACTTCGTTTAGATTTGATATAAATTATTTAAGTAGTCGATTAGATTAAATTATTTATTTATTTATTATTATTATTATTATTATAAAAAGAGATTGCGTGTAGTCGTCTAAAGGAACGTAAACACCGCATTATTATTATCTAAATATTAGAGCATGAAATGCATAACGTTCAAATAAAATCAGCTAGAAAAGTGAAATTTTGTTAAACTAGTTCGCGCGTTTCTCCCGTTTGTGATCGTTTAATGATGAGAAGTATCAATATTCATAGACACACATACACTTTTATCTACCTTCAATGTTTTCTCACGGAGAAAACGAACAAACCCTTTTATTTAATGATGTCGTCATAAAGTGTAAAATTCAAAAACTCAATGCGTTAACCGACGACTGTCGCACCCACCCCCCCGACTTTCTCTAACGTTACTTTAACAACTTTGATTTTTGATACATAATAATGTGAAAAAACGGTATTTTTGTTGCCTGCAAAACTACCGAAATATCGGGTTCTTTCAAATGATCAAGTAGAAGATTTTATTCTTCCACACGTACGATCACCTCATCATCGCCACATCGTCTTTTTAACAATAGAAAACTCAATTCATCGTTAATTCTTTGACGACGCCGTTTTTGACCCGGACGCGAATACTTACCCAAAGACTATCGGGTCATCCCCCAAAAGAGAATTTCGCACGATGATGCGAGTCGTGCGTCGTTTCAGAAAACAAATCGAAACTCGACGATGGGAGGAATAACTTCTCGCCTTGAACCGCGGGTCAAAGATCGTGGGGGGGGGGCAGTTTCTGAGCGTGGTATTCGATCACGATTTTTTCCAACAGAAAAACTGGGATTTTTCCCGATGCGCGACCGTTGAAAAGTGAAACTGTAAAACATGTCGTGCCGGTGTAATTATATCTACGCGGGAATCATTTATCGGTTAGTTTGCTCGTAAAATAAGAAGCTTAACAATTATGCCGTGCTAGAAAACGGGCTCTAAAAGAAAATGTATTAATAAACATGACGGTTTTTTTTGCTTGTTAAGGTAACATTGAACCATTTGCAAGCCGGGCAATGGTTACGTAGTGGCATCGCAACCTTGTGTTAATTACAGAAATATGTTGAGATTTTCAGCTTGTTATGAACAGATAATGATTACGCGGTGGCGTCCTTCGCGCTTGTTGCCACTTAACACGCCGTTTTCGTTCCTTTATTTCCTTTCCGCAGTTTCGATTTTGTACGCGCGTGATGATTACGACGAAACGCAGTCGATGTGATTCTATTTTTGGTTAACTAAAATTGCCGGGTATCATTTCGAAAAAAACACGTCAATGGCCTAATATTACGCCCATTATCTTCACTAGTAGGTATGTCCCGTTTCATGAAAGTGTGCATTATGTGTGTTTGTTAACGTACTATTTAAACGCAATTTCCTCTTACTAAACTATAATAACGTACACGACTTCCGATAAATTCAAGGAGCTTTTACTGCGCGAAATTTATAATTATAAGGTAATTAATTGTGTTGACATCATTTTTGAAAATAATAAAAAACCCATTTCGTTTACGGAATACGCGAATTTAAGAATGTGGTGGTTGCGTGATTTAAATCTACCACGATGCGGAAAAATGAAATTTGTTAGTTCGGCAGTGGACGGACCGAGAATGAAACAAAATCCTTATCCAGGCCTTATCGCCTTTTCAAAAAAAAAAGTTAACAGTTTAACTTTATTTTAGGAAACGGAAAACCGTAGAAGAAACTTTAAATTTTTTTGATCAACGTCGACGTACGTGTAGTTGGATAAAAATTCATCAGAGTTTAATTATATAGACTCGCGCATCGAAATTTCTGCTTCGTGGTCCGTTAAATTTAAAAAATATAGTAGGCATATGGGTATAACTACTTGATAAATTAATTATGGATCTAGGTAAATTCGTCTACAGCAATTCGCCTACGAACAATTCATCTACAACAGTTCATCTACACAACAATTCGTCCACACGACAATTCATCTACACAACAAATTCGTCTACCAACAATTGATCTACAATACAATTTGTCTACAACAATTTACCGAATTATTATTTTCTTAAATTTCCGTCGTTCTTCAGTTAATTGCGTTTAATATTATTTATGTAATGGGAACATAAATAATTTTTTTCAATAACTTACCGACATCGAACATCCCTCACCTACAAATTCTAAGCTTAAGCTAGGTACCTAATTCCATTATGGCCTTATGTAAATTTCTACGTTTTGTCAAATATGTAGGATAAAACGTAAACTAAAAATGAAATTTTCCGAATGCGGTTCAATCTCTGTAAACTTTCAAGGTGCTGGCTTTATTTGTTTAATGAATACTCAGTTTCTTTAACTCGTTGCCATATACACAATTGGCTACATGCACACATTTTTTCTAGTTTTATTTTTTACGTTGTAAAGTTTTGACATTTTACAAAAAACCATTGATTAATTTTTATTAATAATGAAAAAATATATGCATATAACGGTTAACGACTCGTTTTTAAGTTTATTTTTTCAAAATTTGGTTGTTTGATGCAACGCTTTTTAATGATATAAAATCTACTTTACTTTTAAAATAATTTTAGCATTGATTATGAAACCGACGTTCAGTCATTTAAATTTTATTAATCGTTACGTTATACACGTTTTGTTAAATATTTTGATTTCCAGAAGATTTAATTGATATTTGTTTAAAAGATTTAATCCAGTATCTCACACCTTTATAGGCATAATTAAAAATACCTATTATATTAAATGAAACAATTATCAAAAAATCACATATTTAATAAAATGTGTATCACGTAACCATCAATATTTGAATGAACATACGTGAACATGATTGATGTATGAACATGTTTGAATGGGCATGTAGGTACTACCTAATGGCAATAAATAAATTTGTTGTTTATTTTGATTTAAATTGTTTTAACATTAAAAACACTCTTGCTTTCAAACATTTGAACGGTCGGTGTACTGTACACAGACAAAACAACATTGTTGTTTAAAACAACAATAGGTATTATCAGTTGAAGATCGTCAAATCTCTTTATTGCTAAATATTTATGAAAGAATTTTAAGAATATGTAATACCTACTGCTTTTAAAGATTTATGATCGAACCATCAAATATTTGAAGTAAGTAGTATTTTCTTTATCTAAATAATTATTCGAATGTGCAAATCTGCAAACATCTGTAAGTTCTAGTTTAAACAGTTTTTAGAAAAACAATTTGCCGTGAACTTCAAAATAGGTAGGTATTATAATTAGAAACAGATGTTTTAAAAATGCAGATCTGTATGTAGGAAGACATTTTTATACCTAGATATCTAAAACCTTAAAAATTTGAAAATCGCAGAGATATAATAATCATTATCGACAGAAAGACAATCGTCTTTATTTTTTTAATTTGAAATACTATAGGTAGGTACTTGCAACATAAGCGAAATATAACGACCACTTAATCTGTATATTTAAATTATGTATAGAAACTAAAACAAACTTGAAAGAAATTCATTAATAAATTAGATGCACACGCCATAAAACGTGATTTTTAAGAGAAAATAATCCGAAATTAATAATACATTTCATAACGCCCCAAACATTTATCAAATCTAAAACCAATTCAATTAAATCAAATTTAATATTTCTAAGACAAAAATTTATGAAAATAACAATTCGGAAAATTGTTGTAGACGAATTGTATTGTAGATCAATTGTTGGTAGACGAATTGTTTGTAGATGAATTGGTGTAGTCGAATTGCTGTAGACGAATTTACCTGCTAC
This sequence comes from Rhagophthalmus giganteus, assembly GCA_036326145.1. Taxonomy (NCBI): domain Eukaryota; kingdom Metazoa; phylum Arthropoda; class Insecta; order Coleoptera; family Rhagophthalmidae; genus Rhagophthalmus; species Rhagophthalmus giganteus. Next base: position 22,819,876 of record JARFJA010000093.1, read on the forward strand.
AATTAATTATACAGCATAATAACATGTAATTCGTAAAGTTTTACCCTTGTATTAACGTTTCGTTTAAATTAATTTTTACGAATATTGTTAAATAACAATAAAACAACTTAATAATTTTTAATCTGCGTGTTCGCATCACTTTTATTTGTAAAATAGATAAAAATATAAAGTATTGATAATATTTGAAAACTGTCAAGTCTCGAATGATATGGAACGATATCAGTTGCAATATTATATCTTAAGTGACGATTATTTTTGCTTAATTTTAACGATTCTTCATCACGTAATACCCACCATACCAAACAAGTATTCGGTGATTTTTTTTATTACATGGATAAGTAGATGCACCACCTCCAGGTGCCTTCCGCACCGACCATCCAAAACTACAATACCATCCAGGATCGTTCCAACCACCAGAACTCTGGTTCGATATATACATCTCTGAAGAAGGTGACGTAAATCGTAAAAACAAATGAACGTCGTCTTCACCTCCTATTTCTAAAATCCTTAGGTTTAGCTCTGTATATGTATCGCCGATTCACGATAGGTTCCAATCCACGTGTTCTCGTAGTCTTAATTTAGGGCATCCTTCCTTTTGCCAAATTACTCGCGATCTGCATATACAACTGCGGCTTGACTTTGAATCGTCGTCGATGTCTTCGCTTCTGCACCGAAGACATCCATAACACGATAAACAATTCGAATGCTTCTATAAATCGGGAACGTTCGCGTTACCGATTTCGACCAAATTTCGACTTAAATTGCTGGAAAAGAAGTGAACACTTAAATAGATGGTTAGGTTCGATGGGAAAATTCAGTTTGTTTTCTCGCACTTTTAGTGGGCAAAGGCGCTTCGGTGAAAGTTATTTGTCGCCCAAGTTGTTTTACATCCGAATCCATAAATGTATAAGAGCGTTCGTGCAAACTCGGACGTGTCCACATAAATTAGTTTCGAGAAAAACGTGAAAAACCGCTTATTCGTGGGGCGCCGAATTTAAATTTATACAATTTAGTATATGAGAAGTGGCGTTTTAAATGACTAAATTACTATTACAAATTTTTGATTTTTGAAAGAAAGAACGTAAAAAAAAAACAAATGGACATGCTGGTTTTGTTTGAACAAAAGAAAGCCATCGGAGTTGTACGGTGTTGCGTTCGGTGCCGATTTTTTCTTTATAACGAATGCCACTCGTAACTACCAGATATTGTTTTGTTGAAAACAAAGAAACAAAATATTGTTGTGATGTTCTCGGGAATTTACTTCCTGGCCCTAATATTAATACAAGTCGCACTAATATTCATTGTTCAACAACTCAACAACTTTTAGAATGCTCAACGGGGCAAGTGACGTTTAATAACACACATAATTATTAAGATCACCTGAAACGGCCGACAAAGTAGATAACACCAAAACGGTTATCATATGAATAACGACAATGCTAAATATACTTGGACGTGTTTTGTTTTGGTCGATTCGTTTTTTTTTACAGGCGAACACGTCTGCTTTTGATCGAATTTGCAATATTTAGACTTAAACTAGGATCTGGTTTTTAGTATTTTTGACTACAGGAATCGATTGAACTGATCGATAAGTGGACATGGCTGAGTTTGCACGAACGCCCCTCGAATATTCGAATCTGATCTTTTACTCTTATCGCATCTCTTCGTAGGCGAAGAAGAATGATCGGTATCGATGTTGAATATGATTAATTGATCGTTTTTGTCATTTGCTGCTTGGCATTTTTAATTAGTCGAGTATTTGAGCTCGATCAAAAATTGTTTATTGCACATTTTCACGTAAGTTTGCTGTTAGAATTGATTTTAAAATTATAATTTTTTTTTACTAACAATTTGAGTCAGAGATTGTGCGATTGTAAAACAAAGATGCCTACTAACAGCGTTTTAATGACGACGTAAAGAAGATCGCGTGATCGCTCACAAAAACTTGACCTTAGTTTTTGACGAACATGACCGCTCTAAAGGATTTCGTGCAGTTTATCTACTACTACATACATACATAACTGCAGGCACATGCACGCCAACAAATTAAAGGGAAACCCACGTACTTCGTTGCCCTTTAAACTTCGTGTCCATCGAATTACACTTAAGACCAGAAACGGCTCGGATTTACTGTGCAGGTATATGCCACGTTTTAATAATAAAAAATATCCAGTTAAACTTAATTATCCGCGAGTTCTATAAATTTAAGAATTTAACTTTTACCTCGGATCCTTTTATTCCTTTCACAATTCGCGAACGTCCATTTGAATTTATTAATCTGCCGAACGAATTCTGTCAGCTATAAATCTTGACCTGCCGCCGGTTGTTGAACTCGAACTTCGGTTGTTTAATTAATTGCAGAAAAATACTGTTTAACTGTTGTATCCCACGAATCAAAATTTACAATATTTTCGATAGATTCGGAATTTGTAATATACGACCGGTTAATCGACAACGCCCGTTTTCTATTTTAAATCGAATCACGTCCCAATACGGACCTATTAATTTATCAACAAAGTTTACCTATGTAAGTAAGTAATGAGACTTCCCGTTAGCAGCTATCGTTTATTATCGTGTCTTCGTAATCCAAATATGGGCTATAAAAATAATTTATAAGCTGTAATAATCGGCAACGTCGCCACCTACCTGCCCGAAACCTACTCACCTGACTATATTTGCGATTAGATTTTATGCAAGTTCCGTGCAGGAGATGAGTAACCTTCGCGAAATAATTATCACCAAACGTCGTTTCAGGTAGTGGATTCTCGTGCTCGGTCGAACGCGGACGGTGCCGTGCAGCAGCGAGCCAGAAGGCAACTCGAAGTCTTTCAAAGCAGTGTACCTGGGGGCCGGCTTCAGGTGATCAAGTCCCATTCCGTTTCGACGAGCAGATGGACGAGCAAATCGCCCACTATCGGCGATCGTAGGGATATTGCTCGGCATTTCGGAGATTTGGAGGTAAGCGAATTTTTGTTTACGTCACGAATTAATTGTGTTGCTCTCTCTGACGATTAAAATTAAATGTCATTCAAACCGGAATAACAAATTACAAAGGGACGAAGGTATCTAATACATACACATAAACGATTTAGTGCTCCATTTTTTGTACTTGCAGCACACTTCGATAAATTATCGCGAACGAGGTTCGTGTGCGAGTTTAGAAAATATGTTACGTGTAGGCTCAAGGTTTCTTATTTCATGATATTTAACTTGAATGCAGTCGTGTCATTTCATATATTCTACAACTGGTTTGCAATTTCTATTTGTAACAATTCGAAAAATCTGTATGTAGTACCCTGCACGCGAACGAATCGTTCCATTTTTAACCGGTTCGAGCAAAACCCGCGAACGTCAAGTCGATGTTTTGGGACATTTGTTTTAATTTTTTCTATTTTTAATTGAAATCGCAAGCAAAACGTCTCGAGACTTTTCGAATATCTGTAGGACCTATGCCTAGTGGAAAAAATTGCTAATTGAAAACGAGTCGGTTACTGTTGCTCGTGAAATTAACCTAATTCGTTTGAAATTTGTGCCGGGCTGCTGGTAAATAGGTGCTGCTGACATATAATAACGCACCAAAGAAGCAGTTCTATGTGCTAATTAATTTCCGTTATGTCTGTTATAAGTTCGGAAGCGTATTCGCTTGTTAACGACAAAAGCATCCTGGATAAATCGGTTTCGAAATCGAGCAACGAACGACGAATAGGTTCGTTCGCACACAACCATAACAGGACCTTTGGAACCTTGTAACAGTCAAAAATATTCGACATTTTTATGTTTTCATTTTTTGTAGATACTGATCTTAATTAAGCAAATATAGGTACTAAATGTTATTCGAAGGATTAATCCTAACACCCCAAGTTGGCAGTCGTTGCATTCTGAAATCGAAAAAGTAATTTTTAACATTCAAGTGTAGATAAATCATGATTTAGTCAACATCGAAGCATTAACTAAATACTTTAACGCTATTCAAGTGCCTGCTCGACGAAATTCGTCGAAAAAACGCTTTTCGATGCGCTAATGGTGTTGGTAAAAAAGAGATTAATGATTTTGCTAAAATCTAATATGCAAATTCCACTCGAACGCAGTAGATTCTTCAACTAATAAGTTAATTATTTTCTCACAACAATTTAAGATTTCCGTTGTTGTAGGTATATCTATTAATTTTTTATAAGCTACGCTATAAACGACGGCATTTTAAGCGTTCGAATTTTTTTAATTTCGCAAATTAATCCATCAAGAAATTAAGATGTGATTCGATTTTTAATCTTGATATGCACCAAAACGCTTTGGAGAATTAAGGAAACCGATTCGACATTCACAATTAAAAATCCTTGAGAATTTCGTTCATTTATCAGACTTGTTTCCACAATTATATATTACATGTACAGATTAAAATTCTACCTTTTAGCGAAAAATTCCATCGAAGACGATTTTAATTTTTGCCCTAACTTGATCTTTCGATTCGAGCAAAAATATAGCCGTCTGGAATCGGGGGGGTCGTTAACTGGGCGAGATGTTTAAAAATGCACGGTGTTATGTCTGCTTTTGTGTCCGACGAATTTGCGCGGTCTCGACCTGGACCACCTGAAAGAACGCTGTCAAACTACCACGAAAAATTGCCAACGCCGCCGGCGCCGTCGAATTATTTATTTCGTTCGATAACGCAACAATATTAACTACTCCCTCTGTCCGAAAATATGGTATACATTTGAAAGAAAATCTTAGATTATCTAGAGTTTCGAAAGCAACTAGTACTACTCGTTATATTGGTATTGTTTACATTGATAGCTAAATAATCCGACGTATTTGACAGGCGATGCTTTTGAGTTAAGTTGGAATTTGAAGACCAAAAATTAGTTTTTTTAAGAAAAAAAAGTCACCGCTGTAATTTAAAAATGAAAAATTTTAACCCAAATAACGTGAATTTTCAAAGAAGAGATGCCAAATCGGAGCAATTGGTTAATGAACAACGTCATGGTATCTTGCAACAGCTGTTACAGTATATGAAGAACAAAGAAAAATTAGAACATGGTGCTATTAATAAAGTTGCAGCTGTATTCCACGTATCCCGTCTGACCGTAAGTAGAATCTGGCATACAGCACAAGCTCAATACAGAGGAGGTAAAATTTGTGCCGATATTTCTTCAAAAAAGAAGGAAAAATGCGGAAGAAAACGAAAAGATTATTCTGCCAATTTGGCTGGAATAAAGAATATACCATTAAATCGTCGAGGAACGATTCGTAGTCTTTCTTTCGCAATTGTTATTCCAAAATCAACACTGTTTGATATCTTTAAACATAACAACAAGCGAATATCTTCTGCAGTTAAACCTACTTTAACAGGTAAAAACAAATTGGAAAGATTACAGTTTTGCTTGTCAAAGGTAAATCATACCAATAATGGAGCTTTTCTTTTTGATGATTTATATGATTACGTTCATATTGATGAGATTTAGTTTTATCCCACTAAAGTTAAACGCTCCTATTACATAATGTTAGACGAAGAAGAACCCGATAGAAACTGCAAAAGCAAACGGTTTATCACTAAAGTGATGTTTATGGCTGTAGTGGCTCGACCACGCTATGACGCACATCGAAAGCATTTTTTTGACGGTAAAATTGGAATATGGCCCTTTGTATATCAAGAACCGGCTCAAAGAAATTCCAAGAATAGAACTAAAGGAACATTAATAACGAAAAATGTGGAATTTCCTCAAAAGTATAAAAACAAAACAATTTACGTACAGCAAGATAATGCAAAACCACATTCCTCTGATAATGATACAGATATTGTTACTGCAGGTTCTACTGAGGGTTGGAATGTTCAGTTTAAGTCACAACCACCAAACAGTCCTGATTTAAACGTTCTCGATTTGTTTTTTTTTAACTCTATTTAATCACTACAACATGAAGCTTCGCCAAACACAATTGATGAATTGATTGAATGTGTTCAAGATGCATTTAATAAATTAGAGAGAAATACTCTTGATAACGTTTTTATAACATTACAACCGTGTATGGAATCAATTATGTTGACAGGAGGGGAAAATTCCTATAAAATTTCTCATTTAAATAAGGTAAAACTTCGTCGCGAGGGTCGATTAGCTGAAAAATATATACAGAGTTAGTTAAAAGTATGGAGACGGCGATTTATTGTCGTTAATATTCATTTTAGGAAATTATGTTCAATACAAAAGTCTGTTATGAAATTATTATCTACATTTGAGAATACTTGAATTTTTTTTTTCCTCAATTGTTTTTAAGTTACGACGTCATCGATATTTTTTTGAAATGACAACCTATATTTCTGATTATTGATTTCGATAGTACATTCTATTCTCTTTTCAACGGTATACAATTTTCAATTATGTTACATTTGAAAAAAATTGAGAAAAAGTGCCTTAAAGTTCAAATATTAAAGATCCATTAAATTAGCAGAATTAATTAACACGGTTTGCAATCAACTTATCAGTCACAATCTTATCATTAAAAACAAATTAATAACTAACTACATTAAAGTAAGTGTTCAAATTGTTGTCCATTTCTAATTTGACAATGACCCAATCGATTTACAAAACCCTGAATAGAATTTTGTAAAAATTCTCGGGGAATTTCTTCTATCGTTCTGGTAATTCGGATTTTTAAATCTTCGACATTGTTGGGCTTATCTTTGTAAACCTTGTTTTTTGCGTATCCCCAAAGAAAAAAATCTAAAGGGCTTAAATCAGGCGAACGAGCTGGCCATTCAATAGTTCCTCGTCTCCCAATCCATCTGTTTGGAAAGACGTTCTCCAAATATTGACGAACATTTACACCATAATGTGGTGGGGCGCCATCTTGCTGGAACCACATACTGTTATTGGGAAGGTATTCATTGTTTTCATCTGGATACAGCATAGCACAAGCAGGTATAATTTCATTTTGCAATACCTGCAAATACAGAGCCGAAGTTAAATTGCCATTGATGACAAAGGGACCGATAATATGACCCCCTAGAATGCCAACCCAAACATTAACCTTTTGGGGGTACTGCGTATGGTGCTCCATAAACCAAAAAGGATTTTCCGATGACCAATATCTGCAATTATGTCTGCTTACTTCACCGGTAAGACAAAAGGTAGCTTCGTCAGAGAAAAGAATATTGTTGACGAAATTTGCATTATTATTGCAAATATTTGACATTTCTTCACAAAATTGTAGTCTCCTATCAAAATCATCTTCCCTCAACTCGTGTAGAAGTTGTACTTTATAAGGTTTATACTTTTCACTTTTTAAAATTGAAACGACCGATGACTGTGAAATATTGTGATTGGCCGCTAATTGATTGGTTGATAAATGGGAATCTTCAGATACGGCCAATAGAACATTCAGTTTTTTACCATCGCTTGTCGCTGTTCTAGGTCTACCACTCCTTGGCAAATCTTTAACACTACCCGGTTTGTTAAAAGCGTTTTAAGGTTTTACCAACAACGGATTTAGAAATTGGATTTCTGTTTGGATGCATGTCATTAAATAAATTACAAACGTCTTGTAAACTTCTGCGTCTATTTCCATAACCCAGCATCATAAGTATTTCAATTCTTTCACGTTCACTTAAACTCGCCATTGCTAATATTAACAGCAACAAATTACACAATTGAAATATGTCAACTATTTGACATAAACAATAACCTTTTTAGGCACTTTTTCTCAATTTTTTTCAAATGTAACATATTGAAAATTGTATACCGTTGAAAAGAGAATAGAATGTACTATCGAAATCAATAATCAGAAATATAGGTTGTCATTGAAAAAAAATATCAATGACGTCGTAACTTAAAAACAATTGAGGAAAAAAAAAATTCAAGTATTCTCAAATGTAGATAATAATTTCATAACAGACTTTTGTATTGAACATAATTTCCTAAAATGAATATTAACGACAATAAATCGCCGTCTCCATACTTTTAACTAACCCTGTATGTTCAGAAGAAGCGTTCAACAAGGCTAAATCTCACTTTAACTAAATTTGGATTACAGTAAAATTATTTGTATTTAGTTATATTGTGACAATAAAATGAATTTAATTTTTTTTTATATTTAATTTTAGTTTTATTGATTTTTTTCGCAAACGTATACCATATTTTCGGACAAAAAAAATATTAAAATGTATACCATATTTTCGGACAGAGGGAGTGGTATTTATATTAAAAAATTTTTTTTAAATAAACGACTAATCGCTCGACCTTTCTGAATGTCTAACGTTAAAGAAATTATACTTATAGAAAATTCTTTAATTATTTCAGCTCTCGCTAAACCCACTAGACATTAGCTCTCAAAAATCGAAGGCGACCGTAGGAAGGAGCGTTGGAAGACGTCCACCTTCGCGACCGAGAGGTCGCGACGAAGCATCGCCGCTCGTCCAGCAAGGCGTCCCTTTGACGCATCGCGTCTCGAGACTGTGCCATCAGATCCACGAGAACGCCGTCAAACAGACCTTCGGAAAATATCGTCGCCGGCCTCCAATACACGAACGAGAAAGCGGCGACGGCGTCGAAATAGTCGAAATCGAAAGCGTCAATTCGTCGTCGGACAACGAAAAACCGAAACCGACAGTAAACGGACACACGAATTTGATTCGAACGAGGAGCACGAGCAGCGAGGACCTGCACCTACTAACCCCGGAAAAGGACAAATCCAGGAAAAGCATCGAGGACCTGGAGGACCTCGAACAGTTACAAAACTGGAGGCGTACATCGAAAATACGCCGTTCGTTACAGTTTCCCAAACAAAATAAAGCGTCGTCCGCGCCGAAACCGCCCGACTTGCCCGAGAACACGGGCAGCGTTCGTAAAATACGGGAAGATCTGGAAACCGGAAGGAGACTAAGCGCCGCTTTGAGGGGAAACAACGTCGATCTCGAGGCGCTCGATCAAATTTTGCAGTCCATTTCGAGCTCGAGCGGCTCGGATAAAAACTCTACTAACGGCGATAGATTCGAGGTGCCCGAAAGGGATTCGCAAATAAGCGTTAAGAAGGGAAAGAGGAACTCTTTTGTGACGGTGGAATCTTTGCAGGAAGTGAGGGGGCGATTGAGGCGCACCAGTTCGCCGACCGAAGATATTTACAAAGTCGAGCATGGCCCGAACGAGTTCGAACGATCGGCAAAAAAAGACGAAGAAACGGACGACGGGATTGTAACCGAAGAAAATTCCCAATTCAACAAGATGCCGGTCAGCGATAATTCGACGTCGCACTCTCGAGTGCGATCCTACGTTTACGGCATGGAGGCGATGATCAACAAAAAGCCCATGCTCGGCACCGGCAGCTTGGAATCGCGAACGTCCAAGCAATTGAACGGAACGTCGAACTATCGAAATGAAGATTGGTATAACAGAAGAAAGTCGTACGGTTTCGAGCAAGTTCATAACCATCAAGATTCCATAAATTCGATGTCGAAAAACAAAAGCGTCGTCGAATCCTCCACCGACAGCGGCATATGTAGGTCTAGTGAAATTATGCTTGTGCCAGCCCTTAATAGATATAGTAGTGTAAAACAAAATAATTTCGATTTCGACCCCGAAAAGGACGATAAGTATGTCTACGTGAATAACAAGTTCGAAAGTGATTGTGACAGTGTCATGTTGAACGTTGGAAGTGTTAAACGGTATACGTCCATATTTGAACAGAAAAAATCGCAGAGTTTCAACGGCACGTGGAACCACGACGACGATAATAGTTCGCCCAAAAGAGATTTTGGAGGAACGACGATCACCATCCCTATAGTATCGCAAAATCCTTCCTGCAAAACAAAAATTATGGACGAAAACGCGTGGACTGGCGATTACGTTCCGAACGGCGAGATAAAACGACATTCCATAGCGGTAGACGAATCCAAATACGTCACGCAAACTTCGGATAATAAATACAGACGTACTAGTTTAGCGATTAATTATAAATCGCCCGGTGCTGCTAACGACGTTGTCGTCCAAGACGGTTTGGACGACGACGTCCTGCAAGGCAAGAAGCAGAAAAAAGTCGAATTTTGCAAAACCGAAGTACATTTCGCCGCCGAATCGGGAAGGGTCAACATCGTGGCGACCGACGAAAAACCTCCGCCCACCAATAATTTCCGACGACGTCGAAGAAATTCCGCCGCCCTTTATAATCAACTTCTAAACGATATGAACAAAACCGGTCTTCCGGTATTGCATTTTGGTGATAGTTCCTGTGAAAAAGACCTTCTCGGTGTTGCGGATCAAGAAGACGACTCCCTAAACATGATAAATGACCCGGACACAAATTCGCAGTATAGCAAACAAATCGATAACGAATTACCGAGTATAAACACTGTCACGGTAAGTACAAACCAATCGTTCCAAAATTACCACAACGAAATAGAGGACGAACAAAAAGAGAATGTAGAAAACGAAACGCCGAAGGGCATACTCAAAAATAAACCGATAAAACCGAAACCGTACCTTTTAGGAGACAACAATTTCTTTACTAATCAGAGCTCGGACAACGAAGAAAACGGAATTTGGGGCGTCAAGCTAAAACCGGTACAAAATAAAAGCGACATCCCGATGTGGAGGTCCACGGTCACGCTCAAAAACACCCTATACGATAAACAGCCGGATAACAACTCCCACTTGGAGAATTACGTTGACGACCATTCGTACGAAGAACATCCTCGTCCACATTCCGAGCGCGAGCCCGAGTTTCAGAAATTACTGAAAAACTTGAGGCCGACGAGAAAACAGCAAAATTCGGACGAACCCCAAGAGCCGATCAGAATCGTTCCTTCGCAGACCGACGCCAGAAAACCCTTCTTGCGACCGGACGACGACGTGCAAAAAATAGAAACGAAAGGCTACTCGACCAGAGTCAACATTGGCGGAGGAGAAGCGACTGTCATCGAAGATAACGGGCGGCATAAGGAGAATTCGGAATATCCGACTTGGCCTAGACGTGACGATAACTTAAAAGGTAACCGTAGCTAAATTGCATGCGTAGCTTGCCCAAAGTAGTTTTAGTAGCATTTGCATCTTAGGGTTTCTACAAAAAATACAAAACAAATATCATCACAAGCATCTATCTGTAAAATAAATACCTTTTTCTACTCGTGCAGATGTAAATTCTAAATTTCTAAAAAACTTTGAAATCGAATACCGTACTTTTAAATTCTAACAACTTTATATAATAGTCTTAGCTTATTGCATAGTTGCTTATATGCAACTTATACAATATTCAACGAATTAATAATTTAAAGTTAAACATAATTAAACAAAAATTATAAAATTAGGTTCAACAATTGAAATTCAATTAAAAGTATTGAATTAAATTTAAAGTCAGATACAAATTGTCAAAATTCAAAACTCTAAAAGAATTAATAGATTATGTTCAGTTCTAGATAACATAAAATTATCAAATAATTTTAATACTTAACAATACATTCAATCATTAAATCTAAACTTCGATTGAATAAAATAATTGGAAATATTTATAATTATTCCTGCAATATTATTGAGTTACACTAATATTCGAGATTTCATTTGAATTTCGAAAATTGATCTTACATGAGGTATTTCAATTTGTGCAAAATTCTAGGATAATTTATTCGAGTTTATTTTAGATAATCGATAGGTATAAACTATAAATTCTGTCAACTCAGGTGATGTTGATAAATTTTAGTATCATTACAGTTTAAGCTTATGATCGTATTTAATTTCCTAATATAATTTCTCTGAACTTTTGATTAAAATTTTTGAGAATCGATATTGTTACAAATTAATTACATATTAACTATTACTTAAACTTTTTATCATTTACTAACATTATTGATCTTTAATTGTTAGATACATTTGAAATTACATATCTAATTAAGAATTATTATCTATTTAATTACTTTGATTAAGCATAACTTTTATGAATTTGCATTTTATCATTTCGAATCTTTAAATTTAATTAATTTTATTACATAACATTATTGACATTAATTTTACATTATTTACTTTATACATTAGATTATTGACTTGTAAAGTAGAATTTGTTATTACTAAATAGATAATTCTACTAATTATCATGAATCTATTCATAGAAGTACTGTTGTATACTTAACCGATACGAATTTATTAGTAGATTATTTTATACCGTAAATTACAGTAAATTAATCGTGTTACTAAAATTTATGTATATTCGATACGGATTACAATTATGCTAATTTTAAATATTCTAATATTCTACTAATTATTACACTATTCTCGAAATTCATACACGTTAAACGCATTAATTGCGATTATATATTATAACTCAAGATTATATTTGTACTAAATTATTATTCATGTTAATTACATGATTTATGTAATGATATACTATCATATAGTAACATGCATTCTTTATTCTGAATTTATATAATATACGTTAGTTATTTAAAATATTATATATTGATAAATAGCGTTACATAAATGATTTAATGATATATTATAAATTATTCTAAGATAACGATAACTTGTGACAATTCGTTATAAACATTTGCATTCCGATAAATTTGAGTTTTCAAAAGTATTGCGATTTATCGATCAAAGATTCAATGTCTACGCAACTTACTTCACTTATATTATTGATTTAGCGTGTAACGTAATAATGTTAAGGTAATTCAATGAACACGTAATTCTCTAACGATTTCATTGTTATTCTTGAACATTATCATTAAATGAAAACAGTATTTTTGCTAAAACATACCGTCTTATTTTAATCGATAAGTAGTGAATTATCTCCACTACGATCGTACTATCACACATGTTCATCATCGTTCGAAAATTAATAACATTGACGTTAATTCTTGAACTTGTTAAGCGAATACATTACCAAGCTATCGAACTCCATAATCGTCAATTGTCACAGAAGAATAATTCGCATCTTCAAATCGTAAATTGACGTTTGAGGAAATGAAATTCTCCAACGCGTTAACTGCATTGGACGTACAGAACTGATCGTAGATTTATCTAAGATAACGATACGTATTTCTCCTGGTTGCACTTAAAAGAAAGTAAAAATGTGTAATATATCTTTGCGTCGTATCATTTGAACATTTAACGTGTAATCACGAACTCTGTTAATCGGATAACTAACATTGATTATAACTAGAACGTGTCTACTCGTTTTCAATGCTTTTGCATTACATTGCACCTTTGATTCGGTATTATAGCGTGTCATAGAAATACGCAGTTATTTATATACTTAAATATGCAATTTACGCATGTATTCACAGATTTGTCCGCCGTATGATAGCTTGTGTGTCATTAATAATCGTAATTCCATTATGTCCTATTCGATCATTACTATATTGTACAGTATTATTGTTAACTGATTACATTAGTTTAAACTTAAACGAATCGGCTATGAATAATTCGAATTTCTACATTATGGATACTATGTCAGTATTCATGTAACGATGATTTACGAATTATCCTATGTAAAATAAATGATTTGTACCGAGCTATAAACTTTAGTCAGATGATATAAATAATTATTGACACGTATAATATTGTTAAATACAGTTAAAAGTATTGATAGATATGGATCAATTTGTAATGTTATAATAGAGTAATTGATGCGTTAAATTGTAGAAAATTGTCTAGTTATCTAATAATATCGTATACACTGTATTCGGCTGTAAAATCGCTCATTAAAATTCAAGTTCACATGAACATTATCTACAATATGTCCTTAATTCAGTAATCAGACAATTTTCTAAACATTGACAATTTGTTAACATGTAGATTTATTATTGCTCAAATTCGTATGACAAATGGCATTTTATTATTGTATAGATATTTGACCTCATAATTACTATTAAGTAAATTCATTTCTATACTGACATATCTCCTTTCATATAATTAATTGAACTAACTAAAATATTACGTTCAATTCGTATTTAAACATCAGTGTACGTAACTAATTAGTTTAACTGAATATCAGTTATCGTCGAAACATTTTACTATTTACTAGTTATTACTGAATTTCATTTACAAAAACTATCATAATTATTAATAATTATAAAATTTGAATTAACGTTAAATTAAATTCTTTTGTAATTTATTGCTAACAAGTTTTATTGATAACTTTAAGATAATTTTATTATAATTAACGAATTTTAAATTTTATGTAAATCTACTTTACAGTTAATATTGATATTAAATTTAATACATTGTTCAGTTATCATATTTAACTCGTTAAGCTAATTAAAACTTTATTGAGATGAATCATTTCAAAATTTTAATAAGTTACGTACATACAAAATTGAAATAATTATCAGTAATGCATAGTCATAAAGTACATTTACTATATGTACACAAACTTTGTTTAAATTTGACAATTTGATTCTGTATACTACGTTAAACATACTTATTTATAAGACATTATTTTAATTATAATTTGATAACGATATCTTAACTACTTAATTTCAATGACTCGTTTTACGTAAAGTTTTGATAAAATATGTATATAGTTATATTGAAGACATCATCAATTTATAATTTGTTAGTAAATATACTTTATAAAAATTATATAAATATCAAGTTTATTTAAATATTGAATCGTAACATTAATTCATAGTAATTAATTTAAACAATGCTAAACATATCGAATAGAAGTTAATTTAAGTTTAAACATAACAATTATGATATTAAATGTCATTAAAACATGTAATGTAATTAATATATGTAGATTATAACATATTGAAAACAAAATTAATAATTAATTTATAGTTACAATGATATAATCTTATTTTCAGAATCAGAATTAATATATTTAATACATTATTAATGAATTACATGATATATTAAACTAAAATTTGAATAAATGATACATCTAAATTAATTTAAGCAAATATGAAAATTTAATAATTCGATGAAATTTAACTGTTTCAAATTATATGAATTAATTAAAGTTTAAGTAATAATTTGATCATATTTCTTAAAATTTAATATTGTCTGTAATACAATTTAAATTGTATTGAATTTACTTGAAATAATTTAATAAGATTTAAATATTGAAACAATGTATTAATAAGTTTATATTGATATCATTATGTATGTAATTATACGTAACTTATTAATATTAAATAATTATAAATTTTAATCAATGAGATTATCTTGTATATTAGATAATAAAACGTATTATTGATATTAAAAAATCTTAATCATACGACTATCTTTAACGTATAGTCAATTATTAAGTATCACTAATTTGAAACTTAGAATTAACCGATTGTTACAATCGTTGATTAGCAATTTTATAGCAATTCGTTAATTATAATTATAAACTTATATCATTTATCAGGTTATTGAATATTACCATTTATTCTATCCGATATCATAATTAATCGTATCTGTATTAGTGATCTAAATGTGACAATACTTGACTTATACAATTCTAACTTTGAATTGTTGTATCGATAAATAGTTGAACATTCTCATTAATGCAGTTCTAAATAACTAATTGACCAATATTTTCATCGTCTATTTAAATTGTGTGACTTTATTAGATCGTTATACGATTAATTAAATGTAATTTTATTAAATGAAATTAATCCTTGTGTTCAACACAAATCATATACATATGTTATAAATGAATTGAATGCTATATGTTCTGAAAATTAACACGTTTAATACAATGATTTAAAACTAGGATTAAAATGGTAGTTTCAATGTACACCGATTCATAATGTATGAGTAGTAAATCGTACTGATTTTTACAATTGAATGTGAATGTTCGCAACGTAGTTATCTCGGATCATTAATTTAGCAATATAATCGAATCGAAAGTATATTAACATTAAATCAAGTAATATAATGACATACATTGTTTAACGAATCGCTTATTGTCGGTAGCAATTTCAAATTAATTAAGCATTTAGATAATGTATATGATTTTATCATTCAGATTATTTAGTCGAAAGTGCATTGCTGATTTGAACAATATTAATCTGACTATTACTGGTTAGATCTATTTACGACTGCATAATCAGTATGTGAAATGATTAACATATGTTAACATTCTAATCGATGCATTTAAATCGATGCTAATACAATACTATCTATGAAAAATGTAAGATTTAATATATTTTGACTTTTTTTAGAAATTGCTTATCAATGTTCAATTATTTATAAGCAAGATTTACGTAACTAATAATTAACTTAACAATACATGTATCATATGTATTAAACTAACATCGTAATGAACGAATGTCGTAAGCGAATTAGATACTTACGATATTGACATAATTATTACATTTAAGATTAGTCATTATTAATATTCACATTGAACAGATATAGATCGAAATTACATGATAATTACAATTAATATTCTGACTAGTTAGTTTTATAACTTTATTAAATGAAACAGTTGTAATACAGAATTGATTAATTGCTTTAATAACATATTATATTCTGATTCTAGATTCGTCGACTTGATAATGTAAAATATACATGCTCATATATAATTCTTACGTCTAGCAACTTTGAAAACTTAGAATTATGCAGAAAGATTGTTAATGTTATCATATAATGCTTACAATACGATATTTGATATGAATCAATAATGCGTTATAAAGTTTAGTAATTCTTAATTAACATCAATACACTGAATTAATCACTTTACATGTAACTAATTAACTTACGATGTCATATGTATTACTAATACATCCATATGTTAATAATTGCAATAAGCTATGTGAATCGTCAACATGCATACTAATCACTTGACTATATATTGTTATCAAATCGTAAGTATCACTGATATCGAAAATCTAGTTTGTCAGTAATACCATCGGACTAATATCGAGTGTAACCACTTAACTCGGTATCTAATATAGGCAAATCACATCCGTATTCCTCAGAATTCGCATCTGATTAGAATATTGGATTGCAACATTCTTCAATTGTCGATTATTGATCTTGGACAATTGTTAAATCATCTAATTTAATGTACTTACGAACTTATAATTGACTGCAGTGACTTAATTCAACATCACGTAATTTCAGTCGTGTATGATAAGCTTCATTCCACGATTGATCGAGTCGATATGAATCAGTATTGCTGAGATCTGTTATTGAACGTATATGAGTATTTCGATTTCGAATATCGGTTTCAAATTAATCGTATGCGTATTAATTCGAACATCTCAATGAGTCTCGCACGAACTAACTTCAACCTATAACGTAACAAGACTGCTAATTCTATTGCAGTGTTTAATTCGTGATATTCGTAATTAATTACTAGCTAGATTATTCAGAATCTTGATAATCGCGTAATGCTAGAATCGATTAAATAGTTATGTAGATTACAGATACAATTGCTTGAGTGAGTCTGAATTATTCCATTTCGTACGACAAACATGAACTGGATCGTATGGCTGTTCGAATGATTCGCATAACTGTATCGATAATCAGATATTCGAAACATTAAACTGATACATGATAATTCAAAACTATGTTCGATGTCATGAACATAACCTGATCGTTAGCCTTACATAATATGACAATGATTCAAGATTTATTCTGAATATTCAATAGATATTTTAGAAATCTAAGTCAGTTAACTTTCATAATACAATGAAAGATTCATATAACATAACGATAGTAACTATCGAGCAAATAAATAGACTATTTCTTGTAATCGAATATTGTAGGATAATGTTGTGAAATAGTTGCAATTTCGTTGATTCTCATCGTAATTCTACTAATTATTTCTCAAATAGATGTTGAATTGAATCTATTATGCTACGAATCATACGGTCTTTACGATTGAACTTCGAATTTTGATTGAACATCGAGATATGATGAACTATTGATTACAGATGTTCAAGTTGATAATTCAATTTCGAATTACTTTCACTTGAGATATTCACGAAATGTTTCAGTAATTATCATCAATATGTGATAATACTGCAATCGCTTTGAATTTTGATTCTGATTGCAATAGTGACGATTAGTCGATATGTACTTAAGCGTATGTAATTAATGCATCTGTCATTCGTTATTTATAAGTTGTCAATTGTACACTAAAAATGATACACCATGATCATTAATTGTGATGTAACGTAACGATCTATTAATCTTACATAAAATCGTTTAATTGAGCATAGTTAATGTATTAGAAGTTCTAGTATTGTAAGAATGCAGACGTTTGACGATGCATTTAAAAGATTGTTCTTCAACAATCTATATTAAGAGTACTTAATAACAATAAGTCGATTTCAGTCAAAGCATTTGCTAATATTTCCAATTTCATTTCAAGAAGACTAGTATTTCAAACAAATGATTATATATAACACGTATATGAACTAGATCTACGTTGTACGAATTAGATCCTACGTCTTAATACAGAGTTTGCAGTTAAAATATCATGTAGCAGATTAAAACTAATTATGCGAACTTATTTAATAAAAAGGATATGAGAATATATTAAATCGTAATTATCGATTTATATAAAATTATGTTCGAATTTCGTGTTAATATTCCAATTAATTTTAAATTAAAACGTTGATTATAATGTATTAAAGACGTTTTACAATTAATTGACGTTACTACCACTTCATTGACAATTCAAATCCTTGACTTATGATATTTACATCGCGTTCGATTCATTTAATAGATAATTAATATGAGACAATCTCTCTTTTATCAAATTAGATTCGAAATACAATTCAGAATGATTTCGACTTTGACTTCGTAACAAAGTTATAGCTTAAATTTGCTGTAATTGTACCTTTAGACTTCGAAATCGTCTATGATTGATATCTTATAGTATAGAATCGGTCTTTAATATACATATCCAACAATTAGAAATCAAAATACAAAAACTTATTGAGATTAGAGTCCTCTAGAATTAAAATCATATTTGAGATTACGTAAGCATGTAACGTTCATACCATCTATGTACTAGATGAAAAATTGTTATAAGGCAAAACAGGGTTGGAATGTTAGTTTAGTATTTAACCAAAGTCCTGTACAATTATGAATTGTTTAAATGTATCAATCATAAGTTAATCCGATGGAATGATTTACGACAAATGTAATATTTAAGATATTGAAAATTATTAAAATTTGAAATGTAACTTAACAAAAGATGTCAACAAGTTATTTCATTCAAATCGATCATTATTGATGTAAATTATGTTATAAGAAATCCGATGATTGTGTACAATAATTATAGAAACAATATAACGAATTTAAATTACTTAAGTTGACGTAAACATGACTTTTAATATTCGTTATAATCTGTTCATACCAATCTTAATGTTAATCACATTTAGTGTTAATATCGATTTGACGATAGAATTTTTTTATCGAATTAAATCAATTAGAAGTAATCGAATTATTACCGATATGCTGATAATTAATTAAATGTCTTGATAGATCCATTAACATTCGTTAAATTCGTATTCACGATTTATATGCAAATGTTATGTAAATGACATGAATCATACTTAAAATAAAGGATTTCAATATTGCTTGATCTAATTCAAACAAAGTTGCGTAATTTACAATAAAATACTTATTTGTACAATTCGTAGGTAAATCTACACATTAGTTTTTTACATGTATATTATTAGTCAGTTATATTTGACATATTAATAATCATTTAAATAAATATTTGAAAATTAATAAGTTTATATGTTCAAATTTGACAAAAGAATTGTCTATAATTGCAATAATTATCACGTATTATGCAAAAATATGAAATTATCTAGACTAGAAATGAAGACAGATTTAGGTTATATTACTAAACTGATGTCTTAGATTTGACAAAAGTTTAAAATCAACATTCATAAAAATGTATGACATTTTGAAAATGAGAGTTTATTATCTTGAAATATGTATCATAAATCAGTTAACTGTTCGAAGAAATAAGCATATAAACGATTCATTAAAGCATCGAAAATATGTTGAATTGCGTTAATAACTGCAGTTTATATCGATACACCAAAATTTAACACATATGCATTAAGAATCTTATGTAAATTAATATTTGTAAATAACCAAAGTATTCTTTAATTGTATAGTATATTAATAGAAATTGTAATTAAATTCAACAAATAATTATGTACATATTAAACAAGGAATACTAGTACTTATGGATAGCAACCTATGAAACTTTGAAAGTATATAAAATTGGTTTCTTAATAAAATTCGCGAAATGATAGTTGAAAACTAAATTACTCTTGAATTCAAGTAAAAAAGTACTTCGAACTTTTACATTATATAGTTATTAGAATATGCCAAAAAGTCTGTTATAATTTAATTAACATTGACAAATTTCCAATTTAGTTATTCAATAACAATGAACTTAAAATTAAAATTATTATGTATCAGATATCAATTTCAACTGATCAATTTTAACTAATACGTTGAACATTTAAGGGAATCCCAAAATCCTTTAAAAAATTTTGGGGTATAGTGTTAACAATTAATGATTAAAACAATATGCTTAATTTCTAATTATTTTAATTAATATCAAACGGTTTAATCGTAAGATGGCGCGATTTTGACATCAGCTATTTAAATGTTAATTCCTGTTTTCTTGTACTAAATAGTTTTTATAGAGTGCGCTTTTTCATTGATGCATTGGCATCTAATTTAATTATGTTTACGTTGTAAACTGTGCTAGCGTTTTAATTATTTATTCTAGGATATAAAGTTACAGAATATAAAGAACGGGCGTTTTGATGAGAGACGCAAAAATAATGAAATGCAAGTTAACAAGCTTAAAAAATTATTTAACTTGCAACCAGAAAAGTTACCAAGTTATGGGAGCGGAAAATTCAAAATATTTCTCTTCGAGAAAGTCACAATGATAATGATTATTGATTTTTAAAATTTATTTTTTGTGCAAGATGTGAGAGAGGTGCCATTATTAATACAAAATAAAAATTGTAACAATAGAAAATCCAATATTACTGATATATGCACATATGTAATTACTTATGTATATATTTCAGAATAATAATTATTATAGCATGCCATTAATTGCATTAAAAATTAGATAGTTACAGATTCGTTCTCAAATACATGTAGCTATACGTTATTCACGATAGGTTCCAATGCACGCAGCCATGTAAATTGTATATTTGTAATATTCAGATTAAAGTTTTAAACATGGCACTCTGATGTCTACCGATGATTTACCTGCACACATATGACATGGCAAAATAGTCTAAAATCTATTAGTACTGTAAAAATACGAGGTTTTATTGGTGACGTGTTGGGACCTATCGCGAATAACGTATGTATACATATCTACTTATTTATGGGAAACGTCCGCCGCATTCTCAGCATTTCTCGGTAATTCACAGAAATCATAAACATCAACACGTCGAAATGCAAAATAATTATGCTTATTAATCGAAAAACAAACCGAATGAGATTTTATGTTTTATTGAATGAAAATTTCTGAATAAATAAAATTGTAGGTATGATAAATGTACCTACATACATATTTACTTTTAATTGTAATTTTAAAATTAGACCTTTTTATACAACATAAATCACGTACACATTTGTAGAAATGGTGGGAATTTCACTATTTAGAGTGTAAGAAAATACAGGAGTTCAATTTTGGTTTTAGTTTATATGTATAAGAATTACGAGTTCATTTTCGGTATAGGTACGTTGACTATAAATATTTCCACAACGAAATATGCTACCTATGCAGTTTGATGTTTGTTTATCAAGCGGGAGATTAATGTCCACGAATCAGCCGGCAAATAAAAAAAAATTAAAAAAATACCACTATAGTATTTTTACAGCACCATCTATTTAATAATAGTTGGACAATTTTGTTAAACAAATTCTTCGAAATCAAGTAGGTATCTGTAAGATAGCGTTATACTTGAAAATGACGATTTTTCGGAAAGCGGTTTACGAATTCTAACAACAATTACACCCTGTACTTTCATATACGTATTCACTGAACCTTCTTCTAGTTTCTCCTTATAATATTTTAGTCATATAGTAGCTAAATATCTTATAATTTGAAGTATTCGGAAGCATGTGTACAACTTAGCAAAACTCTTCCTTTAACTTTTTTAGGATAAAAATATAGGGAGCAACTAGGTAATTGAATTAGTATTTATTATCAATTAAATTTTTTAAATAAAATTTAATAGTTTTTTAGTATCGTTTCCTGAAGTGAATCTACCATAGCGACATCTGTTGATTCTCGCTTATCGAACCCCCCTCTTAATACATTTTTTTTGGTATAATTTCATTCTTTGATTTATTTCAAATTACAGATACCTGTAATATATCGACTAAAGTTTTCTATAATTTATTAATTATAGATTCCTGTAATATATTAATTACAGATACCTGTAATATACAATTACAGGTTTCTGTATTTTCTGGAATTACCGATTTTTTTTATAGAAATTTCTAAAGTATAAATTATAGATTTCTTTAATCGTTTTCGTTTTGAATTCTTAAAATAACACACATACTACTGCTAAAGCACTTAATTTAATCATTCTTTTGACTGATATAGATTTACATTCTTTTAAGAAATGGTGTAATGTACTTTTTTTATATATAGTACCTTCTAATCCTCGTCTCCTTCGACGTAGTTTTGGAAAATTATCATAAATTTTACAGGAGCGCACATTTTGTGCTGTCAGGTAGCTATAAACAGGTAAAGCAGTGGACTTTTTAAGCCGGAAAGTCGAGCTGTCGCGCGACTAGCGTGGCTATCCGAAACCCAGAATACCATCGATTGTATATTATATTGCCTATCACCTTTCAACAGTATAGAATAGATGAAAGTTTCCTCGTTTGTTATACGATTCAGTCTTTTAGCTCAGTTAGGTGCACGGCGATTTTACATTTTGCCTAAACGAGGTGACCGAAGTTCGAATCTCCCTTCAAGTTTGTTTTTTTTTAAATACCTATTGAAAATTTTAATCGAAACCATATTCGGCATGAGAGATGAACATCAATGAATATGTTTACAATAGTCGTAATGTGTACGACATATCTAATAAATTACATCTACCGATAGTAAAACAAAAGTTAAAGAATAGATACTGGGAGTTTTAAAATCGATAATTCTACGAAAGTTGCATTACAGGATACCTTTTTCCACAATTTGTTTCGGTTTACCTGACCCTTACTCGTTGTTAGTGTTGGAGAATTTTAATCCCCATCTAACAGGAATCACCACGCGGTTAAAAGAAAACGAGTTTATTTTGGTATTTTGTAAAATGTAGTCGTTTATTATAGAACCTCTACTTATTTGAAGACGGCAACTTAACGTAATGCCAAATATATATACAGGGTGGTCCGGAACTTCACCGACAAACTTCTAGGGATGAAACTACGTTGGCAATGGGAGAATCGGCAAGCAAGCAGCAGTACGTTACAGCCCATGCAGAAGAGGAAACATATGTGAAACAAATAACAGGGCGGGGCCCCCGTGAGTGCTCGCATAGCCTGTTACATTGGTGTGTTTTATTTTCTCTGATCTCCGCGACCTGCGGCTGTTTCAGTCCTTACTTCATTTTCCGATTGAATAAATGTATTTCGACTCGAGGTTCCATTGCAAAAGTTTTTTGTCTTGACGTGTTCAACCACCCCTAGAAGTTTGTCGGTGGAGTCCCGGATCACCCTGTATATATTGTTTTATCTTTCATTCAAACGGTTAGCAAACGTAACATAGTATCTAGGCTACCTATACATTATTATTAATTATAATTATAAATATCTATTTATTATAAATATATTGGAAGATCCATTTTTTAATAGGTTTTGATTTAAGGACATTACTCCCGTTTTATCGAGATAGGGAAATTGCATGTATTTTTCGAACAGGAATATCTCAAAAAGCATTGGGTTTATCGAGATGATTTTTTTTTGGTTACAATCACCTGAGACTTTTATAGGAATACTATTACCAAACTTTCAAAAAATTTAATTAAAAATATGCTTTTTGAAATGTATGTAAATCTTTTAAAAACGTGCCCTAAGATCTCGATAAGATATAACTGAATTAAAAAAAAAAACAATTTTTTGGATTAACCATTTGATCACAATTTCTGTTCAAAAATAATTGGATTATAAAGCCTTCTCTAGCCTTCTCTATTGTTATTGTATACAAATAAATTGTTTTGAACAATACTTGAACATGTCAATGTTATTAGCAAAAGGGTCATTTACATTTACTTAACTGCAATCCCAATGTGAAAAATAATATCACCCTAAGCATTTAAAAGTTATTAATTTAATAAATTCATAATTAACATTTAAAAATATAGATTCCTAAATATTATTTATTTATAATTAAGTATACAAATATTTTTTTAAGTATAGGTAGTATACAGGTAAGTATAGGTAAGTATACAGTTTAGTATTAGATATATGTATGTATTTTGAAAATTGCACATTTTATGATGCAGACCGCCTAAGATTTTGTCGTAAACTTGTAAAAATAAGTAAAGCAGGGAGTTAGTATTTATCCATTCAAAATTTGAATAGAATACCGAAACCTTCCCTAGCCCCTTGTCGGTTATCTTTCATATTCTATTTTAACTACGTAGGTAATAACACATAGAAAAATTCTTTTTGAAAATATGTGTCGTTGTTCGTCTCAGAAATTTGTTATGAAATTCTGAAGGTATACCTCCGCCCTTTTGTACAAAACTGTTTCGTATTTGTTGTTTCCTTATTCTGTAACTAAATGACATACCTATGTAATTGTAAAAATTGCGTATTTCTTTCACAGAAAATAACAGTTATAATTTGCTATAATAATATTAGAGTAAACCAGCACTTGAATTTCTGGACAGTCAATTTGAATGCATGATAATAAACATAATAATGCTATCCTCGGCGTCGTTAAAGGATTACTTACCTTATTTTAATTTGACACTATTAACTGCGCTAAATACAATCTATTTCAGGAAAAATAATCTGGTAGTTTAGATTAACTAATTCAAAATTCAATTTATGTTTAAGCACAACTAATAATTTCACATAATTATTTTTTATACCGTAAACATATTCATTGATATTCATCTCTCATGCCGAATATGGTTTTGATTAAAATTTTCAATAGGTATTTAAAAAAAAAACAAACTTGAAGGGAGATTTGAACTTCATTCACCTCATTTAGGCAAAAT
This sequence comes from Rhagophthalmus giganteus, assembly GCA_036326145.1. Classification (NCBI taxonomy): domain Eukaryota; kingdom Metazoa; phylum Arthropoda; class Insecta; order Coleoptera; family Rhagophthalmidae; genus Rhagophthalmus; species Rhagophthalmus giganteus. Next base: position 22,845,032 of record JARFJA010000093.1, read on the forward strand.
GTAAAAACGCCGTGCATCTAACTGAGCTACAAGACTGCATCGTATAACAAACGAGGAAACTTTCATCTATTCTATACTGTTGAAAGGTGATAGGCAACATAATATACAATTGATGGTATTCTGGGTTTCGGATAGCCACGCTAGTCGCACGACAGCTCGGCTTTCCTGTTTAAAAAGTCCACTGCTTTACGTTTTACGGAAATAAAAATTGAATTTTGGAAAAAATCGAAATATTATTACCAGATTTTAGCTAATGCATAAAATAGTTAGAACAACTCATTTTCGAAAAAAGTGGAGTTTATGATAACCTATCAAAACTGAGTCTATATAATAATATCAAATTGAAATAAATTAACTGGTACTTTTATTGCCTGTAGTCACAGAATTATTAAATAAAATAAATTTTAGCTGCATTTATTATGCAGACTTTATAAGAGAGTCAGAAAATCTCTTGGTAAATTTCGAGAGAGGGAAAGACTTATCTCGGCATAATAAACAGTTTTGAAATATGCAATAGTAAAAATGCTAGTCTATGTTGGACTATTTTAGTTTTTAGTTATTATTTTATGTAAATAATTAAAATTATTTTTCCAGTTATGTGCTTAAAAAATATTTGATGACGAATGTGAAATAGATGTACATTTATTTTAATGTTGAAAGTACTTAATTAATTTTAAGTATTATTCTATTTTTGTGTATTAACCTGTGTAAGTTGTTATAAACTATAAATATAATATTATTACAATGTTTTATTTTATTAAAGGACTCATATTAAAACATTGCTTACTTTCGTACAAAAACTAATACTTTTTGAACGTTTTCGTCAATATTTGAACGAAAAATTTGTAGTAGGATAGCAAAAGTTGATAAGAGGTAACTTTTGAACGGTTTAAAAATAAAAAATGTTATATAGTTTATTTAGTGTAGTTTGTCTGAATAGTTCATTTTGAATGTATTTCGTAAAACTACAAATTTCTTAACTGCAATCGCCATCTATTGATAGTACTATTAATTAAAATTTAATGACTGCTAACGCCTATCTGTTGGTAGTGCTATTGATTACGAAAATAAAGTTTATAAGTTAGGGTTTATTTTAAAATTTTTCGTCAAAAACTTTCCAAACGATACTAGCAGGCTTTAAAAATATAGCGTCTAAAAACTTTTCGGATGCTCTCGTATACTTTAAAAAATAGGCGTCAAAAAACTTTTCGAATTCCCCCGTAAATTTTAATAAATGAGCCCAATTGAATTAACTTAAATTAGAGGTTCTGATTTAATTTCCAATTTGATTGAATTTAAGTTAATTTAATTTATTTTAACAATCTGATAACGAATATACGAGGGAATTCGAAAAGTTTTTGGACGCTAATTTATTAAAGTATACGGGGACAGTTCGAAAAGTTTTCCGACAATTTTCCGTCAAGAAAATTTTCGAAGTACCCCCGTATATTTTAATAAATGAGCCCAATTGAATTGACTTAAATTAGAGTTTCTGATTTAATTTCCAATTTGATTGAATTTAAGTTAATTTAATTTATTTTAACGATCTGATAACGAATATACGGGGAAATTCGAAAAGTTTTTGGACGCTCATTTTTTAAAGTATACGGAGGCTGTTCGAAAAGTTACCGACAATTTTACGTCAAGAAACTTTTCTAACTACCCCCGTATATTTTAATAAATGGGCCCAATTAAATTGACTTAAATTAGAGGATTTGATTTAATTTCCAATTTGATTGAATTTAAGTTAATTTAATTTACTTTAATGATCTGATAATGAATATACCGGGGAATTCGAAACGTTTTTGGACGCTCATTTATTAAAGTATACGGGGGCCGTTCGAAAAGATTTCCGACAATTTTCTGTTACGGAAATTTTCGAACTACCCCGTATATTTTAATAAATGAGGCCAATTAAATTGACTTAAATTAGAGGTACTGATTTAATTTTCAATTTGATTGAATTTAAGTTAATTTAATTTACTTTAAAGGTATGATAACAAATATACGGGGGATTTCGAAAAGTTTTGCACGCTCATTTTCTTAAAGATACGAGGGGTGTTCGAAAGGATTCACAAGCAAACGTGAGGTTTGAGATGAAACAAATAATTTCATTAACTTTCAAGTAGCACCTAGTACAAATATTCGCGTGTTAGGTTAACAGCAACAAACACGCATCAAATAAAACAAAATATCATAAAAAGTTTTTTTATTCGTTGAAGTAAAATAAGAATTGCATAAAAAAAGGCCCACTAAGCAACGGAAATGATACGTAGATACTGCTGCTACTAAGATGTTGGAAATTTTAGATCAACACAGAGGCGGCGTATTCTCAGTGACCATAGTTCCTCAGTTCCTTTACTTCCACGGCCATTTTCACATCAATAACTTCGATTCATGCGCCATAGCTTGATGGTTAACTGAAAAAAAATAAACAATTTCATATTAACATTAAATAACTTAAGGCTTGGAACACAAAAAAATTTCAAATTGAAACTCCTATTACTTTTCAACTTTCTCCTAACCAAAACACGTCGTGACCATACTCTATATAAAAAAGCAAACAATGGTAAAATACGCGTGATAAAATCGTTTTAAAAATTTCGCAAAATCTCGAAAAAAACACGTCTATGGTTTTGGCCAATTTTGACCCGACCTGAAATGTTTAAAACAGGTCCGGAATTACTTGAAAAGTAGTTTTTCAAGAACAACAATGCAAGAAATGGCAATCTAAGCGAATTTCCGTCGATTCAATTTTTTTGCGAAAAGTGGAAAAAATCCCTTAGTATAACTCGGCTTCTTTTTTTCGCCAAAATTTCGACCGCAACGTTTTGGGACGTAACGTTCGGAACAAGTCGAAAACGATTAGAAAACTCGCATTTCTGGTATAAAGCAGCAATAATTGACGAACTGCCGGCGTTTAAATAGTATATACATTTTGCATAACCTCGATAAAATGACGCTACCCGATACGCATAGGACAGATCCGGAATTACTTGAAAAGTAGTTTTTCAAGAACAACAATGCAAGAAATGGCAATCTAAGCGAATTTCCGTCGATTCAAATTTTTTGCGAAAAGTGGAAAAAATCCCTTAGTATAACTCGGCTTCTTTTTTTCGCCAAAATTTCGACCGCAACGTTTTGGGACGTAACGTTCGGAACAAGACGAAAACGATTAGAAAACTCCCATTTCTGGTATAAAGCAGCAATAATTGACGAACTGCCGGCGTTTAAATAGTATATACATTTTGCATAACCTCGATAAAATGACGCTACCCGATACGCATAGGACAGATCCGGAATTACTTGAAAAGTAGTTTTTCAAGAACACCAATGCAAGAAATGGCAATCTAAGCGAATTTTCGGGAAAAATCCGCCGGCTTCTTTTTTTCGCCAAAATTTCGACCGCAACGTTTTGGGACGTAACGTTCGGAACAAGTCGAAAACGATTAGAAAACTCGCATTTCTGGTATAAAGCAGCAATAATTGACGAACTGCCGGCGTTTAAATAGTATATACATTTTGCATAACCTCGATAAAATGACGCTACCCGATACGCATAGGACAGATCCGGAATTACTTGAAAAGTAGTTTTTCAAGAACAACAATGCAAGAAATGGCAATCTAAGCGTATTTCCGTCGATTCAAATTTTTTGCGAAATCTCAAAAAAATCCCTTAGTATAACTCGGCTTCTTTTTTTCGCCAAAATTTCGACCGCAACGTTTTGGGACGTAACGTTCGGAACAAGTCGAAAACGATTAGAAAACTCGCATTTCTGGTATAAAGCAGCAATAATTGACGAACTGCCGGCGTTTAAATAGTATATACATTTTGCATAACCTCGATAAAATGACGCTACCCGATACGCATAGGACAGATCCGGAATTACTTGAAAAGTAGTTTTTCAAGAACAACAATGCAAGAAATGGCAATCTAAGCGTATTTCCGTCGATTCAAATTTTTTGCGAAATCTCAAAAAAATCCCTTAGTATAACTCGGCTTCTTTTTTTCGCCAAAATTTCGACCGCAACGTTTTGGGACGTAACGTTCGGAACAAGACGAAAACGATTAGAAAACTCCCATTTCTGGTATAAAGCAGCAATAATTGACGAACTGCCGGCGTTTAAATAGTATATACATTTTGCATAACCTCGATAAAATGACGCTACCCGATACGCATAGGACAGATCCGGAATTACTTGAAAAGTAGTTTTTCAAGAACAACAATGCAAGAAATGGCAATCTAAGCGTATTTCCGTCGATTCAATTTTTTTGCGAAAAGTGGAAAAAATCCCTTAGTATAACTCGGCTTCTTTTTTTCGCCAAAATTTCGACCGCAACGTTTTGGGGCGTAACGTTCGGAACAAGTCGAAAACGATTAGAAAACTCGCATTTCTGGTATAAAGCAGCAATAATTGACGAACTGCCGGCGTTTAAATAGTATATACATTTTGCATAACCTCGATAAAATGACGCTACCCGATACGCATAGGACAGATCCGGAATTACTTGAAAAGTAGTTTTTCAAGAACAACAATGCAAGAAATGGCAATCTAAGCGAATTTCCGTCGATTCAAATTTTTTGCGAAATCTCAAAAAAATCTTTTAGTATATTTCATGTTTTTTTTGGAAAAATTTGAGCCTACCTAAAACTTGAAAAAAGCCTCATGATTGTTCTTGGTAATTGCAAAACTTTGAAAGCAACCTGAAACTTTTTGTTGCGTCTGTGTACATTGAGAAATATCAATTTCCACTTAAAACACATAAAATAATGAAATTAAGGGGTTTTTGTTGAGATTGAGTTTTGTTCGATATGCGGAAGATTAATTGCTAGCTAATTAATTGTAAGATAGTTTCAAAATGATGTAGAAATATTACATATTTATACATACCTACACAATATTTGCTGAAATCTCGATTAAAACAGCTTATTCTATTCCATGGATCTACACAGAAATGCTTGGTCGATTTCCTTTGCCAGGGAGAGCGTTAATTTCCACCTAAAATTACGTCAGGAAAGTTAAATTGGGTTAGAAAATGGTATTAGTGTTGCCTATCATTAACGGATATTTTTTGAACGATTAATAATTATTTTACAATTTCAAAAATTTAGTTACCTTCTATTAATTTGTAGTTAAAATAACTTCAAAACGATGAATGACACGGCATGTAATGTATATGTTACATATTTATACATAGCTACAAGATAGTTGGACAACTTTTGATAAAAGGGCTTATTCTAGCCCACAGTTTTTTCACACAATTTGTACCCGACAAAGAAATCTCAAATGCTTGGTTTCTTTTGATTTCATTCTTGCCTTCTTGACTATTTCTTATATTTGTTTACTAACGGTACTGTATCTTGTAATAAGCTATAAATATTTGAATAGAATTTGTTTGTGACTGTATTCAGTTAATAATGTCAAGTATTTTTCGCCTCATAGTAGATTCTCCATTAAATATAATTTGATAAACACTTATCATTGATCTTGTCAATTCCTGCAAAGTAGTTTATTTAAATTCTAAATATAAATGTTCTTTAATTAAAGTAAGTGTGTTTCATTTTAAGTAGGTACCTACGTACCTACCTGAATTGCTTAATTTGCAAGTAACCACTGTGAATTATTTATTAAACCATCCATTTAAACTGAAAGTACCTACTGTAGGTATAGATTACTAAAAGATAAAATATAATTAGTATGTGAAACTTATAATTAATCCTACTTCCTGTTCGTTCCAAGGTTTAAATGTCTTATTTAAATCACTAGAAACAAGCAAAAGTATAATATCAAAATGTTACTAGTTAAGTATTTACCGACATATGTAGAAATGCCTGGAAATTCTTTGTCCCTAGATCTCGATCTAGCAAGTAGCAACAAACAATATTAATGGTCGGTTGCACCAAATAAATAAATAATTTAATCTAGGGTGAAGTTGTTATGGTTATGGTAAGCAGGTTTTGAGCGATAGCGAGATTTAATTAATCCATTAATCGATTGAATCTTAAATTAGTTAATCCTCTGTTTAAATTAGTTTAGTGCAACCGGCCCTAAAAGCACAAGTCAATTTATTCGCAAAACGTTTTAATTACCAAAGCAAGAACACCGCAACAAAAAATACATATCCATATGTAACTAGTTAGTGTGTTTTTACTAGGTACTATTGTAATATAAAATTGATCATCTTTTTACACTTTTGGAATAAGAGCTCCATACCAATGTCCAATGGCTAGTAAAGTGTGATCATTAACATAGATATTGAGCACCAATTTATATTTGCCCATTGGCAAGTGTGGAGGGAACTTATCTTCTTCGAGCATATAATAATATATGTAATAGTACCCCTAAAAATTTTTTAATACATATTATTAATCATTAATCCCTGAAAAAAAAAACAACATACTGCTGGCGCCGGACAACTTTTGAAATTAGTGTGGTCCATCAAAGATTTCAACCCAAATAAATAGGATTCGGGTGGATGGCAAACGTCTATCGTGACATTAAAAGGAAACAGGCGGTAAGCACCCGCTGCAAATTTGTATATGGTAACAACAATCTGTAAAATTTAAATCAATATAGTAAGTTTTGTAAAAATATTTTAAGATAAATCGTTCAACCAAAACATCTTTGCGCATGTCTACTAAAAAAGTCCCGGACGCATTTAATGCCTTCTGCTTCATCGAGCTGTTGTAATAAAGAACTTGAAAATCCGGATTTTTTACAACGCGTTTGTTGAATTTTATTATTTCGATTTTTTCATGATCAATAGTGTACTTGTCTTGATGGAATTGCTGAAAATTAATCTTTTTTTAATAATCTATGAATATTTGTGACAAAATTATATTAAAAGATAATTGAGACCGTATTCACAATCAATAACTGTTAAAAAAAAAACAATTGCAATAGTATGAGTGACCTACATACGTTAAACCATTTTAAATGTAAAAAATAAAGTTCGCACTAAAGACAATTCAGAAAAACATATTAACTAGATATAAATACTTATAAATGTAATTTGCCTACATTATTCTAAATAAAGTTGTTCTTAATATAATTGAATAATATCAAATTAATCTTTCTTACTGCTCTAGAGGAATACACAAAAGATAAAACAATTAGAAATATACAAAGTTTTATCATTTTTAAACTGTTCTACAACTTCAAAAGAATTAACAAATATTTATTACTGTACTCATATTTATAAAATAGGTAGGTAACGAAACAGCAATTATAAAATAATTATATAAAGATAATATCAATTATACAGAGAATGATGTATTAAGTACTTTTCTCCAAATGCATCCATAATTCGAAACTGCAGCAGTTCTCGAGTATGAAAAAATAAATTTCCATATCGTCATTGTAATTTTGATAAACAAAAAAGTGCTTGTTATCCTACATGCAGATATATTTTTGATAATTTCAACAAATTTACTATCAAAGAGTGCGAAAGAAACATAACATTTTATTTTAATCTGTTTTTGTGTTTATTCACGTGATGCTAATGTAATCCTATTATAATGGTCTTCTTCCTCTTGATGACAATTATTTTCTGGATGATTATACCTAACGATAAGTTTGCTTTGTTTTACATATTTTATACATTTGTATAATGTGTATTTATATATCAGATGATGAAATATCATGCAAGTACTTATCTCTGTTATAGTATCACAAATTTTATATGAAGAAACGTTATTATTATAATTCACCTATAGATAATATACTTTTTGACAACCGTGATCGATTCAAAAAATCAAAAACTCTTTAAAATTTTACAAAAGCAAACAGCAAAACGTTAAAGTATGAAATAAATTCATTTAAAACTCAACAACTTTACTTAATCTTTTAAATAGACATCTTTGGAAGCGTGCATCCTAATTTTCAAAAATATCTATATAATGTTTAGTTATTGTAGGTATATGTATGTACCTGCCTAGAGAATGATGAAGATCTGGACGTTTCAGATCAAAAATATGGTTCCAACAAGATGGCACTTAGCACATCCTGGAAGAGTTAATGGCAAGAGCGCCAATGATTGTTAGAAAGTATCTAGACCAAATCGTCATTAATAAATACAATCGAAAGAGGAACAATATGTGTAACAGATTTACCTTTTCATCTAGACAGAAACCACCGTCTATCCATTTTAAATAAATTATTATATTGATGACGATAACCGCCTTGGTTCAACGCGTGGTTCATTGGGTTGCATAACCACAAAGGGGCTTCGGAAGAAATTTAACAATTTCGATGTCGGTTTTATCATATTATTATTCAAATACAAAATACAACCCGAAATTATACATAACAGAACAAGGTTAATCAATAACAACGTTTATTTTTGTAAATTTCCCTTATTTGGTGAAAAAGCTCAACGGGAAAACTAAACTATAGTAATAAAAGGCAGATTTGCTTTCGAAAATGGAAAACTTATAACGTCGTTCATGAGGACAATGGGAAAGTCTGATAAGAAGATAAATTTATTAACCTCGATTACTTAACCTATATTTTTAAAATTGTATTTTTACACGGTAATCGGTGTTTGAAATTTAAAATACGTAAACCGAAATCTTTGTGGTTTCGAGGTATTCGTTAGTTTGTATTATTCAACGCGTGACCGGGGCTGATGACTCACGATGACGTCATTATGAATGTGGCATGACGTAAGCTAGCGACACGAGACAGTTGACGTCATCGAAGGCTTCCCTTCAAGCCCTTGATAAGACACCGAATTTGACATTAATCGTTTGAAATGTATAAATCCAGGGAAACGTGCAAATTAATTACAGGGAAAACCTCCGATCGATCGCAAACAGATTCTATGTGATCACCGAATCAAGGTCACCACTTACGCACATATAAAGCTATTTATTTACTGAAATAACAGTTACTGTTGTTGTTTTATGACTAATTAAACATAAATGTATTATTAGTTGCGTTATTATTTTAAAGGAATCGCTTATGAACGCATAATTATGAAGGTAGTTTAGTTTAATGTTGCAATTTTAAGTTACGAACTTAGCCAGGATTACGTAAGCCTTAATGGATTAACAACCATTTTTTTAAATAAGAAAATTAAAACAATTTTGTAAGATAGTCCTTATTTAAATCCCATTATTGTACATCGAAAAATAAATCCGTTATTGAAAACGAAAATGTTTGTTTTATTCCATAATAAAGTGAAAAAAGTTCATCCGTATAGACATAATTCTGTATGAAAAAAAGGCGAGGGGATTCGAATAACAAATAGAAAAGTTGAATTAAGCGGGAAAGGGAGGCAGAGGGGTTATGTAAAGCGCGCTCTTGTCCGCCATTACTGTGACGCGCATTTCTCTTGTGTTCTCGTCCAGTGACGACCGCCCAGAAATTTTGACGTGGCTACTACGTATAGCCCGCTTTACCCACTCCGATCGCAGCAAAGCTGGTGACGAGGAATACGTAACTGGTAAGTACCCAGCTGAAGAATAATAACAATCTGACATGGTCCAAGTATCCCTTAGAGGGTAGTGAATTAAATACGTTAGACGGTGGTGCCCAGTTAAAATGTCGTGCCTTCGTTTTGTGAGATTACTCGAAAAGGTATTGAATATGGCGTCATATTGGTCAGTCCTGTTTTAAATTTAGATTTTTGCTCATCTCCGTTCCGAGGGCCCCGCCGTTTTTCGGTATTCACGGCTGGCTTATTACGTAGCGATTATAGAATTCGCACTGTCACGATTATTTTAGACCTTACGATTGTTTCGTTTTGACATTTGTGGTTATGATAAACGTCAATTTCGGTGTATTATTGCATGTTTGAATGTTGATTCATTTTTATTCGACAAATAGCGCGTCGGTTAATTTGTTTTTAAAATCGAACGGACTCGTTACATAACATTGACGAATGATAAATTTTGAAAATTTCAACCCGACAACCATAGAATATAGGAAAACAATATAAAATTTTCTACCCAACATTTTTTTTGTACACATCGAGGCTTAAAAAAATTATCCATTTAGCTACACTTCAAGGTCAAATATGAATTTCCGTCTTAACGTTATTTACAGTTTCCCCCTTTTTTTAAAAACAATAATGTATCTAATTGTAATGCACGCGTCACTAAAAAAACAAAAAAAACAACGTTGGTTTTACATTACTTGCCTAATTTCAACTTGTTGAAGCGCCCCAGAGCCACCTGTTGTCATTTTTGTCTCCTTAGATATATTTTTTTAAATGCGTTTGGTAGGTTACTAGGCAACGGCCAACGGCTGTCCAGTCCAATTTTAAGAATGACACAACTAATTCGCTGTCAATTTCAGGTGTCCCCCTTTGTAAGTGATGGAAGGGATGGTGGAAGAGAACGGGACAGTTGATCCTTTGGCTCCTTCACCGGATCCCCCTTTGTCGATTGCATCTTCGGTAGGCGTCACTAACTCACAGCCCCATCTGGTGGCGGCTACTAACATTGTACAACTCACCCTACCTGCTCACACCCAGGCACAAGCGCAGGTAGGGCTTCGGCCCCTCTTGTGCATGTATCATGCATGTCCTGTTCATTTGGTCCTCCACATGCTTTACGAGTAATTCCCTCCAAATAGATGTTGTATTATTTCAAACGTAAGGCCTTCCGATTGCTCCTCCGTTAACGACATTTTTTTTTTGTAGGTTCAATCCGTGATTCAACCGAACCAACAATCTGTCATACAAACGGCGGCCAATCTTCAGCCTATGCTAAGCAAAGGCAACGTCATACTCGTTAGTAAACCAAACTCGGTGATTCAAACTACGCAAGGTAGTTTACAAACATTGCAAGTAAGTGCATTTGTTCGATGACTTCTCGAGCATTCACGGTAATGCATTATTCACCCCCAGTTTTTCTTTCATATTACGGCCGAGCACTAAAATTTATTCAGATAATTACCTATTATGTTTATAAATTATGTACCATATTTACTCGAATCTAACGTGCAACTTTTTCCTAAAACATTTTATGTTAAAATCTAGTATGAGCGTATATTTGCCCGATACGTAAAAACGCAGCCTGGAGTTGGAGCTAGGCGTTAGATTCGAGTAAATACAGTTGTACCAATTGTTTACATTTTGATTATCATATTCACCGATTGGATTACGAACAGCAGTTTGTAAAAAGAGAAATTTTCTCGAATACTCGAAATAGAAAACTCCATAAAAAGTATGGGTGTCTATGCGATATGACACGAATCAATTTCAATTACCTACAGTTGACGATGATCTTTTTGTTGATTAATAAACTGATAGCGTATTAAGAATTAACTGGATAAAAAAATTATATGAGCTACTAAAATAAGATTTAAAAGAAAAAAAATTGTCATTCAATTACCATAGTTACATACAAATATACAAATAAGGTTACTGTGTTCTAAATTGACTATATTTAAGAATTTAACAAACTTTAAAAAAGAAGGTAGTAGTTTAAGGGCCGTTTTTTTCATCTCCCAATAAATTTATTTTACAAATTTTTACCACGGCAATGTTACAACAATTATTTCTATGGTAAATATCTGTCAAATTATATGAAAGATGAAAAGAACGGCCCTTAATGTTGATGTTACAGTTTTACCACAACCGTCAGGTGTAATTAGAACATAACAGCTACCCACTAGTGCCTTCTTAATATTCTATCACCATGAGTTATCACAGCTAAATTGATATAAAAAACATTTCTAGTTCATCGCCTTCATTTTTGACATAATGATTTAAACCAAATGACACTGTTAACTGAAATTACGATGGAACATTTCAAATCAAACATTTATGTTTTAAGGTGGTGGAAGCACAAAGTGACGAAAGCATATCAGAAGACGAATCTCCAAAAAAACGCAGAGATTTACTCACAAGAAGGCCTTCTTATAGAAAAATACTGAACGACCTTGGCGGGGGTGAAATAGCTGGTATGTTCGTTTTACGCACGTTTTAAGATCTTTCTCTCTCTGAATCGCTTCTGGAATTAGCTGATACACAATAAGGTTGTGTCTATTAATTGTTCGGCAATGTTTACGACTGAACAGTTACTAGGCATTGCCGTGCATTTTGGTTTCCTGCAAGAAAGTGCATGACACTTATTGTTAGTTACTTGCATGTTCCGCGTTTTATATTAATTTATAAAACGAACTTTTACAATTTTTAATCGAACCCAAACTTGCTTGTTGTCCATTGTTTCGATGTTAAGATGTGTTGCACGTCAAGATTGTAAATGTTTCTGTATTTTTAATTATGGTGCGTTAAACGTATCTCATTTATTTCGGTTCATCGGTAGGTTATCAGTTATTTATTAGTTTAATACGTAGACGAGGTTTATTTTTTTTTAAGTTCACGAGGCTAAATATTATGTATAAAATACTTAGGTTTCGACAAGTTCACTTCAAAGCAATCTACACTTTTTAATATTAGAGTGCAAAATATGTAAGTGGAGGATCATTAATCGATTAATTTTTCAAATATTCAATCCGATAGGCAAATATGTTTATTTTCAGAATGATCCACATTAAGTCCTCCGATGATTATCTTGAATTAAATGAAGATTGTGAAGCGGAAAAAACCATTAAAGGTGCTTTTTTCTTTGATATAATCTTTAAATTAATTGTTTTCGACGTAATAAACAAAAACGTTTTGTAGTGACAACTGTACAGGGTGAGTGTATTGTTTTTATACAACTTATTTTATACAGCATGTCACTGCAAATCGTTTCATTTCAGCTTTTTAAATTGCGTAAGAGTAATCGATATAATATATAATACGATCGGACATTCGAGATTAAAATTTTTAAGTCCTAAATTTTGAAAATAAACCGTTTGCACCTGTAAAGCGAAAACATTTTATTTAGGTACCAATTTTCTATTTGGAAAATCTGATGAAGCACGACAAAGAATTTTCCAAATTTGACCTAACCGTTTTAACGTGTTTGTTTATTTTATAAATTGTAAATATGATTATTCATCATTAATATATTTGCATTTCAAATTATCGTTATTGTCTTACTTGGTATATATTTGTATTATCTCTAAGCAACAAAGGCTACTTCTTTTTGATGTGGCACTCCTTTTCCATTCCGTCCTCTTTTTTTTCAACTATTAGAAACGATACGACGTTCGGCATGCTTTTGATCTGTAAAATGTCAAATATAAGATTATGAAGATTAAGATTAAAACGGCATTTTATTTTCAAACCTAAAATCTTCAAGTTTCTTCCGCATATTAAAGGTTATTTAATTGATTCGTCGATGTTGCTTATATAAAAATTACCAATAACAGCTGTTCGTACTTTAAATAATTAAACAGAAATGAATAAATTCAATTTAAATTCTAAACAAAAATTTCGCTCGAACAGTGAAGATTGAAACAATAGTTTCAATCTTCACTTGAATCTTCCTACCTATCGGTAGGAATCTGTTTTCTAATCTGGCTTGCATAAAATCTGGACTGACCTTCACATCTTCAGGTTGTTTATGAGCATATTCGTCCATGTTACTTGTACAAAAATTACTAAAAGCTGCCATTTAGAGTTTAAATAATTAAGAGAAACTGTTTAACACAACTTAAAAAGGTAAATAGAAATTTCTCTTTGAACATTATCATAAATAGATGAATTTACAATTGAGCAAAAAAAAAACATTTGGGTTTACCACATTTGATTAATTTTGTTATACATCTACAAAAAGAAAACAGGAAATTTAACAATCATATAAGTACACTATCTATAATAGAGAATTTATTGAAATATTCTTCCATTTTTATTGCAAGAAACTTTCTACTGTAAAGTTTATGTTCATAATTTTATTTTTTAAACACAAATTTTGTTTTGAATTGAATAACCAGAAAGCTACAAGTAATTTAATAGACACCAAAAATATAAATTGCAATAATAATACATTTTATAGTGGATCCACATGACACCAGACTTTTGCATTGTACATACAAGCAAAAGTCTGCATGTACTCTTTCGTTCTACAAGTTGAAACCAAGTCTGTGCGTGCATGTGACGCAGTGACACATAAATTGCCCAGATGTCTGTCGTGTGGACCCCCTATTATATTTTACGAAGGAGATGCATTTTCAAAATTGAAAAAATTGTGTATGTGGTATGGGATTAAATTTACAAATAATGAGCAGACCTGTACCTTAGCAACATGGCACTTACAATAGTAATAAAATGTGATTTTCACAGAGGTCAAGGTCGAGCAGACTTCCTCGGAGGCGGACAGTGAGTTGTCCTCTCACTCTATCCCATACCACACAGGTTAGTTAGAAAACTATACAAACATTTAACTCCATGTCGTAGTAGTTTAGCTCCAGCGCCATAAAGGTATTAACAAGCCTTAATCGTGGTATTAAATCAATCAAACCGGCTCTTTAATTATTTCAAATTTAATCGTGATATTGCTAGGTTTTCGGGCAAACAAAGAACAAAAGAATCGCCTAGCTGAAAATTTGGGCTTTTAAGTTAATGGGCATCTTATGTAAACAGCATGATGGTTAGTTCTTATTTATAATTTCACTTAGTGATGAGCACGAATGTTATTTTGATCTGTTTGAAATTCATTTATCGAGCTTTGTATGTGCTTAAAACGGTCTTGCTCTGCATCTTTTTATAATGTGGCGATTGTTACTTAAATTTCACGTTTCTATGACGTTTAAGAAATGTTGCGCATATTACATACATAACTTGAAAAAAAACTTACGAAAATTAAGAATTTATTATGTACAAAAAAGGACAAATTTTTTTAGAAAACAAACGTGATGTTTTTAATTTGCTCTCTCCCTTTACTTTTCTAATTTTTTTCTGGAGTATGTTCTTAAAAATCATTTAAACGTGAAAGTCTTTTTAAGCGTCTTTCACAATATCTATTTCCAATGAAGTATTACGAAAACTAGTTATTTACACAACAAGTTCATAATGACGACTATGTCGACAAGTCATATTTTTTTTGTCTGAAAACTTATAATGCTAGAATTTAAACAAAGATTATAAATCTCGGTTCTTTGTCGAATCAATTATAAAAGGATGCAAAAGTGATGTGCGCAAATTGCTACCCTTTCTTTCTCGAAAGCACTGCACAAGCTAGGCGAAACAATCGAAATTAATTGCCGAGTGATCGTAAAATTATAATTCAATTAATTAAATTAGATAAAATACAGACGTATGTCTTGGGAAAATTAAAAGAAAACATGATATCTTGTTTCAGTCATACCTGCAGGAACTATTCAAATATCGAGCGGCGAAGGAGGCCAAAGCATTCACACCCTCACAATGACGAACTCGACAGCGGGAGGTGCAATCGTGCAATACGCCCAAGGCGGTCAGGAATTCTTTGTACCGGGTAATTTATTTTCCCTACGTACTGTACGGTAGATTTCAATCGTAAATTTTAGTGGTTGCACAAAGCGGGAGTCTTAGTAGTCCTGGTGGCGAAGACCAAGCACGCAAAAGAGAAATGAGATTGCTCAAGAATCGGGAAGCCGCACGCGAATGCAGAAGAAAAAAGAAAGAATACATAAAGTGCCTAGAAAATAGAGTGGCAGTTTTAGAAAACCAAAATAAAGCTCTTATAGACGAGTTAAAATCTCTAAAAGAACTGTATTGTCAGCAGAAGACCGACTGAGGTTGGTGTGTCATTTTAGAAATGGTGTTGGACACTTTGTATACTTTGGGATCTTGAAGAAGTAGATTAGTGCTTATGTAGCATCGATTTCTGAACTGAATCGCATACTTTCTATACGAAGAAGTGTAAACCTGTGCAATTACATACATAGTTTGTGTAAAATTTCATTACAAATTGCTTGACACTGTTATACAGTACTGCAAAGAATACGAAGTCGAGAATCGGAGAAATGAAATCAAACAAAAGTAAAATAAAAATCCTACCTTTTTTCCTTACGTTTTAAACTTTTTTCTATAAGTTTCGATATTGTTTATCTTGCGTTAATTTTATCGGCTGAAAAGCTCAATTGTAATATAGTTAATTATTGTTACTTGTACATTGTAATTATGTGGAAAGAAGGCTTGTGAGAATAGTTTTGTAATATTAAAAAGCCGGTTGTACATACTGAGAATAAATTACAATATTTTTTGTAAAAAAAGCAGTTTAGGTATTTATTGGCAAGTGTCCAGACCTGATGGAGTGCCTTGTTAATACGATTAGATTTTGCTTTTACTCTTATTTTTATAATGTTACATTTTTATTTTTATTATTTTGTGCCATATTAACTTTGCTCGTAAAAATCTCTAATTCTATTTGAAAATGTTTTAATTTTTGATTTTGTAAAAATGTAATATTAGAAAATAAGGAGCAGCACCATTTTCTCTATGCCAGTTAGTTTTATGCATATGTAAAATTGGTTTTTCTATTGTGAAATAAGTGTATATATTGTATGTAATGTAAATGGTGTATTTTTACATATCACGGGAATAAATTAACTAACATTTTACTACAAATATAAAAATTTCATTGGTAATTTAGAAAAATTAAGTAACTCGGTATAACTAAAATATTTTTTGTACTATAAAATTTGTATTGTTATGCATATTGACTAAAAAAAAAAGAAAGAAAAACTGTTAAACATTGTATCTTATAAAATTACCGTACTTCTTCCTTTTTAAATCTTAACAACGTCAACTATTTCATTTGGAACAAAACCGCTGTCTCGTTAATCTTTTGACTTTAGCCAATATGTACATAAAATAATTATTACTAATTGATGTTAAAGTATTAGTTAAATGATTTATTATAATAAATTCATACACGATAATCTGTTTCTATTTTTAAATTGTAAAACCTGGAAATTTCGCCTCCTTCGGATTTTGAATGTCCACTAATAAATACATAGGACCTGTAATTCCTTCAAATAACGATAAAGGTCGGTCAGGTGTATATTCCTCGTGTTCCTTGTCATAAACCAAACACCATTCTGCGAACTTGGTACCGCGATATAAATGCTTCTCGTCCTAAAAATTTGTAAGTTTATACAATTTGGTGTATATAACAAAATATATAATATATACTCCTGTTGTTTGATATAGCTCTAGAAAACAATATGCATTTCCAGATACACCATGACAAATACTGTAACCCTTCCTCACTAATCCTCGATTCCAGACAACTTCGGCAGCTTCCAAAGCCAAATTTAAATAGTTTGGATCCTTAAATGCCTACAGAAAAATAAAATTTAGGATGTGCTTTCTGTGACTTTGAAAGCAGTTCATTAAAACAAACTATTTCTAATGTTGATGAAGACAATTAAATTAGCCCCCGTTTTTGTGTAATCTAAATTCTTTCTATTGTTGAACCACATTAATTTATTTCAATGGCTCAACAAACCACTTAAAAAAAAGTACAACACAATAAGTTGTAATCAATAAATAATCACATTGAATAGTAACAATTTAATTCAAATTTAGCTAGCTACGAAATATTCGATTAATTTTTCAAGTTGTTTGTAAACAATACTTTTATTACTATTGCCCAAGTTTTACTTGATTGAACGACTGCTTTGTTATACCACACCATTGTATTAAATAATTACATCTATATAAGAATACTAGATTTAATAGTCCCGATAATGTTTTATTTACCTACTTCAACACGTTCCTATCATTTTTTTCTTAAAAGAAAATTATTTAGATATATAATACTTACATAAAATACTTAAAAAATTTGAAATACGCACTCTGTATTTCACATTAACCACCAGTCACTGTGAACGCGAATATATACGACGAACACAATATGTCTGTTATTGTATTTGTGATGCTTAATGTATAAACGCATATTAACAAATTAAAGCAGTTGTGTTCCTGAGAAAACGAGCATGAAACAAAAGTATCGAAATCGAACAGACTAAAAGTTTAAGAAAAGTTCGACCAAGTTCTAAAATTTATGTTAAAGCTAAAAGGTCATATTTTTATACTTTATAAATACACGACGAGTTAGTTGAGAAAAAACATTCTACTTTTCTTCGTCGCATAAATCCTTCTGTATGGAGGAATCCCTTACAATTCTTGTGTTTTAAGAAAACTACATAATCGTTGGCATACACACAAGGAATACAACACCGTAAAATATCCACTAATAATTATTACAAAATAACACAACTGCTCTATACAATTAACCCAGCACAACTGAAGTCATTTTGTCAGAATTATATTTATTTATTACCAAAAGCTATTGCGTAAAGACTGAAAAAGCCCATATTATTATAATTTAGATTAGAAAGTGCCTATTATTTGTTTGAATTCTAACAAAGCAAGTTACGAATGATGCATACGTTCTATTAGTTAGGTAATATGATTAAATATATTTAAATGGTTTTGATAAGAAAAGGTTTGCAAATCTTACATAAATGCATACAACTTGAATTATTTTCTAGGAAACTAACTTTCTCATGGATTTGTAAAAATCAATAATAAAATAAATGTATATATAACTGATCTGTAGCAGTACAAGTAAAGTTATTGATCATTTATTTGAAATTGGAAGGAAGTTGTACATTAAAAAAAAATGAAATTTACAACTTCCTTTCAATTCAACTCTTTTACGTGTATAAAAATAGAAATTATTAATTTCGATTCTTAAACAACGATGTAAAATGACAGTGCGGTGCAACAAAGAGTAATCTGCCCGCTTAATGACTTGTCATACAGAAAAACTACAAGATACATTCTTTTTATATACTAATCCGAAAGATAGTTCAAAGACTAGTCATTTAAAACAGTGCAGCTTAATTTCCCTGTATGATTAACGAAAAAATAAAATTTAACAAAGGCCCGATAATTCTCTAATGGGCAATTATGTAAACATGCGTGTAATTGTGCAACTAATGAAACAAACGCAAATTTGCAGTTTTTAACAGTACACACACACAAACATACCTTAAAAGCGGCGCTGAATAAAAATACAAATCCAGGAGCTCCGTGGCACCACTGAACATGTTTATCACTATCGCTGCCTAAGGAAGATGGATAATTTCCACTAGGGAACCTACAAATCGGAAACATAAATTTCATAAGACATTAATAATATAAAATTTAAAAAGATTACTAACTTTAAAGAAGCGAGATAATCAACTGTAGGCTTGACAAGTGTATCGAGCTCAGTATCTGTGAGATACTCTTTGGCTTGCAAGAGAAGATACATTATTCCGGAAATACCGTGTGCCGCACCTAAATAGTAACTGTCATGCCACTGATATACCAAGGGACAATTAATTTTACTGCTTCGTCTTCCTGATTTCCCACTTCTTATGATCGCGTCTATTATCTAAAAAATTGCAGGTTCAAAATAGGTGTAGAGGTACATTTTAATGAACGTTATAGTTCATTTATTCATAACGAAATTGTTAGGGTATATTTAAATTATATAGTAGTAATATTTTTATATAGTATCGTAATTAAGTATGTTTAACCCTGCAATATATGAATTGAATCAATCAGTCAGTTAATTTTATACATCATAATAAATAATAGTAATAATTTGGATCGTCGAGAAAAACAACCAACATATGCCATTAGAATTTACAAACTACAAAAATTAGGAGGAATATAACATATTTGGATTTCAAGAAGATCACGGCCCTCTCCTACGATCTTAAAATAGGATAAAATGGCTTTTGTATTATCAGGAATATGCTTCGATGACAAATTCGACAGCGAAGGGATTTGTTTATTCGTTTAATAAACAAATCAGAATGGCCTTTTGAATACACTTGAAAAAGACGGGGAAAAGAACAAAGAACAGTTGATACTATTTACCTGTCTAATAATATCTTTAGATATAGGAGAAGGTTGTATATGTTTATTAACATACAACAATGAAAACAAGTAACCAGCCCTTCCATACAGGTATTCGTTAGGAAGATCCGACTTAAAATTAACCACATCATCTGATAAAGACAACAATCTAAAAAAGGTCGATTTGTTATTAAATTTTTCAATTATGCAATAATTACGTACTTTTCAACGAGCTGCTTGACTTCGTCTTGAATTCCCAATCGATGATTAACAACGGCACCGATAGCTAAAGGACCGGAGTCTCCACATAAAAATGAGACTCTGCTATTTTTCAGTTTTCGTAAGGACAGCAATTGTTTTACTTCCTGAAAAGATCATATAAATACATCTTATAATATTGGGCCGATCGATAATTACCTGTAAATTGGTGTGATCATGTGGATTTTTCAATAATTTTAATAAAGCAACACCTGATGTTCCAGTATAAACAGAATAATCTGAAAAATCTAGCTGTTGGAACTTAACTAGCGTTTGCTCCCACTTTGATTCAAAAGTTATTGCGAGCTTAGACGTGGATTTTAACTACAACACTCAAATTTTAGAATGCTGTTATGAATGTAATTGATCGGTAGTCACCTTGTTCTGTTCCACGAGAGAGCCTTCGAATTCTGCTTTATAATCATCAAATGTGTTTAAAAAATGTCTCGACTTTGTAGACATTATGGCTGCTGTATACTGACTACAATAACGTAAACATTCTAAAATAGCTGGGCGTGCATTATGTCACACATATACAAATGTTTGCATAGCATTATTTGATGCTATAGTTATGGCAATTTTGTTTAGATGTTAATATCAATAATATGACACATTAACATTGACACACATAAAATGAGTATTTTAGATTTAATTAAGTAACTAAATAGACATGGCCCTTTAAGATTGAGTAAAATCTCACTTTCGTATTTCATATTAATGATAATTTTAATAGTAAATAGACTGCATTATATCCTTCATTTATTCAGAGAATCGCTCGGATACTCGAACAAATAGGTAACTTACACAAAACAAAAGCAACACTGGTCATTGCTGATGGTCAATCAATCATCATAAGAACGATCATCTAGATAGGTAATTACATTTATATGATGGTCGATTGATATCAACAGTAATGGACTATTATTATCACTTTTCAATCGTTAGTCAACACCAACTATCATTCAATCACCCATAGAAGCAATTGTTTCGACAACTATTTCTAATAGGTTATAGCAATGGTCCCTAATAAAACTCTGTAAAATACATTCAAAGGGCATTCGATCAAAACCTAGTTGCAATTTAAACATGTACGCACCTATCACAAGTTATCGGTTAATTTCTTTAAAATTTATTTGTAGAGTTCATGGAACTTAACAAATATCATAACGTTAGCGAATATCAAATACAATATAAAATAAGAAAATACCTGTTACGATGTCCAAAGAAAAATGTGGTTGCCTACGTCAAAAAACCAGATTTAATAGTCGAAGACACCGGCACCCTGGTACGATCAAAATCGTCACAAATACAATGTTCGCACTTAAAACTATAACACACCGCAAAATTAACTGTTCTTTTACATAAACGCCACTTTAATCAGAACAAGATCATTAAAATCGGAATAGTTCACCTCACAACAAAACGGACCCGAAATTTAACGTTCGTATATTAACCTCAAAATTTCAAAAACTGGCAGCTTTAATTTGATCGTTTTCTAAAGCGATTAAAACTTGTACAACTAATTATTGACACCCGCTAACAAAACAAAAATCGAATTTTAATTTTTAATTTAGTTTCATTTTTATCGAAATCATTCAAGGCCGCCACATTTAGGGACCCCGAACTTTAAAACAAAATAAAATTGGCCACCCTTGTATACCGCTTAACGTTCTATCTTCACGTTATTTTATTTGTCAAAAGTGGTGTTTTTTTAATATGCATTGAAATTGATTTTATCTGAATTAGCGAATTACGATGAGTGAATGCAAAGGGCCCATTTTATACGTGATAGTTGTTGGATTTCACCATAAGAAGGGTTGTCAAGTGCGTATCTCATTTGTAATTTCCCCATAAATACCAATAATAGTCGGTAATTTTTTTTTGTGTAGGTGGAATATTCGTTTCCTGCTTTGGTGCCTGATGCACCGAACGAATGTCCCACCGGCTTGGAAATATTTACCGACACTCGCCTTACCCGATGGATCGCATAATCACGATGAAGACACGGCTTACTTCCATCTACCGAGTCTAACAGATCCCAAAAAAACCATTTATGGCATTTCTTGTTACAGACAAATTCCTGTGGAGGTAAAAGTGTTTTGTATTTTAAAATTTGATTACAAATGGCGCATTTTTAGAAAATTAAAAATCGAACTGCCGACATAACAAGAGGAACTGTACAGAAATCGGTCTGTGTTCTTAGTAAATTACCTCTGTATGGACACATTCAAGTAAAAATGGCCTTAATCACTCATGCTTATTTCGATGAAGGCGATTTTAGTAAGGTTTCGCTTTTAGAAGATACATACCACCATTTAAATTCTGTTCTTTTACAAAATGAATTATCAACACAAACTTTTGTCGGTAAATAATTTATACTTGCTAATTATTGCACAGTTCAATTATTATTAATTTAGGATTGTCGGCGAGAGATTTTATTTTACAATGGAGACACAAGGCTTTATTATTATTCAAATTACTTCTACTAGAGAAAAGGATAATTTTTTACAGATCGCCAGTACAATCGCTTTGCTCGACCATCCTTACGCTTCTATCTTTGCATCCGCTGATGATCGAAATGGGATTATCACAATCGGCTTGTGTTAAGTACGTACATTTAAATTGAATGTACAATTTTCGTTAATTCACATTTTTAGATTATCGCGTCCTATGTCGCCGATGCCAGATTTTTCAGACGACGATAGTCCCCTATCTAGTCCCATGATTAAAAGTACTTGCAAAGTCGAAGTTAATCACATTCCATTGGATAATTCAATTCCTGCATCTGTCGATATTAATTTAGATTTGGCGAATGCCAATCTTGAATCGGAAGATCATACCGAACTGGGTATAGAAGTTACAGAATCCAATAATTCGAATAATACAAACGAACTAGATAAAGCTAACATGTGTCGTGATGCAAGTTCCGAAACTGTAGGAGAAAATGTTCAGAACAACATAAACCTCTTGGCAAACGTCAATATTGAAAATTGTGGCGTTCCCCTACCTTTATTTACAAAAGGATATCTCTGTCTTCCATATTTATCTTTGCCTTATTTGGATTTATTGAGCGACGTAAAGGTCAGAGGCTACGTTGTCGGCGCCACTAATATACTTTTCAAACAAAAGAGGCAGCTGAGCGATGTCTTGGTCGATATTGAAACTGCTAAAATCGAATGTCAGGATGTGGAGCTTCGCAAGCAGCTACATTTAACGACGGAAGATCTTAGGTTTGCCGATTACATTGTTAAACATGTTGCCGACGAACGGCACGACGTTTTTCTGGACGGCGTAGGTTGGGAAGGGGGCGACGAATGGATAAGGACACAGTTTCGGGTTTATATGCTTTATTTGCTGAAGACTTGTCTCTTGTCAGGTGAAATAGATCGTTTGTTTGGCGGGAGGAGATTTCACGAGCGTCTTTAATTGCAGATGGTAGCCGAGAATTGGAATATTTCAACTTGAATTATACAACGGCATTGAAGGAGACGCACAGTTTTAAAATGTGGCAGAGTAAGGAGTATTCGGGCATGGAGTGTATCGGATACGGGCATCCATTTGCGGGACAGTTATCAGTTTCCGACATGAAACTGAGGTTGGCGCAGTAAGTGTTGGGATTGTTGGATTTTTGGAGTTTGTTTTGACAATGCGGTGGTTACAGCACCATGCAGAATAGCGAGGGAGGACGGAAGTTGAATCAGGCGATGGCGTCTACCGGTCGGGCGGTAGCCACGACGAGTAAAGCGGTCGGTAAGTATGTTTCTGATGTTTTTCTTTTATTTGCTAGAACGTGGTTTGGAATAATGTAATTTTCAGTAGAATACGGTTAATTTATAAATGTTAAATAATAACAACCCAGTTGTATTAGCGATTTATCAAATTTCCAGTGCAATCATTAAAGATTTTTATAGTCTTTGTTTAGTGAAATTTTTGGGTACCTATACAAAATTTGCCTGAAACTTGCTTATCTAAAATACATAGTTTAACAAACTATAAAATGTTTATAAAACTTTATAAGGACGATGTACAGAAGAATTTAAAAAATATCTTCCCAATGCAGCATAATTAATTATACAAAAAATATTTCGGTCATTTTAATGCAATAATAATAAGGTGTGTTGGTAAATATTAAAATTAAATTCTAGATAAACATTTATTTTATAATAAACCAGCTTTTTTGTGTACTTTTTTTACTTTAAGTAAGTAGTTTGTATAGGACCAGAACGCAAGTGTTTGAAAAAGTGGTTAAAATAATGGAATAACATTATTTTACCTGAGAAAATATATTGGGTAATAGAATTCATAGAAAATATGATAGATATTGCACAATTTATATAGAATTGTAGTTTTAAGGAGAACGTGTTAATGCATACGTGCCTTTATATTCTAGTAACGAAGATTTACAAATATCTAGCCGACAAATAAAATAATTCTAATTTTATCGACAAAAGCATAGTAAAATAAATAAAAATATAATTTTTAGGGCTAAGTAAGTAAAAACTATTTAAACTAAATATAAACTATAATATTATGTGGGAAATTTTACTCTACAATAAATAATTTGAACAAAATGAAGGTATTCGTGATCGTTATGAACGTTTTGTTTGAGAAAAAATAAATAGAAGCGCAAAAGTACCGCAGTACAGTAACAATTGTATCGCTAAACATAGTTTGTGTAAAGTTGCAATTCAAGATGCTTCTCGATTTTTTTGGTAAAAAAAATTTAATAATTCGCCTTTTATTTAACATTATTAACTTTGTAATAATTATTCGACACTTTTAATCGAATAGGTGGAGCAATTTCTCAGGCAAAAGGTGCATTCTCAAACTGGTGGAGCAATCTTCTGGTAAGCCCAGATGTTCAGAAAGGCGTCGAAGCGACGAATGAGAATATATGCCAAGAGAATAAAATAAGTAAGAACGATGATGGTATCGATGATAATTCCTATGACATTCACGATAGTTTAAATGCACATTTAACTAACGGTAGGGTAGTAAGAGATAGTTATAAAGCGGAAAATGAAATTGTACGTAGTGATAGTGAAAATGTACATACTAATAAATGTTCAATTATAAATGATAAAGATAATAGTGAAATCGATAATGAGAGTGACGATCATAAACCTGGTGAGATCCATGTTGTGTAGCAAGCTTTATTCTCTCGTTGATTTTTGGTCTTTCATGTCGTGTGATATATTTAGTTTAATTCGATGTTAGTTTGATTTCTTCTATAGTAAAAAACAACAAAGCGGTTGTACGCCCAATAGATTTTGGTTGATCACATCTATCGCACACTATTAATGTTTTTATCAAAACATATAAACTCATAGGTAGTTGTTATTACAGTACACTATGGCTATATTTAATGTTCGATTTTGCAGCTAATAATGTGCAATTTAGTTTTTTATATATATACATATATATAAGAATGTAATGATACAATGGTTTTGCATTAATATATTTTAAGTGCAGTATACCTAAGCAGATCAAAGCTTACGTTTGTTGGGGCCATTACTTAATTACAAGTAGATTGTGGTAAATGCAGTTGAACCTCTAATAGTTCTTAAAATCATTTACCTGTCGCAATTTTGTTGTGTTTGTGATATTTTTCCTCTTTATTTATTGTTTTATATACGAAAATATTCTACTAAAATTATTTACCATGTAGTATTTATTATAATAGGTATATAAAATGGTCGATGACCAAAAAATACTCGGTGCAGTAGCAGTCGGTCAAATTTAATTCCTTCTTATTTTCAATCCTACCTGATTTGCATTTTTGTTATGTTTGCAGAATCTATTTTCATAGAATTCTATGTATTATTATCTTTTAGAATAATTTTATTTTGAATGTTGTTGGCATAATAGTTTTTAAATGTAGTGTTAAGATTGTTATCTTGATCATTTTAATGCCTTCACTCAAGGCAATACTTCTTCAATACTGTCAACTGCTATTTTATTTATTTGTTTATAAGTAATTTACAGAAAATACAAATTTTGATGCTTGCCTTAGAAATGTGTATTTTATTGAATGAAAAATCAAAGGAAAATAATGTGACGAAGGCTTGAAATTACAGTGTAGCTATTAAGGAAAATTTACGATTTAAGCAAATTTAAATGCATCCATCTAGTAATTTATTTGTTAATTTTATATTATTTACTAGTCTGCCACTTTTAATAGTACATGCTTTATTTTATATAGTTTGGAGATTATGTTTGTGAAATATATTCGCCGAATAGGTATATGTATAACATGTTATCAATGTCGCTACGATTATTAATTATTTTTGTGTTTTAGTTTTCCCAATATAATTTTCAATTATGGAGTTTTGAAGCGAGAAAATTACAAACAATACCTATACAAAAAAAAAGTAAATAATTTTGTTTACCACCATGAAATGGATTAAATATGATTTAGATACGATATAGAGCTTGCCTTGCAGAGGTTCAACTGTAATGTTACTGAACTGCGGAAACCGATTTAAAAAATGTTCGCCAATATTGTTTTAAAAGTGCGATTATTTATTTGCCCTACTTCCTTATTTAACTTATTATATAATATAATAATTTATTACGAGTTTTGTTATATAGTTTAAAATTTTATTGTCTTGTGATAATTATTAACAGATTCGTTCTTGCTCAAATAGTTTGGTGGAATTAATATTAAATGTGCATATGTGTTATGTATTTTATTATTACCTGAAAATATTTATATACACATGTATTCTATTTAATAAATATTTTTTCGTTACAGTACTTTGTTATTGTTGTTTTTAGTAACCATATTTACTCGAATTTAACATGCACTTATTGTCCTTATTTGTAGTAAAATCGAGGTGCACGTTAGATTCAAGTAAATATGGTATATATAAAGAAGTTACTAATACTGTGTTTCGTCGAACATCTGGCAGACTATCGGTACTATTTTTCATAAACATAAACACCTGATAATTTAATCATTTCGAGCAGGTAAATAAATAGTTTTAATGATTTATTATAAAATAAGGATCATTATTACTATATCTTTTTGGCCTACATTAATCTATAAAAATTGAACTTGAATTAATTAAAGGTCCTTCTTAAGGACTCGCTATCTCCTTTATCTTCGAAACTCAATTAATGAATAAAGAGATAGGTAACGTGAAAACGAATTTTTGTCATAAAAATTTAAAAAACAAGTAAAGCCGCGTCAAATTTATAACAAAATATTAATAATGCTGTATCGATGAAATATTATTTTTGCGAATTTTCATTTTACTCATTATATTATTTTCACATATATTTGACATGTTCGTTTGGGCATAATTTAGTAGGTACATATCAAAATTTAAAAAATCAGGGCACATATTCGAAAACAAATTCAAACGAAGACTCTACAAACTCCTCATGAAATGGTATTTTGCGTTTTCTACTTTGGTTATCAAACATGCAACTTTACTTCAATGTATTCGAATTTACTCAATATTTATTATCGAACAAAAACGTAGAATTTCAGATAAATATTTAAATATCTACAAAATAAGCAAGTTTTGCTTTTGTAACTAATAGCATCGATGAATTTTTTAATAATTTCTGTAAAAAAATTAAATACTCCTAATAATTCCCATATTAAATCAACTAATAGTCGTTAACACCCATTTAACCCAAAAACTAAAGTATTTATTCAATTCAATTTTTGGTAATTTTTTTCCTCTTTATATATAGCACCTAAATATCCTTTTTTAATAATATTAATTTATCGCCAAAATAAATTGCCGCACGAGAATCGGAATGTCGAAAAAGTATATATTTTTGCACGCTAATTTCATTGTTTGTTAGTTATAAACAAAAACGAGTTGAAAAAAAAACAAATTAAAAAAAATGAAATATAACCGTTATCTGAAAATAACCTAATAGAGGGCGGTTTCGCGCCCTTTTAAGCCGGTATAATAGCTTGTTTATTTTCCCACCGCCAATTTCCCGACAGGCCTGTCACCTACGTCTGCGGTGCTTGCTTACATCCTTGCTCTTCTATGCAAAACGGCAAAACATTGTAAAGTAGATCAATCTGTGATTTTCGGTAGTGCATGTTGACGTATTATGTTCTATTTTAATCGGTACTGTTGTATTATTTAATTTCCGCGACACGTTTTCGACAGATTCTGTTATGATCCAAGTGATCGGTATTGTGAAAAGTGCGTTTTGTTGACTAACAAACACTTAAAATGACCGTGAAAGAAAATAATTTATCGGTAACTGGCAGGCGGTCGCCATCTTTCTCGCAAGTTTTTCTCGTGTGATTTCTTAATTTCGGTTAATTATGTTTTAAGTTACATAAACTGTTGTGTTTACTTGTGGAATCTTAGATTTGAAAAAATTCCAGCGGACAATTCGCCCCAGGATTAGGTAAGAATTTTAATCTGCACGTTTTTACGGATGTCAATGATTATCTCGTTGTAAGCAGACGGCATTTCTATTACGAATTTTACAGCTATTGTGTAGCCATCATGGTTTGATTGACCATAAATGTAGATGTGTACGTTTGTACTTTTTAACATTTTTAACTTGAAACGTTTTTATAAAATCTCGTTCGTCCGTTGCGGCGACTTTTTTAAATCTCCCCTGCCTTTCTTTTTGGCGTGATTCGTCCGGGTTTTTAATGTGGCCTTTTTAATTTTTTTTTAAGGAAATTATGTGCCTAGATATTGTACGGATTTATTCGTGAAATTAATGCGCATCTGGTTTCGGATCACTCGAATTGTACAAAAAATTTGGCGAAAGGTAGTTTAATGTGTGTAATATTTTTATTGATCAATGTCCAAAGATTATTACATTTGATAAGGAATTCGCCGAGAGGTCGATTTTTTTTTATTTTCGAAGATATATTTAAAATGGGAGAAGGTCGGCCGAGTAATTCGTTTGTTTTATACAAGGCACGTGATCGCATTCCACTTAATTAGATTTACTTAATAAGAAAGTATAAGATTTTTAGTAACATAACTTTCAAATAATACTATTTTTGTGCGTTTCAAAGTAGGACATATTTAATTTTAGAACGCCAGGTGTGTATGTGCATTTTATCGTCGAATCTTTTGTATAAGCTGTACTTTGGTGTAAGTCAGGTTAACTCAGGCACACAGACTCTACTACAAATTAAATTCCTTCGAGTCGTTCGTGATATTGGAAATGTTGAAGTTCATAAGAAAGAGAAACTCGATCTAACAGAGTACGGATAAAAATTGACGAAATCTATGCGCTTACTTTGCCCAGATATGGAAATGTATTGATTAGATAATAAGTTTCGGTACCTACCGATTTGTATGTATGTATGTATTATTTATACCCACATAGTTGGGTACATTTCCAACTTGCTTGTTGTCAGCCCAGACGGACTTCATAATAAGTTAAAGTTGGGATCGAGAGGGGAGACGATTTTTATCGGACATCTTTTTTTCCTATGAAGAATAGGGTGTGGTACGAACATTATTGCTATAGAATATGAGAGGAAGTCTAGAAAATTACTGACTCACACGTCACGTGACCCAAATTCGAATATTAATTAATTAATAATTCGATAAGCTCCACGATTATTAATACTTTGTTCCAAAGATGACAATTTTTATTTTGCGTCGTAGTCGACAATCGTTTTATCAATTATTCACTTTCAGAACCTTCGGAAGGTTCGATTAATAATATTAAAAGCCGTCCCTAATAACCCTTCCGGAAAATCTGAAAGTCGATTTTAATCCGTGCGTCTATTTGAATAAACGAAATCGCAACTCCCATCTTTATAAAGTAAGGTATTTCGCTATACGGTCGGTGGTGGTTGACATAATCGCCTTTGAAAAACCAGGGAGGATGCGCAATGAGGTGTAAGAATGTTCCCCCGAATTTAATGTACCTAATTAGCCAATCGTAGGAAAACGTGGATAAATTGATTTGCCAAAGAATAATATGTTTAAGCAGGAGTGGGTACGGGGATTAATCTGAAAGTTTCGTTCGTTACCGTTTTCGTCGATGTTATCTCTTCTTCGCGCGATTTAATCGAACGACGATAATGTGAAATTAATCGTTTTAAAATGTTTCGTAGATAACTCATTTCCGTTACTTGGGCGTATTGTTTCGATCAAAAACGTCGGAACATCTTCATAATAATCAACACGTTTGTCCTTCGATAAACTATGATTCGTGTATTTTATTTGGGGAAAAACAGCTTAATAAAACCGGCCATAATCGTCCACGTGGTTTTCAATTTACGATAAGTCTAGAATAATAGCCTTGGAATATTATACAACGTGACCCCTTCAAACTGTTTATTTTGAATACAAATGTCGACAAAGTTGTTTTCGTTTTCGTCTTGTTCGGTGCGGTTGGTTGTGTGTTATTTAATCAGTTGAAAATCTTGCGAGTGCACAGAGGTTACCCATTATTAAAGACATTCAAAAACTTCCTGATACAACACCGAGGTTTTCGTGCATCTTGTTCTTTTCGAAAATCTTCCTAAACGTGTTCTTCGACTTGAAAATGATCTTTGACGACCTCTTTAGATTGATGATCTTTGATAGTCCTTTTTGAATTTAGTTATGTTTTTCATAATAAATTGGATAGGGTAAAGTCTCCCTAATTCCGCGATAATTCATACAATTGCAACGATTTCTTCCATACTAACAAGTCACGTAGACAAACATTTCTCTGTCCAATTTATAAAGACGCTTTTGCTGACGATAAATCTGCTGTCACTATGCAAAAATACCTAAAGATTATCCCCAAATTAAAAACACTTCTTTCCTAAATCCGCGATGAGTGCCCTAATTTTGTGAAGTGTATTTGCCAATTCCGCGACACTGTGCTGTGAAATCCGCCATCTTTAAGAAAAACCAAAATAAAAAAGTTTAAAGCTAAAACGTATGCTGCATGTATTATTATGTATATAATTATACGCCACAATTGCTGCACATAAGACTCGAGGAAGGTTTTGACATTTGTAGTGAAACCGTATTCTAAGCAAAAACTCCACCGATGAATCCAGTTTTCTTATAGATTTTCTTCCTTATCCTTCCGAAATTTTCCTTATTTTTGAGTATTAGTTAAACTAACCGCACCGTATCTTTACCGTCACACAACCGCATTATTTTCATTTTGTAAAGAGGTGGCAAAATAAAAAGTTAGTCGAGAAACTTGGGCATTAAACATTTTTCGATGCATAATTCATGCACATATGATGCCTCAAATAAATTAAATTTGTTTTTAATTCAACATTAATAAGGTGTTAAATACATAGAAGTACTTGGTTAAAAAAATATATATATTATTGTATCTATAATACTTATTTAAAATATAATAAATCACTCCTGTAAAATATAAACTAGAAGTAAACTAATCACAATAGATTTTAATAAACTGACTTGCTTATTCTTAAAACAAAATTAATTTTTACAAATTTTAGTATTCAAATTTTGTCTCGTTGACAGTGTAAATTGTTGCAACAATTAAAAATTTGAATTCCGTTTTTTTCCCCCGCAAACAAATGCATTTAAAAGGTAAAATTCTCAAAATAAGAAATTTAAAAAAAAATCAAAAAACATTTTAAAAAAATTACAATTCTGAAATAATTTTTCTTCTTAATACTTACGTACGTAAAATACAGACTAAAAATTAGAAACTACTAAATTTTTCTTTGTATTTCCTACCTTTTTCTCGTCATCGTTTGTTTTCTCTCTATCGTCAATTTCTAGCGTTGATTTTTCTGTTGAATGCGAACTTGCATTATTACATATCTATACCTACTCTTCATATTTCACTGTATTTCACCAACCACTGTGACCGCGAACACGTGCATAAGATAAAATTTCGTTCGCAAAATTGAACCGTCGAATGTTTGAGAGGAGCCCTAATCGAGTCCCTATACAAGAGCCTAACCAAGCTCGATTTTCAGAGAATTTGTGTTAGAGCTTAAAGGTTCATGTATTTACACTTTATAAATACATGGAGAGTTAGTCGACGAAGAAAGATTCTAACGCTCTCCATCCTCGTATTAAATCTCTTTTTTGTTTGTAATCCCTTTTATTTAAACAAATCATACTTCGTCGAACTCACACGCATAAAGGCCTTATGAACCTTAGAATCCTTGAGTACGTGGCGCACATATTTTATTACTTGCTTTGCATTTATATCGGTCGCATAGAAATGCGATAAAACTTATCTGGTTTATTGTTCGTAATAGGAAATTTTCAATGCTTAAGGTTCAGCAGAATAGTTTTAAATTAAAAATAGAGTAAATTTATAATTTTGCGGTATAAAGGCAGTAGATACTGTTTTAATTAATTTTCTATAAAATATACAGTAATTTTAGATCGAACTCTGATAAGTTATCTTAAGAGTACGTGGCGCACATATTTTATTACTTGCTTTGCATTTTATCGGTCGCATAGAAATGCGATAAAACTTTTATCTGGTTTATTGTTCGTAATAGGGAAATTTTCAATGCTTAAGGTCAGACGAATAGTTTTTAAATTAAAAATAGAGTAAATTTATAATTTTGCGGTATAAAGGCAGTAGATAGTGATTATTCAATTAATTTTACTGCATAAAAAAATACATAATTTTAGAATAAATTTCTTAAAAAGTACATATTTAAATAATTTTCGTTCACTATTTACATTTTTTTTTATCAAACTATTACGACCCCTTTAAAAGGCTCACAACATTTTTGGCATTTTGTTAGGACTTGTGTATTCTTAACACGCACAAAGTATTTCTTTTTTTTTTGGCCATCACAGAGCCAATTAGCCATATTCTTTTGTATGATTGGTGGTTTTGGTGAATGATTAACACGAAGAATTCTTCACCAAATAAAATGTCCACATTTGGGAGGGGGTCTTTAAATTTTGTTATATAAAAATACACATGTTTATCATGCAAATATAGCAGAAAATTTATTATAAATAAACATAAAAAAATTATTATACAAATTAAAAAATGATTGAAAGAAGTCATTTATCTTTGTCTGTTTTTGATTGCACTTGGCAAACGAAATGCAGTCTTCTACTTCTATTTGTAAAGAACTTACTATATTTACTAATTTTGGATTATTTTTATTTAAAAAGAATGATTTTAAAGATTTTGTAATCGTAGTGCTTCAGAAAAATTAGAAATTTTATGTAAATCTTGATATTCGCCGATTTCACTCATATTTTCGACGATCTGATCTGCATCGTCGTTATCTGATGAATCACTAACTCTAAAAGAATTTATAATGTCTATTATTTCACACGTTGTACCTTCTGTATGCACTTTACTGTCGATTTCTGCGTATTCTTCTGGAGTCTCTATTTTATTTCTGTCTACTTTTAATAATTTGGCTAAAGTAGCCAAATCTAAGTCCTCTTCTGGATCTTCAATGTTCACTATCTCGCTTATAAAACCAGCTTTACGGAAACAGTTTTTTATAGTGTCATCCAAGAAGTTACTATCCATTGAATTGATTGAAGAACATTCACGCTTTTTAAAAACAAACTGCTGCTTTCGCAAGATTCCGATGACGCTACCAAATCGGAGTAAACTCCGATAACGAACCTTAAAACTTTTAATAATGCTCTGGTCAAACGGCTGAATAACGGAAGTACAATTAACAGGGAAAAATATCAACTTTACGTTTTCTAACATAACATCCGGATGAGACCTTGTATTATCAAGAAATAACAGAATATTTATATTCTGTCTTTTTAAAATGCCTTGTTTTAAAATGTTGGCTATAGTACTTTTCGATATCTCAAAATGTTCCGCTACTTTTCTAACGCCCCACTTTTTACTTTTATTAAAGTTAATCACTTTGATTTTTTGGCCGATTGTCAGATCTTTTCGCGGATTCATCTTAACAACGCGAGAAAAATTGAGCAATTAAACAAAAATACCCTTTACCTTTATTTATATGCTTCTATATGTTCCTATGTATGTTTATTTATACGTTTAAGTCTAAAATGTGCAAATGGTTTTTATTTTTATTTTCTGTTTAATTGTCCAAAATAAAGGGGTTTGTGTGTAAAAGGGGCCGCGTGTAATTGTCCGTGTCCGAATTAGGGAGTGTCCACAATTTAGAGGTATATTTTCTATATAATCTTATGCAAATGATTTGGGATACCTAAAATTGTCATATGGCAAATGGTCTCGTGTGGCAAATTAACAATCGCGAAGTGTTATATTAAATATACTGACATTGTTTACTGTAACTCGTAATTTAAACGAAGACTATAGAAAATTAAACTATATTATAACTCGTACGTTGCCGCATAAGGTCCTCGAATTAGAGGCCATGTTTTTTTATTATCGCACGACCCACCAGAATCGTCGCCTCGTAAAATAAACTTTCCAAAATTTAAGCCAAGCAATAATGCAGTAATCAATATATTTATGCAACGAATGATGATAAATTGGAATACAAATTTTATAACAATTATTTTCAGTCGTACGTTTACTTTTAATGTGTACGGATGTGTACGAAATTTTGAAAATGGGAATCTACTACTATGTAGTTTTATTCGTCGGAAAGGTCAGAATTTTGTTATTTAATTAAATGTAAGGTCTTTCAAATTGCTACAGTTTCGGATCTTTATCGTTTTATTGAAAACTATAAGTATACGTTATTCACGATAGGTTCCAAACTCGTCATCAATTAAACCTCATATTTTATAGTACTAACAAATTGTAGTCTTTTCTTGTCATGTCATATGCGTGCAGGTAAATCATCGGTACGTCATCAATGCCACGTTCAAAACTCTATACTGAATATTACAAATATACAATTTAGTAATTTTTTATGCATGTCGTGCATTCTAACCTATCGAGAATAACGTATATTTCTATATCAAAAATATTTACTTTCGTATTCAAATAGATGTTGTTTTGCAGCAATCAAATTTTGTTTACGTTCGAGTTTTGTTGCTTAAAATGTTCGCTATGGTGCCTGTTGTAGTAATAAGTAAAAATGACGATAGCGCGATTATTATTAAATAATCTAACCCGTTGTCTGTGCTAAGTAGCAATTTTTGAAATTTGCAAAAATGGGTGTAATCCTCTTCGTTGACTATTATATCAGGTCATATCTATACTTTTTTTGTGCACAATTTATACGAATTTAATTTGCCTGTACTTGCATCCTTAAAATAAATTAGTCTCTCGATACCGTCAACTGGGGTGACTATGGTTACTATATTCCTGAAAAAAGTAATTTCAAATGTCCCGCCACGTAAGAAAATTCGGGAGAAACATTTTGTTTATAGGTACCTATACGTATATTAGGAGTACCTAATATACTTCATGAAATATGTTATAAATATCTGTAAATTTCTACAAATATTTGATTTTAAATTTAAACACTTTAATTGTGAATAATGCATTTCTGATGGTATTTGATTCTAAAAGTGCCAAATCTCTGGCCAAAATCACATTAAACAAACAGATTAACATAACTTACCATATTCATCCCTATCTCTGAGGCTATTACGGTCACTGACAAACAAAATCAAAATAAAAAATATGCGAAATTACAATAATTATTATTATACTGATACAAATGGCGAGAAAAGAATATCTATTTACTATGTAAAGACCTCTCATTTGGGTTCTTTATATATTTAATAACTTTCAAATGAAATTGAGAAGCACAACGATTTAATTGACTACAATTATAAACTTGCATTAGACATTAGACATTTTTGCCGATGTCTAGAAATTACGATTTTTATATTCGTCGAAGTGTCTACTTTAAAAATCAGCAATAAAATCTTGCACTAACTGGCACCTTTTTAAAACATTAGGTTTCTAACAGAGCGCCGCGTAATAAAAGTTCAATAAGAACAATTAACTTCGAAAAATATTATTTTAACTGTGGTCGTGATGAGATTATAATTTGTATATTTATTTGTCAATATTTTGCATATATTTTGCACCGGTTCTTTTTTATATATATCGTATCAAAACATATTCAGGGTTAGGCAAAATGAGGGGAACACCCAATTTCTGGCTTTATTACGAGCTGGACTGAAAATTGACCTTAAGAAAAGTTTTTGTATACTTTATTTAATATTTAATGACGTTTAGAGATTTTCGTTATCTGTCATATTTTTCAAACTATGATATCATTAGTTATTATTTTAAATGGAACATCCTAATTTTTATTATTGATTTGTATTCCCGAGACAATCGTACGACTTTTTGTTCCAATAAACATTGCCTCTAAAATTAATCATTTTGGAATCATTTAATGTTTTGTAAAAAAAAATTGACAGCTGCAGGCTATTACAAATAACTATATTTCTAAGACATTTATGCATGTACAAATTTAATATTTTAGGTAAGTATTTTAGAAAGTATGCTGCATCGAATGATGCATTATAAACTTAACAAAATAATATCGGATGTTCCAAAAAAATTCCAAACTTATCCGAAAAATATTAATATCTTAGTAATTTTAAATACCAACCTACATTTTTCTAAATTCTATTGCATTGTACGTTCAAAGTTAGGACCAGGTTGTATTTACTTCCCTATATCTAAATGTCATAGTTTTAGAGTTATTTTGGAAAATGTATTAATTCCCTCGAAATTTTATTTCGTCCGGTATTATTTTGTTAAGTTAATGATCGATCCATTCGATGCAGCATACTTTCTAAAATACTTACTTAAAATTTTAAATTTGTACATGCATAAAAATGTTTTAAAAATGTGGTTATTTATAATACCCTGCAGCTATCAATTTTTTTTTACAAAACATGAAATAATTCCAAACGGACTAATTTTAAAGGCAATATTTATTGGAACAAAAAGTCGTATGATTATCTCGGCTGTACAAATCAATAATAAAAATTAGGGTGTTCCATTTAAAATAATAGCCGATGATATCATGACTTGAAAAATATGATATAACGAAAATCTCTAAACGTCATTAAATATTAAATAAAATATACAAAAACTTTTTTAAGGTCAGTTTTCAGTCCAGCTCATAATAAAGTCAGAAATTTGATATTATGCTCAGTTTGCCCAACCCTGTATAAAGAAATTAAAATTCAATTTAGGTAGGTACATAATAATACCACTAGTATACTTCGTCCAAACCTATACGCAATCACGTCATCAATAAAAGGGTTACTAGATGATGATGTTTCACACAGTGCTGTCGCTTCGTACCTCGTATTTTGACAGTTCTAATAAGTTGTAGTCTTTCTTTATACCATCTAATACGTGTGCAGGTAAATCATCTATAGAATATGTCATTTTCCTGATTATATGTGAATATGTGATTTTACCTGCACACGTATGACGCGGGAAAGAAAGATTACAGTTTATTACTAACGCAAAATTACGAGGTTTTATTGATAACGTGTACCTAAATATTTTAATTAACTTTATAAATTTTTAAGGAAAGCAAACGCAATATGTATATCTAAAATTTATTTATTTTATTTAAACAGATCGCAGATAATTATTTTGAGTACACAAAAATCACGACTTCGCGCAAAAGAAAAGTCGACCTTGTTGGCATTTTAAAATTTCCGAAGATCGGTCAATTAAAAATTATTTTGCGGAGCAGTTTGAATACTTTTCTCAACAGGTCGAGTTGTGAATATTATGCTGATGAATCTCTCGAGTTGTATGAAGTAAAGATGGCAATGGTTTTTTCTCTCGAGTTGGATTCAACCTGTCAGAATAAGGTTTGAAAATGTAGATTTTTGTCGATACCTATAAGGTTTTGATTAAGCGCATTTTGTTCTTTGGTCAATTCTTTGACGTTGCTATGTCGCAAATCCGTTTTCTCCTGGAAGTTTTGCAGTTTTCTTTGAAGCTTTTTTTCTTGATTCGTGGAAACGCGAGAGATTGCAGATAGTTTTCTGTTGCTATAGTTGTGATGAATTAATCGATAAATTATTGGCACATTAGGGGCATTTCCGGCAATGATATGTCGGTTTTTAAAATAAAGTTGAAGGATTTTGGTTAGTTGTTTTGTCAATTATTTCGTTATCAATTTGCAAAGTTTTTCTCCAAAGTCTAAACAAAGTAAAAAATAAACATTAACGCTTAATTTGCTCCACACTTTAGTACCGGCATATTCCCTTCATTTGTTCTTGTAAAAGGGAAGAAAACCACACCACTAGCTGCCGTAAATTCTTGTGTTACCTGATCATGCAGTTTTTTCACGTTTCCATTGGAGACTAGCGTACTGTGGATGATCATCGGCTTTCATCAGTTTTAATATATCTTGCTTTTTTTTAATTAAATATACACTTATTTATTAGTCAGATGTAATTAAACGTAACCCACTTAAACTAGTACTTATGATTAGGTTTAAAAACTGTGACTTTCAAAGCCCTAGTATTAACAGAAAATTTTACAGTCGAAGAACAACATAAATGACAAATCATACGTACTCTATAACGTTGTTTTATAATGTTTAAAATGAAACAATTATCAGATAACAGGCGAATCAGTTTCTAGTTCTTCTTTTCTAGTTGTTTCTACGAAACAAGACCGACATTCTATGTGTCTTAACAGAATTCGGTTAATCCGAGAAATTTCCTAAACACGTTTCAACGTTAATGCCGATTAGTTTGGATTCGACGGAACTCTCTCTATACGGTTAAATTTATCGTAATTTCGTAAAATCGGCCTTTTACAAAAAAAATTGTCGTTAAAATTGTACGTGAACCCGAAGTCGTAATTTATCGACGTGGAATTGACGAGCGTTGTGTTTGGCTACACCTATACATAAAATTGGAATCGATGGAAATTAATCAATTTATTATAATTATAAAGTTCGCGTTCGAGTTGTAAGAGCGCTCCATGTTGATAATCTAAAGCAGTTCGCGTAACAAAATATGCTTATTGTGTACCTATTTAAAATTATAACATTATTTATCGACAGAGAATAAGTAACGGTGATTATCAGAAATACCGTTGGCAAGCATGCCCTTAAATAGTAAGGTGAACGTTCATATTTGGAGATATTTTTGCGGAATACTCGGTAAGCAGGTAGAAATGATCCTTGACATAATGCACGTGACGTCACGCGAACAATAATGATGATATAAGTGCGAAGTCATGCACTCCACGAATTAAAATTTAACACCAGACACCCTTGAATCATTTGATACTGTGGATGCGTTAAATATAAATATACGTGTAGGTCTTACAATTTTATATGTACAACATACAAATCATTGGCGTTTATATCGCATCTAATGGGACTGACTACTCGACAAAATGGTCTAAAGTGATCATCTAAACGATGATCGTTCACATGGCGAGAACATACATTTCCTCATATTTACAAATAGTAAAGGTCAAACAATTTATTTATTTTAAGTCGGAATTTACCTACTCAAATTAGGCAGTTAATTTACGTTTGTAAAATTAGACGAACACGAATTGGAAAGGTTACGACTTCTATCACTCAAAAAAATATTGTACATAATATTAATGAACACCAGTTATTGACTTTTTGATCATTGATACAATGAAAAGTTCATTAATACTACTAATACACTGAAGAAAATAAGTGCCTAATTATGCAATTAAAACGATCGTTTATAATTTTTTACCTAATAACTTTCTTCGTACCTACAATGAAAATTTTTATCGAAATAACGAATTTTTCGTTACTTTTTAAGAGTTATCTAATGTACTTTTATCTAATGTACGTACATTGGACGCGTTACATCGGATTTTTTGAGTGATTGCAGTATCGGGATTCATTATATTGTGGAAACCTTTCAGAGCACAAAAATGGTCACGATTTTAAAACATTCAATTTCTCGTCAGACAGACTATAGTTATTTATATTTCACCTTGTTTAATATCAAATACAGGGTGGTTCTAAAATAGTTGGCCGAAATAAGGGATTAGGCAGGGCTCGTCATAAGGATGAAAAAAGTTTCAATAAACATTGATCCAAAAAAGTATCCCTCGGGAGTTATAATTCCCAAAATTATTAATACCCGATTTAGAAAAAAAATATATAAATCGTGAAACAAAAGAAAATGTATTTTATTTTTATTTACAAAAGTTGGCGAAAATGTCCACCGTTTACCATAACGCATGCTTCCCATACGTCTAACTTGATTGAAATCGATTATTAAATTAGCCGTAATTCCCGAGGGATACTTTTTTGGACCAATGTTTATTGAAACTTTTTTCATCCTTATGATGAGCCCTGCTCAATCCCTTATTTTGACCAACTATTTCAGGGCAACTCTTGTTAATATGAGAAAACTTCACGTTAAAAATTAAGTTAAACATTTTATTTTGACAGATGACAGCTTGCAATGTTGCCGTTTTTCAGAACAAACCTGGGCACGTACTTACATAGTAGCCTCATTACAGACGAACAATTTTTAAAGGTCGATATTTCTGTAAAAATACAAAGATCTACGGAAATTAGGTACATATTATACATCGTTTCTATACTCTATTAAGTACCTACCTATTAATAAAATATACTGACCATGAATGTTAATGTTTACTTGATGGTGTCAGTCTCCGAAACAAATGGTCTATTATTCTAGTAGATCCTCGAGAAGTTTTAAATTATTGTGAACGTGGACCGGAAAATAAAATGGACGATTAATTTGATAATTTAATCTACGTAAAACGTATGCTATGATTAGATGATATAGGTATCGTTTGAAATGTGGCCAATCAGAATGCAAGATTTCGGCGGTTAATTTAAGTGTCCCTCCTAATTAAAAAAAAACAAACGAAGTATAGTTCAAATAACGATATGTAACGATGCAAACAGATGGTGAATACTAATTAGAATTCACGCTACAGTGATCCTTTAATATGCCCTTAGCAACATGACCGGATCTGCCAAAGAACTATGCCGTATTATTCCAACTTCGTTTCAATTTTACGGTCTTCGTTTTATTTAAAAATATGGGGAATTATGCCTTTATATGGACGTTTGTGAATGTCAATACTAACCCGCACTAATCAAATCTAACAAACACGCCAAATTAGACTGACTAATTGAGAATCCCAAAGCCATAAAAAAAAGAGATGAGAGAAATTCTGTAAACCCTTAGTAATCGCGAAAATCGACTGTCGGTCACTTTTAGAATTAGCTGAAAAACATAAACGAGGGGAGGGGGATAAGTTTTTAATAAAATTATTTTTGTTATGTCAGTTTAAGTAGGGACGAGTGTACAAGATATTACAATTTTTCTAAATGGTCTTGAAACTATTTATTTCTTTTATTGGGTAATTTGGCATGGAATGACCCATATATTTTTATTTACAAAAATTGCCGATATTAGAGTTATTTATAGAGAATTTCTATTTAATATTGACCATAAACAGATTCGTTCCATAGAGAATTGGAATAGGGAAATTTTCAAAATTCTGCTGGCCTATACGTTATTCGCGATAGGCTCCGACGCACGTCATCCATAAAAAGTTACTAAATTTATTGAGTTTTTATTCATGTATAGTCCCCTTTACTTTAAATTTTCGTCTTTCCGATTAAAATTTGTCATCACCGCCTTAAGAAATTAATTTCGTCAATATCTGCCTATCTTTGTTTACGCCAATCGGAGAACGATACATTTTAAACTTGACACGTTTGTCATGTTGGTCTTTCTCGCGAATATTGACGAAATTAATTTCCTAAGGTGGCGGTAACAAATTTTAATCGGAAAGACGAAAATTTATAGTAAAACAAATTTTATTCGTTCACGATAATCTTACAAATGATGAAAGCACATTTTTAAAATTAAATATTGAAATACCGAACTTTTAATAACTTTATTATTGATGATAATTGGCCGGTAACTGACGCGATTTACGTAAACTTTCGGATTTATCATAGATTTATATCGAAATTAAAATTCGCGTATAGTGAAGAAAGTAGGTGTTCTAAAAATTAACGCATGGAAATCGCGAATAAATGTGAAGGTTTCTTATTTAACATAAATTGGTAATATTCATTTTTCCCCCCCGAGAATTACAATATAGTTGTTCGTTTTCGATAATTGCACCTTACTTGGGTATCATCTTCAAAAATACAAACTCTATTATATCTACGTATATTTATCATGATCGTCACGTACTGGCAAAAAAAACTTCAAAAAACATTTTAACTTTAAACCATCCCTTATGGAAAATGTTAAAATTAATTGATAAAAGTTTCGCCGATAAGATAAATAAATCATATTGTTTACGCAAATAATCATATTTACATCGTTTAGCACATTTGAAGATGTACAACGCCAACTTATATGCAGTAAGTAATACATTCTCAAAGCTCTCATCATTTTCTTCTTTTTTTTGTCCGTTAAGGACCGTCCACGCGATTTGTTTGCACAAATTGATGCGGCTCGCGGTAGTGTCCACACAGCTCTGTTTTTGCTACATTTTGTTACCTAAGTCGTACCGAGCTGTTTTGGCCTCGTAGGCTTTCTATTTCAAAAACAGTTCCATTGTTTCCTAATATATTGATTTGTTTCGAATAGTAGCTATTCTATCCGTTAATCGAAGAGGAAGTTGCTCCAAATTTCATAATCCGTTTTGTCTCTCCTACCCTACTACGTGCTACACTCTAAAATACGGATCTGGTTATATTTATAAATTTTACTTTATACTTTTAATGCAGGTGCGCCATCTTACTAGGGTAAAATTTTAAAATGGAAGGTAACAGATTTTCGCCTCTTCTAGGTCAAAGTTTCGAACGAAATGTGACACCGTTCGTATTGAATGGATAACGTTGCGCCCCCTCATAGCGGGTAGATTACGTTCAACTTCGAAGTGTTCACCTTAATTTTTTTAATGGCCACGTAGTTATTGCTTATTAATAACGTAGAACTTCCAAATTGTTGGTCTCCTCTCTTACTCGACGCGATCAGATCGGCCAGTTATTTTCATTTTACATTGGAACGTGTCTAAAATCCTATTTAAAAAAACATAATGCGCCTTTTTAAGGATAAAATCCCACTAGTGTTTTAAATAAATACGAGCCCATTTACAGTATTCTGTAATGATTACAGATTACAATGGAGTTTTGAACCTGCTATTCGTTAGAACGCCAAGAGAATGCGTGAGCATAAAAGTCATACCTGCTACAAAATTAAACCAGGCTCGTATTATTTGTAATGTAAATCGGCCGCTTCCGAAAAAGTAACCTCTATCTATTTGTTCGTAAAATAATGTCGTCGTTAATTAATTAAAAATCCGAAAAAAGATCGCATGTTGTTATGTGGCGCTTTTTAATTTAATTTAATTTTTTCTAGTAAGCAGTTCCGTAATTTATTTTTTATTGCGGTTTTGTTTATCTGATACAAATCTGAAAACAACGTGATAAAAATAACGTGTCGTATTTTGGGATACTGTTTGTTAAAGTATTGTCTTTTAATTCTTTTTGTTTTTAATTTATTAGGTACTAGTTATTTGTTTTTCTCGAAAGCCATCATTTTTTGTTTAGCTATTTCTTCATCCACTAATAATATTTAACAGTTTTAAGTTGTGACAGGTAATTTTATTAAAACAACCTTAACTTAATACAATACCTATAGTTGTTATTATTACAATTTGATAATAAAATTCGGGAGTTGTCATGTTATACGTAAATCACGTTTTTGTGAACGAAAAGTTGTTGACTAATGAAAACAACGATAAAACAGGTATGTTTGTTTAAATTGGTTATATTCTTTAAAAAAAAACGATAACAGTTCAATTAGTTAAACATATCGATAAATAATTGAAACTGAACTAAAGCAAGAATGTAAATCGACAAACATTCGTAATAAAATTTGACATTGTTTTAGGCTAACTAAGAATTGCTTTTTAATTATTGTGTATACTTACCTATAATAGCTAACATAAGTTGAACTATCACAGTATTTATTTATCTATATAGGGTAGGATCTGTTCGTTTACACTACACTAATCTGCATTAGAACGTCAGTCCGTCAAATTATAATTCACCCTACGTATTATTGTTTCGCTTTATTTACTTATTTATAGTTTATTTTTTATTCAAGCTGTTCGTGGCAGTATGTCCTTTACAATCAATTAAAAAAAGAATAACTATTGGAAAATGTTTGTTCCTTGATCTGTTAATTTTAACATCCTGATTAACACATGTTATTGCTATGAAAACGTACGAAAATTTCGATTGCGATTGGTTGTTAGTGTTTTAACAGACTTTTAAAAATAACAGACTTGTTAAAAATCGACCCCTATATCTGTGTTAATGTCTTGTACTGTAGGTTTGAATATGATGACTATTGCGAAATGGTGGCGTGCTTATTATGTTTCAAACGTTTCCTTGTAATTTTCCCAAATGTTGTACACATTTACATTGCATTCTCGAAGATACATTCTATTGTTATCGGTTCGTGGAACACAATAAACAAGTACTATTGTGTGCGACTCGAACCTCCAGTGTTCGGTGGACATCCTTTTCTAGTTTCTCCTTCGTGAAGTTAGCAGCCATTTTCTTGAATTTTTCAAAATCCGAACGCTAATTGTTAGTAAGTATTTGTAAGCTAAAAAAATTCGTTCGTACGTTTCATCCGAATGAGATATTCATGTTCTAAAAATCGGCTGCTAACTTCTCGGCAGCAGCCACTTTTTTTCAAAAATCAACGAAAATGGTCTCGATCGTTAATAAGTATTTGTAAGTCAAAAAAATTCGTTTGTAAGTCGAAGGTGACGGAGATATTCGCACTTAAAAAAAAGCCAGCAGCCACGTTTTGTCAAAAATGAACGAAAATGGTCTCTATCGTTGGTAAGTATTTGTAAGTCAAAAAAAATGATTTTACGTTTTATAGTTGTCATCTGTAAAAGCAGATCTAAAGACCCCACCATAAAGTAATTTAAAAAATATGCCGTTCGAAAAATATTTTGCGAGGGAAATAAGGGCCAATTTTATAGTTTTATAACCACAGTGTACTTTGTGCGAATTAGGACATACGTGTCTCAAAGTTTGGACTTTTGTATCTATCGAAATATATCCTACCGATTTGAA
This sequence comes from Rhagophthalmus giganteus, assembly GCA_036326145.1. NCBI lineage: Eukaryota > Metazoa > Arthropoda > Insecta > Coleoptera > Rhagophthalmidae > Rhagophthalmus > Rhagophthalmus giganteus. The sequence continues at coordinate 22,890,025 of JARFJA010000093.1, forward strand.
ATGAGTAAACCGAACTGTACTGTTGCTTTACCCATGTCAACTGGAGTTTTATAATTTCTTAATTTTAGAACTTTTATCAATTTTACAAGTTAATCTTACGCACGGAAGAAACAATTGAAATTATTAAGAAAGCTCAATAATTGTAGTGTTAGCACTAAATTATAATTATTTAACACAAACATAATCTTAGAAAAGAACTTTTGTAAAAAAAGTAGTAATTAATTTTTTTCTTCTGAAATTCGTATAGAAAGAATATGATCACATTGATTGTGGATCTTTACCACATTTGACTTATAAACAATTTTTCTTTTACTTATAAGTAAGGACAAATAAATATTCGTTATGACTAAGACCATCTTCGTTTCTCATTATACCGAAACTTAAACGATTTCTTTACATATATTACATTGCATTATAAATTCTTACTAATGTTACAGACAACTGTCATTTATTTTTGAAACAATTTTGTTGACTTCATTCTTTCTCTTGAAACATGAATATTTCTGTCACCTGCGACTTACAAACGAATTTTTTTGACTTACAAATACTTACTAACGATCGAGACTATTTTCGTTGATTTTTGAAAAAAAATGGCTGCTGCCGGGAAGTTAGCAGCCGATTTTTGAAACATGAACATCTCGTTCGGATGAAACTTACGAATGAATTTTTTTGACTTACAAATACTTACTAACGATTAGCGTTCGGATTTTGAAAAATTCAAGTAAATGGCTGCTAACTTCACGAACACCATTCCAGGTTTCTCCCGCCACAATTTTTTTTTGACTTATTTTGACTTAAAGCTAGATATCGATCCGCTTCGGGTCGGTCATAAAATCGGTAGGTAGGTTGCAGAGGAATATGTACAAAATACTTTTTCTGCAAATTCGATTGTTTTCGGCGCCCAAAACCATTACCATCAATTAAAATGCGAACCTCTGCAACCTACTTATCGATTTTATGACCGATCCGAAGCGGATCGATATTTAGTTTTAAGTAAAACTCTCAAACTAAAATAAATCGTAAAAATTATGATGTTATACGGTTTACAATTTCACGTAATTTTTAATTTTCTCATTAACATATCATAACCATTTAGGTAGTACCTAATTAAAATTATATTCTTTCCAAAAAGAATTAAAAAATCCTTGAAAATTATACAAGCAATAATAAGATTACCCATTGATTATTACCTACTTAATATTTTTTTTAAATGTAGCTCTTTTGTAAATAGATATTGTTTTATGATGTGCACACGCACCAACATATTGCAAAAATCGCGCGTTCGTTTAAAATTCCATTTAATAGAACACGTCCCTAAATTTAGAAAAATCAATTTAAGTAATTGTTCAAATCAAAAGGCAATGTTCTGAAATTTGTTTGGTATTTTTTTGCTTAAAAGCGTTTTAATTAGAATATTTAGTGAAGAATAGTATCTACGTAGGCAAATATTTTACCTATAGGAAATGTGAGGAGAAATATTGGATTTTTATTGTTACTTTTAATGCTTAAACTTGTTAACCCTAAATATCGTTTAAACACCGAATTCTCAGTCACTCCAAAATATCACGCACAGTTAGATAATTGTCATTATATTAATTATAATAATTCTTCGAAACAAAGAAAAACTTTTTACGTTTCCAGTTTCCAGAGCCAAAGGAACGATGGAAATTAATATTGTGTGTGAAACATACAAATGGTAATTTACTAATAGTTAAGTACCTATAAGTACTTATGTAATTGCAACTAGCATATTCCTAAATTTATCATAACACAACATAACTTTCAGCTGTGAAACATCTCATTTAATTTTATGATTAGTGAATAAGTCGGATGTGTACAAAATTTTCAACTACCAATGGGTACAAAAGGCGACCGGGATTAGTGCTGTCCGTAATAATTTAAAGACCATCCGATACCGTAACGGGTTTTTTTTCGGTTTTAAAAACGTCGTAAAGCAATAAATAAATAAATCTCGGGCTTAAGTACGGCAAAACCCCTTCAAGTTTTACACTTGCAGTTTCATAAAAATTAACCGTGTGAAAACTCTTATTTCGTTTACTGCGCTTATTTATTCGTACAGTAGATATGGTAAAAAAGAACTCTGTCGCCGATGGAGTTATATTAATTAAATCAAGCTATTTGAATCTAATTCGGCATTTGAGCAGACGATGCATTTGGACGCATAGCGTTAAAATTGTTACAAATTTCAACGTCCATAATTTTACGAATCGATAGACGACAGTTGTTTTCTACCATATAATACATACATAAGTTAAGAAATTGTTTTATTTTAAGAAATTTAACAGATCGCGCTATACCTTCATTTAAGATTGTGTCCCTTTCGTATTGCAATAAATTATGTAACGATCGCTTTGGCAGCTGACGAAACGGCACTTCATTATTTCCGTTACAATTGAAAATAACCTCGACAATAAAAGGTTTGCAAGTTTTTCCAGTAGTTCGAAGATCGGTGGGGGGCTGATGGGGCTTTTCCCATGAAAACACCCCGGCGCTTAAATTGTCGTTTATTTCATCGTCTTTTTCTGTTTTGTCATTTTACGTCGCAAAAACTGTAGTTACAATATCTGAAACACTGCATTTCGATAACGAATCAAAAAATTTAAGTAGATACTTGTGTAGTAAAAACGACCTTGTGCCTCTATTCCAGTCAAACATGTCCGATATAGAGGAATGTCCAACTTGAAAGGTTTTACTGTACTTAGGTGTACAAACAAAATTACCTATAATATAAATTGTTTGTAATTTGTATTACGAAAAATATTGGCTGTAATATTGAAGCTTTCTGCAGGTTTGTTATACCTATACATACATAAATACATACCTAGTAGACCTATATTTCAGAATTAGTCCAAATCTCCACAAATAGTTGTGTTGTTAAAAATAATAATTAACGTCTATTCAATAAAATCGAAAAAAGTAACCAAACACGTTAATTTAATTACGTTTTCAATCAACTATCGTTGACGTTTGTTAATATCTTAATTTGAAAAGTTTTCTTTTTTTTGAAATTAAACCAGAGTCGGGTTTCGTTATTATATAGATATGGCATTACAAAATGTGGGCTTTTAAGCATTAAAAATAAACATAGCGTCACGTGGGATTTATAATTTTTCGAAAGCGATTAACAATGACATTACGTAATGTTCGAGTTTTCTATTAAACGAGCAGTATCACTATCTATCGCGAAGTTACTACGCACTTTACTTAGTTTTTTTTTGTTAGCTGGAAAATTTATTTTGGTAAGTGCGCTGCTAAATAAATGAACTGTAGCCGAAACGAAAATTTTCTTCGTCGCAATTTAACGAGATTTTCGTTTTCGACAAAATGGGACTCTCGACTCCCAGCTTTCGAGTTATGTAGCTTAAAATTTCTACTATGTATTTAATCAATTTCGGCGTAGTCGTTCCACAAAAACAGCAACAATACTATTATTTGTCTTGCAAATATCATCCTAAATTTAAACACTTTTATCCAATTTAGTTTTGACCTTTATCACAAGAGCTGTTTATTTATGTTGCAGCATAATGATAAAAGTTAAATGTATCATTCTTTATATTATGAAAACATCGGCCTTGTTCTTTTTTTACTGTGCGCTACTCGTAGTATTTTACTGAATTATCATTTAATTTTCTTTCCTTAGGTTCGAATGGGGCGCCACAGAACTTGGAGGGATGACAGATAACCGGTGTTATTCTGGAGGCGGTAAGTTTTCAATTCGTTAATTTTTAACGTTTAAAACTGGCCAAAAATTATGACATAAGCACATTTATTTTAACCGTATCTACTTTACATTGTTGTTTGTTTGTCGGTGGAAGGGAGAATAGGTTAGTTCGTAAAATTAGAAATTTTTTGTAACGAGATTAGAAATTACATTGTGAGTGTGTCATTCATTTGACCTCGGCGATCGTATTTAAACGGATAAAGATGGCGCTGACAGGTATGTGCTTTTTAGAATGACGGGTTTTTTATTATTACGTGTACATTGTTCCAGTCGGTTATCTTTGATTTTTTTTTTTAATGGTTGCGTTATCGCTCATCGGTTCCTCGTATTTAAATTTTAATACCGAAAAATGCCGTTGGACATTAATCGTATTTCTTGTTGGTGTATTCTGTAGACCACGTCCTTGAATAGTTATAATGCATAAATAGTGTTATACATTTTCTGGCTTAATTTGATGATTACATACAACAATAATAATAATAATAATAATATTCATTAGGTTTTGATACCTATTACGTGGCGAAATCTAGTGGCGCAAAACCCAACAATATTCAACATTTCACCGATTTATTTAGATCGGAATGTGAACGAACATAAAATAATGTAAAGCGTAATCGTCGGTATTTTGCCTACGTAGAATCTACGGGTTCTCCTCGGAATAAAACGTTGTATTCGATATAGTATTTTATTTCCTTTTTAAAAACCAAATTTTTCGTGAACGATCGTTACGCGGTTAAACTGTCGGAAAAGTGGAATTACGTCGGATCGACGATTGTCTGAGGAATTCCGCCATTGCTGGTGAGAAACGGACGAATGCAACAAGTGTTCGCGATCGATGCTCTCACGACGACTAGTGGGAGTCGAGAGTTCTATGCCGTAACTTGATAGCCGACGAGCTCCTTGTTTCGCGCTCGTGCTCCGCTCATGGCGTTTTACAACCAGACCCCACGATACCTCTTTATGTAGTGGTCGTCGGTCAATGGTCATACTAAACGACTCAGTCATGGTCTTTTAATTCCAGTTCTAGTCTTTTGTGTTCTTTGCGTAAGATGGCCTTTTATGTGGCGTACGTTCAACTGATAATGCTCGTTAACAAATTTTAGCTTACCGTTCGTTGTTCGTCATCGATGTTTCGAATGCGTTATCGAATAAAAATTTCCATCGATCGATTAGATATGATTTTACTCGTTTTGGAAAATTTCGACGCGTTTCGTTAAGAACAACGAATGTGTTGGTATAGGAGATTATTGTTTTCCTAATGGAGGGACAAATTTCCTTTTTTGGACACGTCATCGACAAACGAACTTTTCGAGTAAACAATACCCCTATCGTTTGAAAGTCGATTTAAAGGATATTCCCCATTTTCTTCTTCAATCATAATTTTGTACGACCAACGCCCGTTGTTAATTTTATCGTCGTCTAACCATAACAATCTTCTTTGAAGCGTTAATGAATACAGTAATGTCCTGCATGATGAAATCTAATTTCGACACGTTTTAAAATATAAATTAACCGAAATTAACCGTTAGTTTTATGTTAATGTGACCCGCGTTAGTTTTCGAAAGAAAGAAGTTTAATTTATCACCGACAACCATTATCTCTCTGTCGTTGGTATGCATCCGACCAAACGACTTAAAATGAGTTACTTTAAATAAGTAAGTGGAGAAACTAAAATGGCTTCTTCACGGGTGTACCTACCTATAGGTAGATATATTGAAGTCTAAAATTTTCGGAATAGCACGATCGAATCAAGTCCCCCTCCTAATTTGTCGATGGACGTGGGACGTGCCAAAAATAAAATACAAAATAATTTATCGATCCCCTTATCGACTTCTCCAAACATCGAAATATTTGAAGTAAAACTATATAGTCCAAGAGCTGGTGAACATTTTCACATCCGAGTTTGTAACTCTTGAAATTTTGTAGGAAGGTAGTTTTTTTAAGTCTGGCTAGGGAATGGACCACCATTTTAAGCAACTCCGGTCTCGGACTACCCCACAATCGTTTAAAATTGCAAAAAAAAGGGGTGAAACATTGTCGTTTGTACCTCTTGAAATTTTGAAGGAAGGTAATTTTTTTAAGTCTGGCTAAGGAATTGACAGTCTGGCTAAGCAACCCCGGTTTCGAACCACCCCACAATCGTTTCAAATTGCAAAAAAAATGGGCGAGACATTGTCGTTTGTACCTCTTGAAATTTTGAAGGAAGGTAGTTTTTTTAAGTCTGGTTAAGAAATTAACAGTCTGGCTAAGCAACCCCCGTTTCGAACCACCCCACAATCGTTTAAAATTGCAAAAAAAATGGGCGAGACATTGTCGTTTGTACCTCTTGAAATTTTGAAGGAAGGTAGTTTTTTTAAGTCTGGTTAAGAAATTAACAGTCTGGCTAAGCAACCCCGGTTTCGAACTACCCCATAATCGTTTAAAATTGCAAAAAATGAATGTGAAATTGTAAGGAGAATTGTAGTGGGATTTCTATCTCTTGAAATTTCGTAAGAAGGTAGATTTTTTTAAGCCTGGAAAAGAAATAAACCACCTGATTAGGTAAATACGTCCGCGAACTACCCCTAATCGCTTAAAATTAAAATATATTCGACATTTTCATTCGTACTTCTTGAAATTTATATCATCTCATACCTATTGAAGTATGAAAAAATAATTGCCAAACGACCAGGCCGGTTTTAACCTAGTTACAGACAGTGTTAAAGTTGCATTTTGAAATAATGCATTAATTACATTCTGCCTTTTGTCGTTTTTACAGCAGCTTGTTAATAATATTTAAAAGAAAAAAGTGTCGTAAGCCAGACAAATCTGGCGGTTTAGCGTCAAAAAAAAATCGGAAAATAGTATTTTTACATTAGTGCGGCGGAGAGAGCATTACGTAGACGCGTGAGTGCGAGAGAGGCCTTATATCGGAAGGCATATCGGCCCGTCATAGACATCGCCACGCTTCCTGTAAAAATTTTCATAATAGGTGTGAAATAGAAATGATTTAAATTTCAAGAGGTACAAATGAAAACTTCGAATACATTTTAATTTTAAACGATTAGGGGTAGTTCGCGGACGTAGTTACCTAATCAGGTGGTTTATTTCTTTTCCAGACTTAAAAAAATCTACCTTCTTACGAAATTTCAAGAGATAGAAATTAGAATTTCACACCCATTTTTTTTCAACTTTAAACGACTAAGGGGTAGTTCGCGACCGGAGTTGCTTAACCAGACTGTGCATTCCTTAGCCAGACTTGCAAAAGTTACCTTCCCACAAAATTTCAAGAGGTACAAATGAAAATTTCGAATATATTTTAATTTTAAACGATTAGGGGTAGTTCGCGGACGTATTTACTTAATTAGGTGGTTCATTCCTCAAGAACACTTAAAAAAAGACCACTTTTCTATAAAATTTCATGAGATAGAAATCCCACTACAATTCTCCTTACAATTTCACATTCATTTTTTGCAATTTTAAACAATTGTGGGGTGGTTCGAAACCGGGGTTGCTTAGCCAGACTGTTAATTTCTTAACCAGACTTAAAAATACTACCTTCCTTCAAAATTTCAAGAGGTACAAACGACAATGTTTCGCTCCTTTTTTTTGCAATTTTAAACGATTGTGGGGTAGTTCGAGACCGGGGTTGCTTAGCCAGACTGTCAATTCCTTAGCCAGACTTAAAAAAATTACCTTCCTTCAAAATTTAAAGAGGTAGAAACGACAATGTTTCACCCGTTTTTTTTGCATTTTTAAACGATTGTGGGGTAGTTCGAGACCGGAGTTGCTTAAAATGGTGGTCCATTCCCTAGCCAGACTTAAAAAAACTACCTTCCTACAAAATTTCAAGAAGTACGTACAAACACGGATGTGAAAATGTTCACCAGCTCTTGGACTAATACATACGTACTTCTTTTAAGTTTGTTATCCTTTTCAAACTTTTCCGGTGGCCCGAAAAATAAAGGGAAAATCGTCCCACACCAGATAAATTATTATGTAAACTTGTTTTACGATTTCGATATTGCATTAGGATGCGGAGATGCTCGCGTAAATTATTTTAACGCGCACCCCCCTCCCCTCCCCATCTTAATAAATTGAATGTTAATTTTGTTTTATATTCAAAAAAATCTTCAATTATTACGCTCGTTTTTCCATTAGTTTCATGGACTATTCGATGTAAGAATTAAAACCTCTTCCGTTTTGTTATATTAAACACGTAAATTTTATTCGTGCCATGTCCAAGGACATCTACAACCCACATCTCGAGTGGATTAGGAATTACCTTCGTCATTTAACGATCGCCATTTTTCTTCTAATTAAATTCATGGCCAAAACATTTTAGTACATTTTAGGTGATAAAAAATGCAGGGACAATTATTATTTTTCATCTTTAGTTCGAAAATGTTTTTCATTTTTAGCGATTAGTCGAGTCGACTCGATAAGTAGGTGACGTGATTTTTTTCTTTTCAAATTACAATTAGTGCTTGACCTACATATAAAAAAATCATAATTATACATCAGAATTTGTCTATTGTATTTTGAGCAATTAATCGTTAATTTATAGTTCATAAATCTAGTTATCTTTTGTTCGACCGGCGCTATTTGCAAAAATCCAAGAATATAAAATATATCGAGCGTGGAAAGTTCATCCTAAAAATAATATTGCCTTTCTAAAAATTCCTCCGGTTCGTATTATATGATGTTGATTTAATTTGCCCTGGAACTTTAAGTTGCAGGTATGTTTTCCGCTGGGAAAAAATAAACCGCATACTTTGGACTAATGTATGCCAAAAACCTTAAAACTTTATACACCGAACCAAAGTGCAGACGGACGTCTTAAATGCGTCGCATCCAAAATACAGACATTTCGTTAAATTGAGACTAAAAATAGGCGGGTGTATTTGTATTTGTAGTTCAGTACCTCATTTGACATAAGTAAGTACTTATCACGAAGAGGGCAGATTAGCAACGTGTGAAACTGGTGTTTCGCGGTTGCGACGTTGTCATGTAGGCGGTTCAATCAATGTCTGCCGTCTTAATCTATAAGATACTTTAATTTGAACGAACAAAAGAGGACGACTCGGCGTTTTAACAATATGAATTAATCGAAGGCGCACACTATCCATCCGTTAGCGTTAATCTACTAATTAAACCCTAAAATTAAATGGGAGTAGAAAACATCGATCAATGATTATAACGTAATATTAATTATCGGATCATTTATGAAACATTACAAGTAGTACCCCATACCTACCTATAGGTACGTATACCTAACGATAAGCAATTTAACTTTGACACGCTTATGACTTATTGTTGGAACGAGATAGAACCACTTTTTAATTTTATTTCTACTCGTTGATAATAATTGATGTGTTTTGGGCGTTCGTACGTGACCTCATTTTAAATTCCACAAAGTTTAGATCATGGATCTTATTAGATTGTGTCACCGATTGAGATCATTTAAATAAGTCGTTGCAACTGTTAATTTAAATTTTACCGCGTCTCGATACGCAGCAAGATTTTTACTGTAGACACCATTGTTGCGCCATCTTGGTATGGTTGTGAACGGGGTCCTTCGAAGTGGAGCTTCTAAATTAAAAAAATACTTTATAGTACGTACAACGATAGGAAGTTGTCGGAATTTGAAATGAAAATTTTTATACGAGATTCGCGAGGGCAGCGCTTTTCGTCGATACGACGTAGCGTTTCGCAACGAACCGGACCGGATCTTCGAAGGGGTTATTATTTTAAAAACAAAACTACACGAACGCCCTCACACTGAAAACTGTACTAAACGAAAAAAAACGTATTTTTCCCGGCATTACATATAGACGATGCAGGCGTAATCGATAAATTGTCGAAAAGAGCGCAAGGCGTGCCGATGAAAGTAACGGATGATCAATGTGCACGAAATGGGGAGGCGAGAAGATTTTAGATCGAATGACGCGAACGCTTTAAAGAAGCGCATTATAATTATAATTAGTAGGGGGTCCCACTTCGTTAATTTTAAGGGGCACACGACTCGAAGCAGAGTATAATCGTGGAAAATCCACGTTTTAATCGACAAGAACCGGAACTTTTTTCAACGACAAACGCACAAATTAAATATCTATCGATCGGTTGCATAGTTCAATCTTAAAATGGTATTATTCGGATGTGAATGAATGGCGACGTAAACGGCTGGCGTTTTAATAATTTACTTATTATTAAATTCAACTTAAGATTCGAAAACTCGACCGTCGTACCTACCTACTCGAAATTACGTCGCAGTTACAATGAAAATCAATAATTAAAGCGACGTCGAGGCGAGCGTCAAATTCTGTTGCCGTATGTAGTGTCTTTAGTCTGGTCGTATCCACTTACCGGATCGATTACACCAAAGGCCATGGAAACCAGGAGTAATAGGGCGTGTGCAGTAAAAAAATATAGGTTTGATTTCTTGAACCCCTAGAAATGTCGCCATACTTATTAATTACGTCCTAACCTCGTGAAATTTTCAAGTCCCTTTCGGTACGCGTCGAGAACCTACATGTATTTTTATTTATTTCTTCAAAGCGTTTCTCCATTGTTTTCTCCTCTCTTGTTTTTAATCGACGCCATGGCAAACTATTGCGCGTTGTTTTTATTTGACAAATACGACCGTTTTGTACATATTTGTTCGATTCTGTACGAGAATTGTTACTAATTATGACGTATGTACATCGCTAAACTCAAATTAAAATCGATCCAATGTTCTCGCAATTTTTGAAAGTGATTTGTTCGATCACTTCGATGAAATCGATCGCCAAGATGTTTTTTTTAATAGTTAAGTAGCTAATTGTCGGGAGTAACGTAATCCGCCGCGCATTTTAATCTCGCACGTTCGGCGCCAATTTTAAAATCATTTCAAGGGTTCAACATCGCGATTACATTGTAAACACGAGCACTTACGTCTTATTTGCACAATTTACACAACAATGTTGCAAGATAATGTATGAACAAACTTTGTTTTATGGCCTACTGTAAACCTTTATTAGGTACTTTTATAAAGATAGAGCCTTACGATCTGGGTACAAAATTTTTCCCAATCGGACGAGGTTCCCACAATTAACCGACGATATTTTTTTGTCCAATTGCGTGCAATTTACGTCTAGATGCCAAAAAAAAAAAAATGTTCGTACGGAAACGCTATTTCGATGAGTCGCGTTTGTCATTTTGTTTCCATATCGTTGTAAAGTGGCCGCCTTAGTTTTAAGCGTGTCCGTCACTTACAAAATCGTAAAATATCCCGAACGAATGTATAATTCAGAGCCGTAAAAATGTAATTGTGGAAGTTGTTGCACGTAGTAAAGTTTTGATAGGACGGACCTATAGTAAAAGTTAGCCGGATAAAGTTTTAAAGGAATTTAATTATCTCTACTCCGGCAGTTTTCTTTGGAACTTGTTAGGTTTGCATAATAAAAAATAATAAGTCCGCCAACGTATAATATTTTCGTTTCTATGACGATTTATTTGCTATCGACTCTGTAATAATTTCCCGTGATCGTAGTCGGCGGTTTAGCAAAATCGGCGATGTTTCCTCGGGATGTACAGGGTCTTTCAAGTTCGAGTTTCTTTTTCAGTATTGTTTTGTTCTGAGAACTGTCACAGTTCGATGTGTCTCTTTTGACAGATGTAAAGTAGACGGTTTACAATTTACTAAACTGAGTTCAATTTCACTTGAGAACCGTATAAAAATAATTAAAATCCACTACGAAAATGGTGGATCCGTGAAAACTACATTTCGCAAAATTATGGATATTTGTGGTCGTTATAATCGTCCAACAGAGGCCGGAATAAGAAAGTTAATCAAAAAATTTGAGTCGACTGGCTCGATACAAGACATAAATGCACCAGTGCATGCTCGTCCCAGCCGTTCAACTGAAAATATCGCTGCTGTAAGGGAAAGCATTGAAGAAGATCAAAATTTGTCAATTAAACGGCGTTCACAGCAATTGGGCCTATCTGCAACCACCACATGGCGAATTTTGCATAAGGATTTGGCTCTTAAGCCTTACAAAGTTCAGTTGGTGCAAGAATTGAAGCCAAATGACCATCGGCAACGTCGACAATTCATTAATTTCATCCAAGAACAACCGGATGGTTTTGCAGAAAAAATTATCTTCTCAGACGAACCTCATTTCCATTTGAATGGGTATGTAAACAAACAAAATTGCCGTATTTGGGCATTGAAAATCCACGGCAATATGTTGAGAAACCTTTGCATTCTTCTCGCATTACTGTTTGGTGCGCATTTTGGTCTGGTGGTGTCATTGGGCCATTTTTCTTCGAAAATGCAGCTGGAAATGCACTTACCGTCAACGGATTGCGATATCGTGACATGTTAACAACATTTTTTTGGCCTATTGTTGATGGTATCGATATTGATGATATATGGTTTCAACAAGATGGTGCGACATGCCACACAGCCAAGGAAACAATGAATTTATTGCAAACAAAATTCCCACGAAGAATAATCTCACGAAATTCTGAAGTAATTTGGCCGCCAAGATCGCCCGACTTAACACCTTTGGACTATTTTCTGTGGGGCCATCTCAAAGATAGAGTTTATGCAAATAAACCAGAAACAATTGAAGCCTTGAAAGACAACATTCGGCGAGAAATTGCTAAGATAGAGCCCCAATTATGCCGAAATGTCATCGAAAATTTCACCAAAAGAATCGACATCTGCAAATGTGCATGCGGGGGACATTTGGAAGATATTATTTATCATTCATAAATTGTAGACTCTCTACTACATATATATCAATAAACAGATGATGAATTTCCATTCAAAATGTGTTTAATTTGAAATTAAAAAAGAAACTCGAACTTGAAAGACCCTGTAGTACCTACCTATCGCTTGGGCACAATAAACACTTAGCTTGGCACGATTGCCGTTTTCTGTGATATAAACAATTAATTATTATTCTTGGAAGGTCTCGATATTTGTGCGTCAATTAATTGTACCTATACACTCCTATGTCTCATGCGATCGAGTGTTATCAAACTAGGTAAATCAAAACTTTTGTTATTATACATAATATTACATGTACAATTTATTTGCATATTTGCTATCGACCGTTATCTACTAATAATTATTTCTAATTTTTTTGACGTGTTCATTTTTATCTGTAAGGGGCGAATTTGCCGTAAAATGTGCAATAAGGTGCCCCTGTGGGGCACGGCTTTCCTACCTCGCAAGCATTGATCTGGCTTAGACCGCTTTCAACTGCTCATTGCTTTGTTCCATTCGCGGACTGTCGCTTTTAGTTTTCGAAGATTACCTATCCTGTTCAATCAATACAGCACCAAAATTATATATTGCACCTGTGTATGTATATAATCGTTTAAATATCAAATCTCCACTAATTATTTCTCGATTTAAATAGATTCCGGTTTCGATCGGTTAGCGTGACGTTTCTCGATTAGATTCTTGACTCGTCCATGAGACATTTTATGTTATCCGTATTTGCAGACCATTAGTAAATAGCATTGGGCAATAAGAGGGGTGCGTAAGTGCAGGGTTTTATTATAAGGCTTAGATGAATTTTGATTTAAGAATTTCGATAGCGCACAACTGTCCGTTCTTTCTATTTAACGTAAGGCATACCAAGTATTTTTTAACGCACGAGTTTCCGGAAATGGACGATGCGACAAAATGATACTTACAAAGATGTACTATATAACAGCCGACATGAGTCACGACTGCGCAAGATATTTCGAGAAGTGTGATTATAACAAGAAGTTTCCGGAAGCGATCATATATATGACTATTTTAAGTTATGGCAGATTTAAAAATATCGAAACTCTTCAGAGCATTGCATTGTCCGTAAAACGTAAAACCGGATACTTCAACTGTTCTTACAAGGTCTCGTTAACAACGGAAGGAATTACGTCTCGGGCGCGTGCATTACTTTTTTGGCCGTCCGTACCCACCTAATTACGTTACGTGTAGACTTTCGTCAGAATTAAAAATTACATTTGGGCCGTCCTTTTTTCCTGTTAAAATAAATAAGGAATTTCTGGCCATACATAAAAGAATTCTGAAATAAGCGACTTTTTACCGACAAGGGGAAATGGTACAGATACGTGTAGTAGTAAATTCTTTTGCACTCAACGATAATTGGTATACAAACAGAACGTAGGCGCATAAGTTTCGTAAACATATTATGTATTGTATAGGTACTTACCTAATTCCATAGAAATATAATAAGTAGGTTAGCGATAAATTTTAAAAATGCAATTTTGAATATGTATCCATATAATACTTGTTTCGTTCCTTTTATATTTTAAAGGAAATAATAGATTAATTGTTAGATTTTTTTTAAATACATAAGTAAAAACGTTTAAAATTCCCCAACTTCTAAAACATTCCCTTTTTTGCATTAGATGTCGGTTGTTGGAAATAGATTTCCACGCTTTAAACAAATATTTGTTTTATTCATATTTAAAAAACAAGTTTTTGAAGTATTCTTTCTACTCACGTTAACTATTAGTGCCTTATTACCCACTAGAAATATAACGAACAATGTTTTTATGCTCGTAGTTTTCAAAGTGCCACGATTAAAGTCGGCATTCAAATAATAACGGGACGTTGGAGGATGTCGTCAAATATTAATTAATAAATGTTACGTATCTACCTAACATTATTGTGGCGAAAAGTATTGCCCAAATTAAAAAAAGCATGTTCTGTCCATTTCTCAAATACCACCCCCGTTAATTTGGTTCGTTCCGATCTCGCGCGCCCTTAACAGGTCTTTGAGATTTTGAGCTAAATTATTAATTTTTACTGTCACCTATCGGATATTATTTTTTGCTTCTGTTTATTGTCATTTTCATTTTTTACATCTATTCTATATAATATATATGGTATATATAGTTAATAAAAATCTTATGTCACAATATTCTTGAATTAGTGAGGTGTTTGACCTATAACCGTCTTCAAAAACCGGTGTAAGTACATGCAAGTCATTTTTACAAAGCACGTACTTGTAATTTAAAAAAAAAAGTAGTTACATACATAAATCTACAACATTATTGTTGCTTACTGTTGTTATTGCGATTTGCAAATTTGATCCTTTTGTCAATTATTTTATCGATAAACTTGGAATCCGGTATTGCTCGTATGTCACCTATATATATATATATATATATATATATATACTAATTTACTCGTACTGGTTTTGATTTACTTTACAACCGTCATAAAACGTTTATTATTAATGTTGTCTCGCGACGCCGCGACGGGAAATAGTTGTTTAGTTTCAAGTTTTTGATGTTCGTCGCGGTGCTGCCGGTCGTTTTAAAGTGCGTTGTTTATCGCGGGTTCCTTCTGTTTTTTTTTTGTGAAACTTTCGACTTCCTAAAAATTCCTAATTTGTGAACGTCGCGTATAATATGACGCGGCGAAACAAATCGAGCCGATATTTGTCCCAAAAGAAAATTATCAACCCTTTCCAAGCCACCCCCGTGTACACCGTAGAAGTGTTCCGAAACTTTTTGTACGCAGTTAATTTTAAAATGGTTCCACCACCATTACTCGAATAGTTTCCCTGATACATCTAAATTTTGACGACAAATGTTTAGAAGTCCGGAGAAAATGAGAATAAAGTTGTTAGTACGGTGGTGTGTGGTATAGGGTAAGGATTACAAGGGGATCGTAATTTCTATTATTATATATATATATCCGTCTGTTTCGAATCCTGTGGTCTTTGTCTGCGTGAAATTGGGGTTGCGACTATTCGGCAGTAGCCAGTTGGCTGCTGGCAGTCCGCCTCTGTTGTTGGTAAAACAGGTGTAAGTGGAGTTTGAGTTTGGGGACTTTCTTTACATTTGCGCTCTTCAACCCGTAAAGTAAGTGAGCGGGCAGGCAAGCAATAATATCGTATCTCGGTGGCATCGGATTCCGTGTTCGAGCGTAGCACGCTAGCCACGGTTCGCAGTTCCACCTACCTTCGGTAATGCATATTTAGAAGTCTTCTCCACTACAAAGCTGCTCTCGTCTCTGTTTACCCTATCGCATACATATCAAAGCAAGGCGGTAACATGGCGGATGGCGCCTATTAGCAGCAGCGTGCGGTCTCATTGCATCTGACGAGTGTGCGCTCAGTTCCGAGTCGTGGTGATGTGCGATTGCAGTGTGGCGTGCCAGGGGTGAGTCCGTGGCCTCGGTCGAGTGTTCTTCTTCCGCCGGGATCAACCTCTCTGCTTGCTGCCCGTTCGCGTTGCTGCATCGTCGCAGGCTCGGGGGATATGCCATGGCTGTATTTAGATCTCGTGTTGGTAAGCTACGCTGCTTCTTTTCGTTGTTGTAGTAGTAGTATTGGTCGCCGCGCTGCTGCTGCTGCTGCTACGATAACGATTTGCCTTTTGCGAGGTGTTCTCTAAACTTAGGCGCATTGTTATTTTCCCACGTTGCCGAATTGTTGGCAGCGCACCGAATTTTATCTGTCCTTTTCCGTTTTATGTACGCCGACGTTTCGAGCGAACCTCGACGACACGTGCTCGTCGCAAATTTCCTGCCAAACAAAATGAAACCACTTTCTACGGCGGCTTCGCCATTTACACCTGTCAGTTTTAAATGCGACACGTAATATTTTTGATTATCGAAGAACGTTTGACAGGTGTCGTCGAAAAAATTAACTCCGTTTTCTAAACGATTTTAAAAAGTAACTAGCCTAACCTGTTTATTTGTAATTCCACGGTAACTTTGCTCTTGTAGATAAATAGATAGGTAGGTAGTTAGGTATATACTATAGGTAATAGGTACGTATTTTAAATGTGCAAGAAATCGGCGTTGCCGGTTTGTATTTTCGTGACCTCGGATACGCTATTACGCTATTTACCGTAAATATTGAATATATTTTACATAATCGTCCATAGACATTTTTGTTTAAACGTTTTACAAAATAAAATTGAAAGCAATTTAATTCTTATATTCATATTTGCGACTGGTCGGTATAAAAGTGGCGTTTTTAAGGCAGGCTTAATATCCCTCTTAGGTAGTTAAGCAGCTCCCTTGCACATAAAGTAGGTTTAATCTTGCCACGTTGAAATAGCGCGCGATGCGATTTTCTCTTTCTATTCCTTGCACGTGGTGCAGGCAGGAACGATGTTACGTGGCGCATATTTGATCCACTTATTCTTTGTCGCCTTTTCGAGATACCCGATTCTGTTCGCTATGTTTGCAAGCCGTAGTGTATCTATACATATATATACATACATATATAATATATATATATATATATATATATATATATATTTTGCGGACAGAGTGTGCTTGGTAACGTATTGATTTCTGTGGCCGCCAAGATAAGGGTCAAAGGGCATTTCAGTCTTTAGCATTCTTACCCCCGTCGCGGAATTACGTGGTACTTAAAAATGTGAAAAATCGTCGCCCTTTCGATTATCTTAAACATTTTCCAATTCGCACCGCAAACTGACTGCGGCATCTTTCCAAACCGCCCTTTCTAGATTCACGCGACAAATACAATTTACTCGATTCTTTTTTGATTAAAGAAGGTGCGCACACAGAAATCTGTTTATAAGTCGTCCTCGTCAGTCGGATCGATGCTACATTTATTTTTAGTTTCACTTTACACAACTGTTACTGGAAACATCGTCGTTGGCCATGTGTATTGTTAACTAAAATCGGTGAATTATACGTACACGTATAATTTCGTTCGTATTCCCTCGACACCTTCTCTTTTTTTTTATTCGGTCGAACGATTTTTCGTTTGTTTTTTTTTTCAAATATAAATCTTTCGAAATATCTCCAAATCCCCAGGAAACCGGAGATGCCATTTCTGGTTGAAATGGAAGCGTCATCAGGTTTAGGTCAGGAGGGGCGATGAGGGTGTAGAGAATCTCTCACTCGCGCCGATCTGCTCGGTACAGCTTTACCAAGAGTATGCGACACATTCCCACAGCTTCCATTGGTGGATCATTCTACACACGGGACTGAAAATGTTGACTCGAATAATAAAGATTCGGGTCGTATGAATACCACCGTGTGGTGCTTTTAAACATCATTGTTGCCGCGCCCTAAGAAATTTCCTCTAATTTTTCTTTTAAATTAATCGCTTAATACGCGAAAGAGTCGTGATACTTGCATTTTTTTCACATACGTACCTTATGTAAGGGATTCGCGGTTTCCTAATGTACTACATACGTGCGGAAATTTAATGTAACGCAACAAATTGCGAGCTCTCCTTGTGGAGTTTGGGAGGATCGCATTCGTATCGGCAACACTAAGATCGTAGAAAAATTCGCTTCGTTTACTTACCAAAAGCTAACAAACAGTTTTTCTGACGAACCTCGAACCTCTGCGACTAACGCAGATTGACGATAATAGCGATATCAGTAAAACTGGCGTACGTGACTAATCACGCACTTGCTTTCGTGTACGTAAACTCGAGCGTCGATTGGCAAGTCGGAAACACCCAAAAAAACTAAACGAATATGGCCCATTTTATTTTCGAAGAGAACACGCGCTTATGAAGACGTGAGATCTTTACCTATTTGCGAGGGGATGGAAAAATTGGAAAATTAAGAAGCTTTCTATCGATCAGTTTTTAACTCGAAGCTACCTCGAATAAGCTACACTAACAATAAGTGTTATCGATTCGTGCGGTATCGAAGTAAGGAGTTTTGTTATAGAAATAAAATCGTATTAGATCACTCTTTTTTTATTAAATAAATCAAGTAACGTTTCGAATTATAATCCTGTTCGAAATCGACCATTAAAACGCAATAATTTGAAGAGATCGCGTTTTCGTATAATTCCTGCCGATTTTTGTTTGTGTGCTTGCTTGTTCGATGCCCATCGAAATATTAAATATTTACGAGATCTAGAATTTTTAATTTATCGTGGTAATAACGTCGGCGAAATGTTCGGTAAGATAGTGTGGCACCTTGCATCCAGTCGAATTGCTCGTTATGCTGATCTAACATAAGTATCAATTTTTAATCAATTATTGATTAAACTGCGCGAAACTAATAATTGAACTTGATTCCGACGTTAGCGCCGAAGCGGCGTGTGAAGTTGACGTACAAGAAGAACGTTTTACTCTAGGAATTTATCGGTGCTTGTGTTTAGGAAGTGTATCTAAACTTATTTCCTTCCATTCGACTATCGAACCAACAAAATGTAGAAACGAAAATTTCAAAAGTTCTCGGTCCTTTCCATAATACGTTCAGCCAGTTTCTTTAATCTTCTTTGTCTCTTGTCAGTTTTTACATGTCGATAGGTATGTTTTTACTTCACGAATTTATCTGGAATGGAATTACGATTTGGTTGTTAGACAACAATTGATGTTGAAGTGACGTCAGTACCGTAAATTACGTGATAAGTAATTCCATCCCAGATATCTGAGCTTAATAATTATTATCGAAGAAATGTCAATCATATCCAAATCTTATTGTATTGATATTTTTATGTCGTACTCACTATCGGTAATCTACTACAAACAAATGAACATCTGCAACATTAAATTTTCGGATCACTTTCAACCGATTTCAACCTTTAAATCGCACAATCATAAATCTCCTATTCATATAAAAGAACAGCAATGCCTCGCATAGTTCGATTTTAATTCCTAAAAAATTGGGTAGTGCACAAAAATACGCAAAAAAATTATTAAAAATTATACAGAAAAAATAATTAACTAAACTTATGCCACGATTTACGCAATAACTAAACATTCGTCGAAACGGTCTGTGAAATAAAAATCACAGAAATCGTGGAAAATCTATATCGAACTATGTATTTATTTAGTTCCTCGATTAGTCTGATTTCAAACAGTCCGGGATATCGGTGGAACCGGTGGATCCGAACTGTGCGAGTTGTTACTGTATAAATATTACTAAAATTAATTCATCCACGTTAATTTATTTTTTCTAAAAAAAAAAAAATGGTTGGACCGTAGATAAATTTGACACGAGACTGGTTAACTCCTTGGCTATAAATTCCAGCGTATTTATACTATCGTACATTTAAACGCTGTAAAAAAATCGCTTGGATCGTACAACGATGATGGCAATAGCTTAACTATCGAAACGTATTCCGTGTTTACTTACGTGTTTTCATCATGTATAAGTGTTGTTTTTAAATTTTTATCCTGCTGGGTGTATTGTACACAGTAATAGATCAATTTGTTAGTCGCGTTGGGATTCAAACGATTTATATTCAGACGTATACAGGCCGATTTCAAAATAACGCGCCAACTTTGTAGGGAACCGTTAACTGGACCTTCAATCCTTTACTTTGTCGCTTGATTTCTTGGCGAGTTGTTGACCAACATTTTTCCGAGTCTCGATTAACAATGCACTGCAGAGTTAGTGTGCCATTTTGAAATCGTCCTGTATAATATTGTCATCACTTCGGTCTATTATTACCTTTGCATTCTAATACTTGTCAAGCCAGGTTTTAATTGGTCCATTAATTGAAGTGATTTTTTAACGTTTATATCAAGTTTTCTTGTTTAGCTTTAAACTACATTTACAAGGCATTTTTTTTAAATTAACAAAAATTAACTCCGTACCTACTTAAAGGGTTAATGCCACTGATCGATCATACGAGGTCTATAACAGATATTCTTTGTCGTTTGATTTTTAACTCTACCTATTTAATTCGTAGCTTATTTTCAATTAATCCTTTTTAATAAAATACATAGTACGCATTTTTGTTATCGATCGTTTCGTACAGAAAAAAAAAACGTAAGGCTATGTAGATGAAATTACATCTATTGTAAAAATAACTCCCCCTTCATTTAAATATAAATATTTATATTCACGAAAAGCTAGGGGAATGTACAAGTCACCAGTGTTTAAAATTGAAAACTAGGCTTACGATGTGATTATTGCGTGTCTATTAGTCTAAAAATAATACAAAGTGTTACTAGGGTTGATGCATTTGGTTAGTAAGTATGTATAAGTTCCGAGTTTGTGACTCTGTGGTAATTTTGTTAGTCAGCGGTAAGATTTTTGTTCTTATAAAATTGTTTATTATTTATTTAATTGTAGATAAATTCTTTCTGTTACTATTTACGAATGATAATTACGATATTATCTTCAGTTCGGATTGGTCCGAACCGATGGCAAGTTAATTGTTAATTAAAAGGATTGTTGAACAAGGCAACTGGGGCATTATATCTACTGTTGTAGAGTATTCTGTACTCATGTGAAATTAATCGTTACATGTCCCGTGACGCACTCAAATTTTACGCCTTTCTTAGTAGCAATTGGTATTATAACGTCTATAAAATAACAGTAAATTATTTTAAGTTTGCAGTTGCGTTTGAAATATCGAATTTTATGAGATATTAAAAACTGCTACATAAAATAACGTGCCATAGAGAATGATTGCAGTCGTGTGGCAATTGTTTCCAACATTACATGGAGATAGCAATTCTAGAGATCGTGCCATATAGAAAAGGACCTGTCGATCATTTTCGGTACCGCCCATATGTACCAGTATTTTTGAAGCGGCACAAGTTATTAAAATAGGTACTACGCTTTTCGACGGTTACTAAATATGATGGCCTTTATGTATGCCGGTCGAATTTTTGCTTGTGGTGTTTGAACACGATAGTGGTCCTAGGTCCTTTTCTATGTGACACGATCTCTAAGTAAGAATTATGCGTTGTAGTACCCCATTTCCGTGTTAGTAAGATAGAGAACACAGGAGGTTAAACATCAAAAAAATCCAAGACGCCAAACAACAGGCAAAATCGTATTTTGTTATTATACAGGGTGTCTCGAAGTAACTAGTCATTCTCTTAACTATTATTACTTGACGTTAAAATAAGCCGATATACTTAATAAATCTATGCCCGAAATTCCATAGTTGAGGAGTTTATTAATATTGAAGTACATATAGTAGACTTACGTTAATCCTTCGTTTTTAGGCGGGAACCTTGAGAGCGCGGAGGAGAGAATATGCACTGCATGTCTCTGAGCGAGTAGCAAAACAATATACTACCTACATGTTTTTGTTGCCCTCGGCGTGCGGCGTTCATATTTAAAGTTCAGTTTTTTTCTGGCTTTATTTGTCGTTTTTAAAAGAAATACAGTATCTTATGGTATTTAAATGCGTTTTTGTTTTGTTCTTGATCATTTTCCAGTAATTCGGTACTATCTGGTCTGATATGTGCCGAATTAGCGCGAGTCTACTGTATTGCCTAAGTATAATTTTAATTTTTTATAAATAAGTAATTACATGTGTAGTACTCCCAATTTTTTTTAAGATGCAAACAAGTTTCTAAATAAAACTGTTTAATTTAATGACATTTTTTTCAAAAACAAACAGTTCCTGAAGTTTTAACCTCCAATAACCATGTTCCTAAACACAAAATTGTATAAAATTTGCACCGATTTATGCAATTACTTAATAGAGCTATAATTAATTGCCAAAAACGATAACAACATTAATAACTTTATTTGTTAAAGTCATTTTTATTTTCTTAACTTTAACGATCCATAAGTAAGTAATTCCTCGACTATGGATTTCTGAGTATAGATTTATTAAGGTAAATCGGCTTATATCAAATACGTCAAATATTTGTGGTTAAAGAGTTTGACTAGTTAATTCGAGACAACCTGTTATTTCGTCAGAACAGCTCAGTTTCGTACTTTTGGACGACCCCATATACAGTCAAATCTCTCGTAAGTCGAATCGTCACTTACCATCTGAAAACGGTCAAGTTACAGAAATATAATAGAAATTACTCGATAATAACTAAATACTTATTTATTGAGAAATATGTACTGACAAATAGGTACGATAAAAACAAAATACATATGCAAACGACATCCAATTTTTAACTGAAAACATGTTTTTAACGAAACAAAATACAGCCGAACTTCCATATAAGTAACAAAGTGTCGCGGGTTCAAAAAAAAATTTGCTATATAGAAAACGGAAATTTTGACATCAAAAATTTCGTGTTGAACAAAGACAATTCACAAAAGTAACTATTCACGAATAAAATATAATTGTATTATTGTTGTACTGTGCGTCTGATACGAACTAGTGGACGCTTAGCTTACAATACTGCCGCTGCCACTACCACTTGTCTGTAACAGACTATAAACAAAAATTAGAAACTTCTAAATTTCTCTTTGTATTTCCTACCTTTTTCTCGTTATCGTTTTCCCTTTATGGTCAATTTCCATCGTAGATTCTTCCGTTGACTGCTAACTTGTATTATTACATACCTATACCTACGTAAGGTAAAATTTTGTTCGCGAAATTGAACCAGTCCAGTCTAACTGAGTCCCTATTCCGAGAGCCAAGCTCGATTTTCAGAGAATTTGTGTTAGAGCTTATAGGTCCATGTATATACACTTTATAAAGTAGAGAATTAGTCGACAAAGAAATATTCTACCTTTCCTCGTCGTATTAATCCTTTTTGTTTGTAATCCTTTTAGAGAACACAACATTCGCGCACTCACACGCAAAAAGGCCTTATTAACCGAAAGAGCACTCCTCGCACACGCGATAAAATACGACGAGGTAATTTAAAATTGGAACTACTGAAACAAGCACTACTGCTCTGTACCACTGACGCGAATGATCCGAAGCGGTTTTTCCGGAATTCTATATATAAATGCATTCGAGTTTATACGTCGATACTAAGAAATCCAGTTTTTATTTAAAAAACATTCAGTTGTTTGTTCGCACTTTGATAAGCTATGAAAATAGGTGGTGCACATATTTTATTAGTTGCTTTGTATTTTATCGGCCACATAAAAATGCGATTAAACTTTTATCTGGTTTATGGTTTGTAATAGGGAAATTTTCAATGCTTAAGGGCACACGAATAGTTTTTAAATTAAAAATAGAGTAAATTTATAATTCTGCGGTATAAAGGCAGTAGATAGTGATTATTCAAATAATTTTACCGTATAAAGCATACATAATTTTAGAATAAATTTCCTAAAAAGTACATATTTTAAAAATTTTCGGTCATTATTTGCCAATTTTTTTTATCAAGCTCCACTACGACCATTATAATAGTCCAAAACATCGCACAAAACTTACGTCACAACACTACTAAAATTTTCTTAGTGTGTTTAAGAGTTAATATAGTGGGAAATATCCAACCGGTGGCAGACAATTGAATTTTTGTTTTAATCATTTTGATAAACCTGATACTTGATAAAATTTATTATAGACTTTAGAGAAATATCAATTATTTAGAATTATTGTGGTCTGCCTCGCAAATCTGACAGTCCTCCCTCCAAATGAATATATTTTCAATTCGTCACCTACTGCATAAAACTACATCGCGTTGCTTTTTTTTCAAATTATATTTTTAATTGTCCTTTACATGAATATATATGTCTCCCGAAGTAAAAATGTACCTAAGTATGCCAAAATTAGGGGTGAAAATTCGAAGGGATGATTCCCCTTAGGATTTTTATCCCTAATTTTTGTATCATAATGTAGATCTTGAACAGCCATTTACCAAAATATATAGTTTGTTGGCGATAGGTCTTGTTGAAAAAGGTTCCAATTTTCAAGGGTGGATTGACCCTCTTAAACCGCGTAAGAGCACGAACAGAATACGGCTCTGGATTAGGATTGACTAGTACTACAATCCTGCAAAGTTTTAAATTATTCTGAAATTTCCGCCTGCCTAACGTTCCTTGTTAGAAAATATTCTTTTAATTTAAATTTTACTCTAAATGCTTTTGACAATGAAATAATTTGAGTTAGGGAGAAATTCAAGTTAAGGAGACGTCGACTTAGGGAGATACAACTGTATTAATTCTTACGCTCCACGAAAATTTACTTTAATATTATTAAGATTTAATTTTTTTAATATTTAGTAGACCTTAATTGTGGGAATGTTTTAAGAAACGAACACTAGAGACTGTTATAGTAAAATGTAGGTATTTTACACTTAAGCACGAATTATCATTCTAAATAATTGCCCGGTATTTTTCAATGTTTGCTCTTTAACCTGGTGGAAAATTATTATACCGCGATGTCGTCGTCGTCGTCATCGCAGATAAGCACTTTGTTGAAACACCAGCACGGCGAAGTGGTACCACCCCCGTCCGTACGGTGCTTTGTATTAAATTCGAGTTAATAAATCCGATGTTGCCCTTAGGTACATCGCGCTGCGCTTGTTATAGCGTGCTCTACCTCAAATTTAGCATCACCATAGGGGGTTTACGACTTGCTGTTAACTACATAATAAGCAATAACACTAACTCCGGAGGATTTACACATTACTTAATTAGTGTTTAAATATTTACCCACTTGTGTGCAGTAGGCAACTGCCTTTCATATGATTAGCAAGGCACTCGACGACCAACTGTATAACTATTACGTGTAGGGTGGTTCAAGACCATCAAAGACCATATAATTATCGACGATCGATCGCTTCTGCTACTGAACATACATTATATTGTATTAGTCGCTTAATTAATTAATTAATTAATTTTGAGTTGACATTGTTTTTTACGTTATAATTTAAGAAGAGGCGATATTTGAATGTAACGTAATTATTTACGATACGAATATTTTACGTTATTTCTTTTTTCGCCCGACCATTTATCATTTAACGCATAATTAACTTAAATAAATGATTAGTAACTAATCGAGCCGCTGCGCTGTCAACTTACTGTTGCGAAACCGCGCAGTTTCTTTGTTGTTACTAAAGAAGCGTTTCACCTTTCATTGAACAAAAAGAAAAATAGGAGGTTATTAAATTTATTTAAAAAGGTACCTATTCTGAACGTTGTCATCATTACATGTTATGAAGAAGTCGTCGATTTTTAATAATGTCGAAGTACGATTAAAGTTCCGTTTGCTTCCACAATTTGATTAGAAACTTGCAAGTCATTTCTTTACGCTCTGAACAGAATTTCAAAAAATAAAAAACAATGGGGGGGGGGCTTGTTACGATAATTTATTTATTATCATATGTATTACCATAAAATGCGGTGAAGTTGGCCGATTTTCAACGTTCGCGCTTTGTAACTGTTTCTACTTAAATTAATAATGTTTGAAAATAAATTTTAAAAATGAGTATCGACTTGCGTTAAGCACTAGTTAAAAAATTCAGGTGTTATTTCGAGCACTAGTGCTAAAAAATTTAAAACATGGTCTGGTCACTATCACCCCCACTTGGGGAGAAGTTGACCAGCTATTAAATCGCCTATTTAAAATGCACTTAAAAAGCATGTCGAGGTGAAGTTGAACACTAATAGATTTACAAAGACTCGAAACGCGTTTAGGTATTAACAAAAAAATAAAATAAACTGATTACATTATTATTGGTCATATTATAAACTAAAAATAAACCTGTTTTTCACAAGCTATTTATTTTTTTGTAAATTTTTGTAACATAAAGTTTATAACGGTCATAAATAATTGGATATCCTGCAGTCTAAGAAATCTTTTTTTTACATAAGGGGTAAGTGAATAAAGGTGGTATGTCACAAAAACTTTATTTTAGTAATTAACGTTCAAACTTTTTGTCTTGGTACTTTTTTATTATATAATTTCAATAAATAACAATATGCCACAGTACAAATCTGTGGCATAGATTTTAACTGTTTAAGTGTCTGTTTAACTGTCATCACATCATTATCATATTTGTATATAAATAAGTAAATGGTCAATTTTTTTATCAAAATATTCCGTAAAAATGCCGTATTTCCAAAATTTCTTATGGAATGAATTCAATTGTAGATGACTCGATGAATTTTTTTTAATTATTCCTCAGCTACCTCCACACGTGTAGTATAGACCATAAAATGATCAAAACTTAAAAAAAAATTCTTTATCTTATGATAGGAAAATTAAATTAAATTTTTTTTCATACTTTTGGTCAATTCCACCTCATTTTACGGTACCTATAAAAGTATCTAAAGTCTACTCATATTTATTAATAAGTCGTTTCAAGTGAAAGCATTCTAGAAGTACCTGTTTTGTAGAATAAGGCACGTGTTCTAGTTTTTACACTTTATCGCTATTGATGCTTTGAACAATTATCTCTTACACGCGCCTTTTTACCTCGACTTGCTCCTTCTAACTCTGTTGTCGAATTCTCCAAATGCGGTGTCGCATTTATTATGTGGACTAACCCCACTCTCGTCTGTTCGTCTACGACGTTTCAGCACCTTTTTTTCAACCCCGGTTATAACGAACCCCACTGCAGGTTTCGTTATTTGGTTCATGTATCGTCATATACATAGATATTTTATCGTTGACCTTAAAGCGTTCCCGAAAATTAATACGACTGACGGTAACCGAACGGTTACCCAGGGAGCGCACCGAATCGATGATATCGTAATGATAACGTTCCTGAACGTTCGATTAAGTGACTCGACTTTCACGGCGCGCATGATCATTTCGTAGAAAATTTTCATTATTTTCTCACACCTTCATTTTTTTTTGTCGGAGTAAGTTCATCAATTGTCGCTATTGTCACTATGTAAGTGTAGATGTAACGTATGTAGATGTAATCACGAATATTGCGTAGGTAATACGCTGCTACTACACAAACAAACAATTTTTGACGAGCATATTTAAAACAGTAACTTTGTACGTATCTTTAATCCTCTTCGCCTCTTCTAAAATTATCTATAATTTTCTCAAGTTTGTAACTGCAGAGCGATATGTTTAAACCGTTGGAGCTTTTGCGCTTTTGCCAAAATTTTCTTATTCTCGAAACACGCTGCGGGTATTGTAGCATATGAAAACTAATCTCTGTCAAAAGCATCTAAATCACGCCTGTAATCGATCATTATTGGGAATACATACTATGGGCGATGGCTGTATTTAACCACAATTTCGGCATGAGTAGCTACTATGTGCTAGTCCCGCATTATTATGTATCTTAGAAGCAGTAGGCAGGCATTGTTTGCATAACTTTATTAACATCAATTTAATGGCATCTTATTAATGTATCGTTTCGTTTAAAAAATAAAACGATAAGTATGAGTAATTCTGAAGTAGACGTTTTTATTCAGATAAGTAACAAATGCGAGTATGTGGTTCGGCTGTTCAAATTTATAAAGTTGCTCGGAAACGATATGATTTTTTTTTAGATTCTAAAATTCCGAGAAACAGTTTTTTAATGTAGAAAAATTAATAAGTAGATATACATAAATTTCTTGCTGTTTTTTTTATATAAATACCTATTGAATTATATCTAAAGCACTTCTCCCGATCTATTCTGTAAGTGTTCATAATTTAATGCTACAGCTAATATTTTTAGAAACCGATTCCCGTTAGAAATACATTTATTAGATATTAGAACATTTTATAAAATCGATTAAAATATATTTTAATCGTTCGCGTAGAAAGTAAACGCATTTGTATTGCACGTACTGTTTATTTATATATGTGTGTGTGTGTGTGTATGTATGTAAAAAATGCGATTAATCTACAACATTTTGGAGGTTTTACAGAACAATAAGAAACGTCCTGTATAATAGTTATGAAATGAAGATGCAGTGCCTCTACATTATTTAACTGAAAGTTTATTGGTCATGGGCGTATCTACAGTGTGTCTCCCAATTGACTGTGGAGTATTGAAATGATACTCTGGGAACCAGCTCTGCTTAGTCCAAAACTAAGACATACCATGAACAAAAGCTGAAATAACTTTATACAGGGTGTTTTATTAAAAAATATTCAATAATTAACATCAGTAAAGGGCCATTAATACTGAAGATGCGATAAAATGTCATTAAAAGAAGTTGTTCAGAAGTAAAAGCTATATCACTATACGAAGATGCGGAGAACTCGCTCAACTTCGATGAATAGGTGAAACTGGCAAAAAAAATCATTATCGGCAAGACGGTTGCGGCCCACACTCGACCATGTTAATAAGAAATTGGTTGAATGATACATTTGGAGATAGATACCCACCACGATGTCCAGATTTAATAATTATGAATTTAATTTTTGCGGCAGACTAAAGCAATCACTTTATTCCGAAACCCTTGATAATAATTGAAAAACACTAAAAAGCAAAACTGCTAATGCGATCAGAGTTAACCTATTGCAGAATTTAGAAGGGTGTGCAGTAATTTGAACTGGTTGGGGGGGAGGGGCGTTGTTTGAATACATTTTTAATTGAATTAATTTAAATTGTTAATTGTGATTAAAAAATAAAAAGCTGTTTACTTTAATACCGCACATTACATCAAAGTTGGACGATTTTAACGCAACTTCGTATAATGACATAGTTTTTGCTTTTGAACAACTTCTTTTAATGACATTTTATCGCATCTTCAGTATTAATGGCCCTTTACCGATGTTAATTATTGAATATTTTTTAATAAAACTCTCTGTATAGAGTTATTTCAAGTTTTTCCATGATACATCTTAGTTTTGGTCCAAGCATGGCTTGTTCCCGGAGTATCATTTGAATACTCCAAAATTATTTATCATTACACCCGAGGGGTAAATCGTTGGGGTAATTTTAATATGGTATATAAGATTCAGGAAATAGTAAGTAATAGTACGTATTTTAAATTTTCGTCTTTCGGATTAAAATTTGTCACCACCACTTTAGGAAACGATAATTCGTTAATGTCCGCCTATTTTTGTTTACGCCAATCGGAAAACAAAAATAGGCGAATATTAGCGAGATGCATTTCCTAAAGTGGTGGTAACGAATTTTAATCGGAAAGACGAAAATTTAAAGTACAAAGGGGACTATATGTAATGCTGGAGAAATAGTGTATATAATTTTGATCGGCAGTTGTTTACCCCTCGTTTACACCTATCGCAAAGTCAATCTGGAACACACATACGGGCATTTTCAAGCTGATCATCGTATCGGCTAAAAGTGTGTAGGCAAAAAATTTTTGGAATTTGATTGTAGATTCAGTTTTCAGTTTCAAAATCTTTTGTAAATATGCCCCCATAGTTTATCTACTTATATGGAAAACATTTTTATTGGAACGTCAACTGACAACGAGGAAAATAATATGAGGAATAAGTCCGTTTCCAACCAGGTTTAGCGATTAAATAAATGTACGTTATGAAATAGTCCGATTAGTCATATTAAAACTTTAACGTTTATCTATACACCTACCCATGTACACATTTAAATGAAGTTATCGCGTCACGTGTTTTATAATGCATAGGTAAAATAGGTAATTTATCAGGCCGTGTTCAATCAATTTTTAATGTAGGTTAACCACAATTCGGATGTAACTAGCCAATTTGAAATTTCGCGCCCGTCGTTCACTGCCGTCGTGTGAATGGTATGTAAAATGACGTCTCTTGAGCGCGAATTTCGCGGAACAGTAAAAGCCCGAACGTTGTGTTGTATGCTGCAGCGAGATGAAATCGATCCATTTTATCCAGAGGCATCGCGCTCGCACCTGACCTTGCGGCATGTGTCCGTCACTTCGTATAAAATGGCAGCCGTATTTTAACGATTCTCGTCCAAATGCAACAAAGACTGCGAAACGTTTAGGTAAGTATGCGAAGCATTCGAAACGGCGTTATGGAAGATTAAATTTTTCTCGATTTGTCTTTTTTTTTAATATTTATAACCTTGCCCATTTCGTCGGCCACTTTTATACGGTTTCTATTAGGTAGATAGATATACTAAATACATACCCGACAATACCAACAACCTACATATTTCATCAACATTTCGTTACGTACACGTAATCAGCTGATTAATTCACGTCGACATATCATTTTGTTTAACGAACACATGTTTATTATAATATAGAACATTTAATTTTAAGTGGCCACACCCCTATTCAACCTAGTTGTTTACCATTTACCAGATTGCGGACACCGTTCCGTAATACGGGGTAGCAGGTCCGCACACCCCCTAGCCCAGACTCCTGAGCATCGCCAGCGATAACACATCTGACGAACACCACGTCGTTTATTCTCCCATGGGGCGCCCGTTTGTGGGTGTTAGAGCAGAACAGATGATGATGATGGAACGCTGCGCTTACGTTTCCTTTTCATCTGACTTTGTTAGATATCGATCTGGTTGCCTTACTGAACCGTGTGGATGTGCAATTGGACATATCCCGTACCGTACCCCCTATACACTGTTCTACATTTCTCCACGTAATTTTTCTCACACGCCCCGAAAACGTCGTCGTTGGAAGTTGACGTGGCAAAGGCTCAACTTGATTGTTTTTTTTTATATTTCGGCCGTACACTCGACGTGTAGGTGGTTAGAACATAAAAAAAGAGGGCGATTATAAAGTAACGTTACCAATTAAAATTTTAGTTAGCATCCGTTACGATTCGTAACAGAGATCGAATGGAACGACGAAGACTCTTGTTGTTTTTCATAATATTATTATGATTCCTCGCTCGTCGCGCCAAATCGCCGTGCTTTTTTCCCCACGACGTTTATGTTATACGAATTTGGCAAATGCGAGCGTTAGTTGCCTAATATTTGAAAAAAAATTAATAAAATAGTAACGGGGTAGATAACGTAAATATTTAAAAACATCTGCGCAGGTTGGCGGTGCTGAAAAATTAACTGCGTTTCATCACTACCCCATATACGTACCTACTTAATATATACTAATATTTTTTCAAAATGTTTTGCGTTCGTCCATTAGGGCGAACATGAAACTTTCTCGTTTTCCGCCACCGAACCAATCGGAAAGTTAATTTCTTGTCACGTCACGAAAAATCGATGCTCTTAATAGTAGGTAAATGCGTCGGTCTACTGAAATTTCATATCGCGCCGTTTATAATGCTTACTAATTTATAGGTATTTTCGTGAAAAAATAAGCGCACAAAACCACGAATCGATTTCAACTCCCCAGTAATTTGTCAAAACGCCCTATGAACTTTAATTTCGAATACTATCTACATATTTATGCAAATTCGGGTGTTGCGCAGTTTACTACCCCGTTTTAAATATATAGGTGGTTGCGCGTTTAAAACTATAATGGTAAACAGTCGCGTGAGAGGTTCTTTCTTGCTAATATTTTTCGTAATTTAAGCGTTCACAAATATACGCGTTTCTTCGCGCATCTGTTCGAAAAAAAATTACAAAAAGACGATCGTCGTCGGCCCACCTTTACGTTTTTCCTTGCGAAATTTAAGCTCGGAAACGAAATAAATCAATATAGGTAATCCGAGTCGGAATAAAAGGTTGTTCTATTACCTATACCAACCGGTTGCCGTTAAGTTCGCTTGACAAAGTCGCTTCGAAAATGTTTTTGGAAATCAAACTCCCGAGCATGCGAAACTTAGACATTTATGACGCCTAAAGAGCGTATTTGTCGCACATGAAACCGTGGCAACAGGTGGTTGACACGGAAACTTGTATCGCATCTTATGATGTCTGTTTTTGTCTCCTTGATTGACAATTCGATGTAGTTCTTGGTGTCTTTTGCCCTCCGTCATT
This sequence comes from Rhagophthalmus giganteus, assembly GCA_036326145.1. Lineage (NCBI taxonomy): Eukaryota > Metazoa > Arthropoda > Insecta > Coleoptera > Rhagophthalmidae > Rhagophthalmus > Rhagophthalmus giganteus. Next base: position 22,922,143 of record JARFJA010000093.1, read on the forward strand.
TTATTTCATCGATTAAATGTTTAAATAATACGCGGATGTCGCCGCTAGCTGTATAATTGCCATTAAAAGTTGTAATCTAGTCTCTATGTCGTTTTAAATTGTTAAAACGTAGTTGCGTGCGACTCGACACGTAACAAATGTTAGTTTAATCGTGTGTTAATTGTCCATCAACTCTAGTGGCAACTACCGTTCCAAGTTTGGTCAACTAGTGGTTGAACTCTACGATAGCATAAACAAACCGGCGCGGCGCGGCGCGGCGGTCAAGTACGAACAAGACTCGCCTAGCGTCGTTCCATCGCTCAAAATTAATCTGCCAAATTCGTTACCTACCGACCGAAGGTTATCAAATAACCTTTTAAAGATAAACCGGAGAGATAAGGACGTTTAATTTAATAAATTGCTCGAACGTGGCAGTTCCGAAGAACGCAGATTTACGCGAATATAGGTTTTGCGGGCATTTTCTTTTGAGGAGGAACTTTTTCAATTTTGCACTGGCTCCATCTGACGGTTGTAATTGGGGGTGCAAGTGGGTGGGTTCACCCCGTTCCCGATCAATGTTGACACGGCACGCTAGATAGTCCTGACGTCACACCCGGGCTACTTCCGTACCCGCCATGTTGTTACTAATAATAGTAACAGTTTGCCTGTCGAGCATTTACTTTTGTCAATCTTATTACGAGATGGCATTACACATCTTACCTGCCGTTCTGTAACTTATTCCACGAGCGCGGTGCAAGAGGTCACGGTAGTAATGCCGGATCGACGTTGTTGCCACATCTAGAAAAATCGACAGCAAATACCATTCTAATTTTGTTCTGGTATATAACGGATACCCGTAATTTTGTTCCGTTTGCGAGCTCGATTACTTTCACTTCGACGAGATATTCAAATTTTATTTTACTCGTTTATTATATAAGTAACGTTAAAATCTTGTTCTTCGTTTCAATTGAAACGACGTTTAAATTGTCAAATATAAACATCGATTAGTGTAGGAAATTTCCTTGTTTACCTATTGCCCCGTGCGAGTCTACTTTTGTTTTTTTTTATAAGACGGAAAAGCTCCGACAAGAAATGATTACCAAAAACAAATCGATACGAATGGAATCCGTGGCGAAAATTAAATTCAGGATATCTACCCAAAAAAGGTGACCGTTTGGGCGTCGAAAAGTTTCTCTCTCTCTCTCTATCTCTCTATTGCGTTAATCGATTTCGACGTATGTCCGACACCGTTGCAAAGCAGTGTCATCGACAATTAGATTTTATCTCCCTTTTTTCCACGACGTTTTTATTCTGAATTGTAAAAAATTTAACGGAACGAAAACAGTTGGTGGCATAGTAATTTTTGATGGAGTGCGCACTAACGATGTAATTTTCATAGTTTAAAACAAGATAGAAAGACGATTTGTTTGTAACGTTTCATTTTGGTTTACATTTAAAATGGACGAGTGGTGTATAAGCACGGGCCCAAAGTGGAGCTCGGAATACCGTTCCTATTAAATTTGCCCAAGGATTTACCTGTGTAGTTTGTGCAATTATCTACGGTCGAACTACATTTTGTATATACGACGAGCCGACGAAAAATTGTATAGATACATGTTTGAATTGACATCTAAATACGTCACGAAAAACGAATAGAAGTGAATTACAAAAAAAATTTTGGCCAGTTTTTTTTCCTATTTTATACGGCCATTTAGTTGGCCCGTTGAATGAGTTAGATCAGATCAGCTCCTATAAAATCAAAGGTGTACATCGGCGTTGTTACAGGCGCTGGCGTGAAGATGGAGCATTTCCAGGCGGCGCTCGACCCCCGGAAACAGGAGCTCCTAGAGGCGCGGTTCCTTGGTGCGAGGGTGAGTGTCATTCTCATACCTCCCGCTAGTGCGGTTTATCCACAAGTCACGCTTACACGCTCTTAAACACAAACGCACGTCATTTTCTCGGTTAAAAACCGAAAATGCGGATTTACCTCTTTCCTTATCTTACAATTAATTATATATATATCACTCGAGTTTACCTTTTATTTTTAAAGTAGACCCTAATTTCTATTGGCGGCTATTTCTATTGCCACGATGCCAAGTTATTGTTTTCTCCGTTTGAATTTTTTAACGAAAGGACGGCCGTCGTTCGATTTAAACTGGTATTACGACGAGCTTTGAATCGAAATAGTTTTTACATTTAAGTACTAGAGACTTATTTGTAGGTCTTTTTGGTCTTATCCCGATTTTAGATAGGTACGTAGAATGTTGGAAATATGTACCTGCCTATCGTTCGTTTAATTTTGATATGGCTTATCGTATATCACGACGTCTCGCACAAGACCAACGAACGAAAGCTGCAGTTGTTAATTTTTTTTTGCGGCAACGCAATAGTTCGAAATCGAGTTGGCACTTAGCTTATCCTTATTCAGAAATTTAGTAGATGGCGTTCGTTTTTAAGACGCTTATCAGTAACGGAATATAATTAATTATCTGCCGTTATCAAATATTTGGCTTCCTTTTAGATAACGCTTCGAGTGCACGCCACTGTGAATGACGTTCATTTCGTATTTTTAAACTAATGGGGTGACCTTCGAATTAGTTATTTTCTACATTATTTTCCACATTTTGGTTACACGTAAAACAATAACGTCGTGTCGTAATATTCCGTTCGGATCGTAGTCGTTAAAATTTATCTAATTTGCATTAGAGAGGTCGTTAGCAAAACTTTATGCGATCGTTCCGCCGACGACGACGACGACTTCGTTTCGCATTCGATGCATACGGTGAGGCGAATTTCGATTGGGGTACGCACGCAGTTATCGGGATTGCACAATAGCCGTGACAATTATTTTAATAAAAAAAAAAAAGTTTAAAATTGCGGTATCTAAAAGTTGCAAAACTAGTTCTATGGCAGTCGTTTGCTGCAGTGTTGTAATCGTTTTTAGCCAGGTGTATCGGTTAAAACGTGGGTTACGTTTGCACCGCACCGACTTATCATTGATCGCAGACTTCCAACCTCGGAAATCCGAACCTGAGGCGGGCGGTCGTGTTTGTTAGAATTCGATTTGAATCTTTGTTAAGAAAAGCAAACAATTTCGCGTATACTTGCGTGCCTCCTGTCGTTCGTGAGTATTCGTTTATAGTTCTAGGCCGTACTCCGGCTCTAAAATTGGCAATGCTGTCGAGTTCGTGTGTAAATTTCACATCCTACAATAATTCGAATGTTTGTATTTCTTTCTAACTCATTGTCCTCCCAAATACTCGAAACGCGTTTAGGCAGATTAGCCGTGAAGCGAACGGTTTTATAAGAATGGTGTCGTTGCACCTGGTTGCATTGCATTCTAAGTACAGTCGCCCTCAAAAGTCGTCTGGCCAAGATTAACCTTCTGCGTACCAGTGCTTGTGTGTGTTGTTTTTGTGGTGTTGCCCCAGGTCCGTTCCGTCTATGGATACTAAGTTGAATGCCGACGAAATCGAAAATTGGCGGATCGCTAAACGAAAACCTTGGTTTCGTTTTGCAGGTGAGCGGCATTTTTAATTGGGTCGTCGTTGTGCTTAAAAAAAAATTTACGTCCGAGTCTATAAACGATTAGAGGTTCCAAATGGGTGCGAGCGGTACTTATTTTATTAAGGCGTTTTCAGCACACGATTGCCATTCAAATATTTCCTCGCTGCACTGTTGTGACGTTTATATTACAAATTGGTCGAGCACATGTTTCCGAGTCAACTTTTCCAATGGTAAAATTTCTAGGTGTTAATAATACTATGGCGACCGACCGACACATTTCGATTATCTTTCGTAATTCAACAACAAACACCTTCCACGTAACTTTTTTTTTATAACTAGTTTCGAGTGCAACGCCCCTGAAATTGTTAACAATCAAAACCAATTTAACGGCGTGTATTAAAAATAAATTAAATGTACAGTTTTATATAGATTCATCGTTGTACGTTATCGCGAAGAACGTTTACCGAACGTTATTTCGACGATCGTATAAACTTTGTGTATCAATAATAACTTTCGTTGAAGTTAGAACGAAACGTTTTTTGTTTGGATAATATAGTGACGGAAGCAAAAAGGAAACTTGAAAGTACGAGGGTATATCAAATAATATGGTTCCTTTTGTATAAACGAGACGATCGTCTCGAAGTTTCGCATTTTTTACTAGTAGTTGCCAACACTTTTTTCAATGTCGTTCGTCGATTTACAATAAACGCTCCCGATAAATTCGATTTATTAAAACAAAATTGATGCCCCCCCCCCCTGCCCCCGTTTTGGGCTTCATTTTGTAATATTTGGTCGCGTTAATTTCTCAGTGAAATCGAGACTATTAGGCATCAGAATGGTCTACTTCACATAGTCGAAGCGGAAATCGTTTTTTTCTCTCTTATTTAAATTGTGTGTGCAGTATGTTAAAAGCGTAATTATGTCTCGATAATAAAATCGTTTCGATTTATAAACCTACGTGTTTTCTGGTTATTAATAGCGATTCTAACAGCTTCGAATAGTTTGGTTAAAAATCACCCGTTAGTACATACGTACCTATTTTTATGGAGTCGGTAATGGACTAGGAAAACATTTTTATAAGGCAAGCTGTCGTAAAGTTCAATAAAATAAAATACGCAAATACAATTTTAAAAAGGGAATTCTTAATCAATTTATGATGTATCGGTAGTAAGTTTTTTTTTTATCTGCAGATTGTAGCGAACGCGAAACATTTTGAAGTTTTAGCTTATTTAACTTTCAAAGGAAGATGCGGCGGAGAAAAGGAAATATTATCATTAGTCGAATTTTGACAGACAAAAACGACGTGCAATGCATTGATGGCATAGACGTACGATCAGATCTCCTGAAAATGTCCCTATCTTCTATCTCATTTTACAAAATGTATATCCTAAATAGACCATATGCATAACTACACCACTTAACTCGCCATCACTAAATTCTTCAATACTTAAATCCTCTTATAAACCATAATCTTTTAAAAAGATAATCCTGTTACATGGGTATGTAGGCACTCGACTGATTTAAGCTAAGACCTACGTTTTCTGGTCAAACTCGGACGATGGACATTTTCATTCAATCTGATTGTACAAACTAGCTTTACGACTTAAGTGCAAATTCGATGAAGATATAGATGTAACGCAAATTTCGTACGCCAATTATAAGGGCAAACTTCTGTTTTAACACAAAAAATTACCATAGATCCATCAGATAAAATTACTAGTATTTCGCTAATATTGTAAGATAAGAGTAGTCGAATGTCTATTTCAAGTTTTGCGATAGCACTACCCTCTACACTAAATTGAATTAAAGTCCCATCGGGATTTTCTTCGATTATGCTGAAACTCATAACAAGGACGCCGATACGTAAACATTATATTGTCGTAACATTATACAAGAAGATGCAAAATTGTTCAAAGCATTGCAGAAATTAAAATTTGCAACTTTGCGTCAACTAGGTACGTCAACCAACTTGGAAAATTAAAATTTTTTGGTTTAAACCATCGATAAGTTATAATATACCAGACAATTTCGTAAAATCGTTGTTTCGTAAATTTCTTCATGGTAAAAAGTCAGTTTGCAGTGATGAGTCAGTCAAAGTGCTCTTATATGATACAGTTAGACTTCTGCTTTGCAATGGTGACGATTAAAGTTGATTTGGATATGTTACGGCGGATTATAATGGATAAAAACTTTCAACATACTTACGAAATGAAAATAGCGTAGGAAATTCATCAAATAATATATTACAGTAATTCTTCGGTGATTTTGAGATTGCGCAAGTAACTTAAATTAAAACGTTGAAAACATTTGAACATCGCATTTTGCGCGAAATACTTGAATAAAAATTCTCCGGAGATTAAGCCAAGGTTTTAATATTTTAACTTCCGGAGACTGTTTTTTTTTCCCGTTCTCCCATCATTTTAGCGCTTTCCGATTGCATATTATGATGTTGTGTTGTATGTTGTTCGACATGTTTTCAGATCGTTGTATAAAATATGCTTTTTTGTTGCAACAATTGTTCCGCGTAAAATTAACAAGTTAATTGTCGCCGTCGTTTTCATAGTAACTACACTTGAAAATAATAATTTCGTCTTCTATTGCCCGCCTGGACCGACATTCGTAACACGAGCGAGACTCGGCAATGTCTCGAGATTTAGGTGTGATTTTTCTTCATCAACTTCAAGCTCGACAAAAACGCAACTCCCCAGTCCATAGGTTGAACAACCAATCGAGTTATGTTTGTTGGAAAAACCACTCGTCTGTCTGTACATTCCTATGGTATGACTAGGAGGTAGACCTTGATCGACAAGAGAATTTCTTCTCGCATGGAAAGAATTGTCGATGAAAACACTCTTTGGACTCTTCATTTTTTTGTCCCTGTAAGAAAGTAATGAATATTTATGATAACATTTTGATCGCGTTGGTCGCGGGGCCATTTAATTGTGTCAATTAAATGTGTTAAAATTTTTAAACGGGAGCAGGTATTTTCAATTGTACAACCGATCGGGACGATATTAATAAAAGTACCTAATTATTTTAATCGTTATAAACTTGACCCACTTATAGCGCCAGTTGACGCAGCTTTTTTTTAAATTAAGAATCGCAGATTTTTATATTTCTTATTCTTGTCCCTCTCTCGTTATTAAATGAACAATACAATGACGCCCAATTCATCAAACTATTCAATTTTGAAAAGAAGTGATGCGAGCGAGCCTCACGTTGGGCGCCATCATTTTAAAAATTCCATATGGTGTATTTTCGCGATATTTTGGAACGTTGAAAAACATGCCCTACATGTAAATTTCAGGTTTAAAACGATCTACTTATTTTTTGAATTTTTTCGTTTTGAAACGACTGTTCATTTTAACAACAGATACTGTATGTATGTGGGTATATCGATTAAAGGAACTCGATTTGGAATTTCTGGAAAACTTGTCAGTTTGTTTCCACATTTTTTGATAAATCTCGTTATATCTGCGGTATTTTTTATTTTATCAGATAAGTTTGACAAAAATGGTTGTTTCGATAACTATTTATAGCCTAGATAAGATTGGAAGAACTCTGTACGTAATTTTCTTACAAATAATTATTGTAATTGTAAATGAGTAATTGAGACGATTTTTACAACAAAATGTTTACTCTCGTCTTCGAGGTTAATTTGAGGAGGGACGAATGAAATTGTTTTTAGCATAATCTAATGTTGGAGATCTACGATGGGAAGAGTGTTGTTGGAACGTGTTTTGCAAAATGCAATTTCCGTTTACGATGTTCGTGGCATCTTTCTTGTCGAACGCATATCAATTTTGTCCATTAGTTTCGTCGACAAATCAGACGTCACTCTGACAGTGTTGTATAGTTAGTTATAAAGAGGCCAAGCAAAGAATTAGCGATTTAAAGGGCGACGTCGGATTGCTTAGAAAAAGGACCGTTCAAAATTCGATTATAGATAATTTAATGAATCGTTCGTAAAACCTCACGGGAATATAAACGATCGTCGGCGTGTATTTCGTTATCTGGAACAATGCAGGTTTGTTTATTTTTAATTTTATTGTCATTCTGTTCCTCCATAATGTTAATGCGGTATAACAAGTGAGTGTTGATTCATTTGCGTGGGATTAGGCAGCGGGAGTATAATTTTGATACGAGCCACTTGAACAACGACGACGTAACGAGACACGTTCACACAGCAACATTGTTGTGCGAACATTGAACTTCCAACGCAACAGTGTTCAGACAAACTGCGGCCACTTCTCTCTACTGTATGTAGCCTTGTGATTTGTGCGGCCGTCAGCACTCGGTATTTATACATATACACACACACACACGAGCATTTATATGTGATCGTTTTCTGCGCTCGAATACCTGCTTGTGGAATTCTCTAGTTTCTTTTTCTTTTTCTTTTTTTTGCTTTTCGCCATTTGTAAACTTGTTTTACTATATTAGTTATCTCGACGTTACTCATCGAGACGTTCCTTTTGTCTTAAAGTTTTTAATGAAAACGAATTAATTAGCGAGACGATTTTATTTTGTAATTATGCAATTTTAGTGGTGTTTTGTTGATACGTAAATAGATTGGCGAACGGGGCTAAAATAATAAAATTTAAAACCTACAACTGCGTTAGTTCAACAAATGTCGAGCGCAGAATCGCGTGGATTTGAATGGGCAATAGTCGGTCGTCGGCCAAGTTACACGTAAACGGGATCTTGATTGCAATTTTGGGCCAACTGAAATTATTTAATGTAGTACGTACATATATATTCATTTACTCCTACGAACAAACAACTACACGTTACTGTTACGTTTTTCGTGCAAATCACGGCATTTTTCTCTTCGTAGTTCGTACAAAACGAATCCAAAAAGTTCGTTTTATCCTACGATTAGTCGCTATTGATTTTTGACACTTCGAAATATTGCGCGGTTTATGTATTGTATACGCGTTTTTGTGGGACGGACATTAACAAAAATATAGAAAATTGCGTTTTCCTCCCAATATCTTTTAAACATTGACCAAAAAATATTTCCTCGGGCAACGGATTATTTTTTCATGTTGAAATGATTCATTGTTTTTCAGAGTTCCGGAACTGGGAAAGTGTGCTTGTTCGTTCGCCGGATTAGAGGGGCGTTGAGTCGTAATATAGCCAAGGGTCAGAGTCCCTTAACCCTGCTAAAATCAATAACGAATGCGTTGTAGGTATATCTAATATTTAAAAGCACGCGATTCTTATAAACATATTAACCCGGATTTATTTGTTAGTAGACGTTTAAAAATATTCAACCTTTCCCCGTCATTTATTTATCGATAACTGTTTTAAATAAACGCCCCCCAACTGAAAGTCGGAATAGTCCAAATAATCAAACGGGGAAATTTCGTCTTTGTCCAAGACTGTAATTTTTGTTCGCCGCCAATCGTGGCGGAGAGACATTTTAAAGATTTTTCTAGTTTGCAATTGCCTCGAGCTACAACCGCTGGGCGGTGACCGCGTACTTTCATTGGGATACTCATCTCCATTTTTTTTTTACGAGTTTCCTCGATCCGGCACAGATGTCGTTTTATACGACAAATTCGCCAGATTAATTTCTTCGATGAAGAAATGATTATAATCCCTCAATTAGGGTGAATTATTAAATTTATTAAGGTGGCAGCAAATTTGCGACACCAAAAAATATCGATATGTTTGATTTTTTTCAGTTTTCCGGTTTCAAAGACGTGACACGCTATCGTTCGTTACTCGAGTTCGCGCGATTCGTGGTTTTCATCGAACGTTTGGAATTTTTATTGCTACGTATATTACAGTTAAACCCGAAAATATGTAGTTTTTTTTTTAATTTTCTTTTACAATTCAGAACTGGCCCTGTAAGGAGAAAGTAAGCGGATCGGGAAAAAGCAATTAAAAACTAAAAGCTTTTCTCGTATCTCCCGCTCATTTTAAACAAAAAATACCAGAAGCAGCTGTTCGGGTTTTACTTCATGATCGTAATTTAAATTACCATTTAATTAGTCAGATTAACTTTTATGGAGTGTGGGGGATTCTCGAGAACTTCCTACTGTATAACACGTTTTGGTTTAAGCTGGTATTATGAAGTTACACACGACGGTGATCCTTGTATTGGGGCGGAGGTGGTTGTTTTCGGCGAAGAAATCGTTACTTTAAAAAAAGCGATGTTGGAAATTTACAAATGACAATCATTAAAACTTGGTTTTACATAGCCATAGCCCGGGTAATCGTGTAGTATTGATGCCGAAGGAGGAGTTTACAGATTTCAGATGTCGTCAAATGACATCGATTCGTACATAGGTACACCTATAAAGCTTCGGGCATTTCCCCCTGATGCGCTTCCACAGTCATTTATCGATTCGCATTCATGTCTGTTGAAACGCGTTTGCTAGAAGGCGCTTTTATGTTTTTGCTGCACGTCAACAAGATCGTAACGAAGCCTAAATTGATACTTCGGTACTGTTTGGTCGACCATTTCGGATGCCCACGTGACGTGACGTGACGTGAACGACACAATTTCTTTTCCCCGTAGCTATACAATATTTTGCATTGCAAGTTTCAACTTCTTGCTATTATCGTACATTTATGCGTACCACCTACACGGGAAGCGTAATATAAAATGTTAAGTATTTGGGCGGGTTATCTGCTTCGTAAATAGACATAGCCTGACCTGCGGTGTTATCTGCCAGTAGACCTTGACAACTATTTGTCAGCTTGTAAAATGTTATTCGCCGATGTTTTTCGTTTGAGCCTTTCTCGCGTTTTAAAAATAATTTTGCTCGTTCTGTTTTGAATGAGTTAGTAAATCGTTAAATGTTTGTAATGTTAATTTGGAAGTGAGGCAGCTACCTACCATCGATGCGACGACGTCGTCCAAAAATAGTGGTCTGCGTATTTTGCGATTGCAATTAGCATAGAATTTGAGCTGGTCTTTTGCCAATATTACCGTTTTTATAATCTGCCATCTATTTTTAGTTCCGATTGACTATTACGGATTTGTAGGTTTGCATCATCGTTGTCGTACAGCGTTCGCTTATTGTTAGGTCTCTCGCGTAATTACGTAGAATAGTATATTGTTATCGATTCGACAGTTTGTTTAATAATCGTTATTTTTTTTTCAGGTATGTCCATTTAAACTAAGCAGTATGCAAGTGATCAACGTATGTTTGGTGAGTGTAGTATATAAAATTATTTAGCTATATTTTTAGAGTGTTTGAATGAACGTAATCGGAATTATTTAAATTGAATTAATTTGATCGAGTGGTTGCATTTAGGCCGATGGTGATATGAAGGCGGTTGCTATGGTAATCTATTTTAATATTCACGTGGTGTATTGTGCCAAAGGCCAAGACCGACCTCCTTTCCTGGACACAGGCGCACAAGGCGATAAATGTGGCATGTCCTTACGAGCGAGCGCGGGGGATGATTTTGTTCTATTACTCATTTATAACGTTCTCGCAGTGCAAACGTATGTATTATTTAGGTAACATGGGACCATTTCAAATTCACCCAATATTAACGGAGGGGGATGAAAGGATGTTTTTATTTAATGTTCATATTTCCGAATTTAACGAAAGGCGTTCAGATTTTGATAGAGAGAATATTTATATATATGAAAACGAACACCTACACCACGAAATTAGTCATGTATTAATGCGCTGGCAACTCCCCAAACGATTAACATACTCTCGAATAGAATTGCTTTAAAAGAATGGGGACATTTTTTTTTTGACGCATCGATGTTTTCGGCCACGTTTCATTAAGCTCAATATTTACGTTGTTTCTTTAAAATATAAGTCGTGCACGGGATCGACGATCGTCCGCGAATTTGAATTGACACAACATTTGCACGGGAGAAACGTCCATTTTCGTCGAAACCCGCCTCATCCCCAAACAGAGGAGCATGTAGCTTATTAAATCAATGATTTTTGTGTGGGCCGGGGGAGGGGTGGCGGCGGTCCGTGCAGCTTTCTCTTTCTCCAAATTTCATTATTTCGTTACATCACAAGAATTTCAATTAAATTAATTTCGCAATTTTTTTTGTAAGCATTCGGGTATATCGAACGAGGCGATTTTACGGCGTTTCTTACAATTAGCAAAGTAATTATTTAGATATTCGATTAGTTTCCGTTGGGACAAGATCGTAGGTAAAGTTTCGAGTTGTTTCACAAAATAAGTACCAATCTCTTGTTTTACGGCTATAGTTTAGTAAGTAGGCGATATTCTCGACATCGTAATTTTTAATTTGGCTTATTAATTTTTCAGGCAAAAAATTGATTTACGACGTAAGTAATTATAATGTTTCGACAGTTGCGCCAATTTAGAAGAAGTTATCGTTGTTGTATTTTATTGTGGTTTATCCTTCGAAATAATTAATAATTTAATAGGTCACGTCACCTCGTTAAATTTTGATACTAAAATCAGCTATGCATTAAAATTTTTCGAGTATTAAAAACGTGACATTTCAACCGGTCGTTTGTGTAGTGCGCCCTCGATGAATAAATCAATGAACGTCGACGTTTTCTGCGAAGAACCGTTTGGGAGACGCAGGCGATGCGTCGTCGTATAATAATATTATTATGATCATAAAAACGTAATTGCGTAAGGTTTTTAACGTTTCGATATTCTAAGCAAACCGGCGGACTTTTAAAATATTTAACAACCCGGCCCCTTTAACGTTTTAATCCTTATCGATAAGAAAAAAAAGCTGTTTATTCAAAAAGCTTATAAATTTATTATGGTGCACTTACGATAAGAGCTATTAGTAGTACAAAAAAAAAAGGCTGGTTAACCGCCAACTATTGTTGTCATCGTTATCTATGTTGCGAATACGAACTCCCCTTATCATTCGCCACTCGCTCTACATACTAATCTAAAAATATGTACATGATGTTTCATTATAATCAGTCGTAAAAATATTTTATTGCGGGCACGAAAGTTTTTGATTCGGCAGGGTAAGAGCGCTCAAAAGTGACACTAATAAACAACAATAACCGCTCATTTTCGTCTTTATCGATAACGTAAAATAATGGATCATTCACAACCGCTATTGTGTTAACGACTTGCGTCTCTCGTTAAACACGAAGGTATTTTCGTGTCGCATTAAACTAACCTTGAACATCTATCTATCGATATAAAACCATATGTAGGTTTCTTTTCGTGTTTAAATATTGTTTACGTAGACTACGCGGGTGTTGGCCCTGTTTTGTTAATCGCGTGGAAGTCGCGCCGATAACGTCGTCGTCGGAAAACAAAATTTAACAAAACGGGGCCCCCGATCAAAATTTTGTTACCAAGCCGATTTCTAGTGAGTTTATAGACGGACGGAGTTGGCAGATCTTGGGGTCACCTCGTTGCTTCCCCCTCACTTTGGATGTTCGCCGCCGGTTCCTAGCTGATCAATAGCAGTAGCTTAGCCACGTATGTGTATTTATTTTATATGCACGGTTACGCGTTATCAACGGCGCGGCAACGTCGAGCGTGTCTTAATCCATTTCGAATAAACCATTCGAACCGAACTGTTGGGGGGATAACTTTTCACGTCCGCCGCCGTCGTTTTGTTGTTGCTATGTTGACGAGGAGTTTCGTATCGGTTCTCGTTTATCAGTTTATCGGTTGTGCTCACTTTGTCGTGCCACGTCAAATTAGAAACGCATCAAGGAACAACGTTTTGTATGGATGGACGAGGCCGGTTTGATCGGACCCTTCGGTACGGCCCCGCCGACACCTGGGAACCTTGGGAACGCGGCTGACCGCGCGATCGCAAAATGCGGTAAGATAACTAATTCCGTACCGTACGTTACATACGCGAAATACCCATGTTTTTTTTTCTATTCGAACAATTACAGTCGCGTTTTCAATTATTATTAGTTGCGGTGGAGGTCGATCGTTTAGTTATTAAGGCGACGGTACTTCGGGACAAGGTCGAACGGCGAAACATCCGCCATGGTTGTTCACACACAAATTAGATCCTTTGGGCGATTGCCGCCCGGCACGTCATTAACAGGTTTTTCGCGCACACGTGAACGGCACCGCGCATAGCCCAATTTTGAGACGTTCGAGTAACGTCCGTCAATTAAAATTGTATTACGCGACGACGCATCGAGACGATCGAAATTAACGACCGCGGCGTTTCGTTAAATCGAAAAGAAAAGCCCCGTCGTCGTTCGGATTAAATTAGATTCGCGCCCGCAACGAAATGTGGGTCGACCACGAAAACGGAGGGGGATCGCTATTATTTATTATAAGTAAGCGGCAAATCCAGCAATCTAGATCTTTGTAAGCAGTCGAATTTCAAAAAAGAAACGAACACTTTAATTCTCCTCTTCCTATATTCCTTCTTGGCGGAACACGGGCGACGACGACGACGCCGCTTCTTCGTCTCCGAAAAGTGCACATTTTTACACCACATTAACCAATTGCGCCGACGAAAACTATCGGTCGTCGTTTCACTAATAATTAAAATGAGCGAGCTCCTGCGAAAAATCCTGCATTTCGTTGCACAAACTGAAAATTACTGTAAAGTTCGTCGTCGTGCGACGTGCTATAGTTAATCGGGCCGGCAAGCGGCAACGTAACGCACACCACTGCGATCTCAACGTGAATGATCGTCGTTCAACCCGAAAGGAAAGGGAAACAGCGTAACCGCGATGGCATGCGCAACACCGACTCGCGCGGCGCCAGCTGATGGCTAAAGGCGTTGTTGCCGGTGCGATGGCCCCGATGAATGGCATTGCAAGGTCTGGTTCGGTGCAGTGCGGTGTGATGTAGATATGTGCGGGAGCGGCCTCCGCTATGGACGGGCTTCTGAAGGCTCTTTGATCCACTACTGCTTCCATCAGGTATATCACGTAGATGATACTTCGTAGCATGTTGTCCACGTGTCGTTTCGCGGCCTGACCTAGTCTTGGTGCCATCGATTTTACGGCCAGACAGACGTGTTCTGTTTAATGTGTTCCGCTGATGCGGCTGCTGCCTGGATTTAACCTCGGTCTTGTGAATGTTTGTTTTTTTTCTTCCAGCCAACCAGCCAGCCAAAGTGTAAATGGTGTTCGAAAAAGTTGAGGTGGTTCAATTAACCTCTTTCCGCTTAGGAAATCTTTTTAATTAATCGTAACGGTTCACGAACGCTCTTAGTATTTAAATGTAGTTGTCTTCGAGACTTTAAAGTTGGGCCTTTTCGACAGATGCTATCCGAGATTAGTATTGCGTTCCCCAATTTTCCCTATAGATAAGCTCTCCCGAAGTTTTGTAATATCTCTTCCTATAAAAGCGTGGCATCCTTGTTTGGTCGGTCGTGCTACGAAATGGATTTCTATTCAAGAATTATCGACGATAAAGGACAGACAGCTCAGGAATAACTTTCCTTGTTACGGTTCCGCCGAAATTTCGGGACGATTTTACGCTACGTAGTACTTCGCGTGTGACGTTCGGACCCGGACCCGAACCCTTCGGTTAAATTACTGCCCGTGGCAAAGTGTGTAGACTTTCGAATGATGACGCGGAGTAATTATGTTTGAACTAATAAATAGTCGACAATAAAAGATTCGAAAGCTTTTAAATATTTCAACGTTTCAAATATTATGCGAACTTGATCGACGATGTTGATATTTTCTTTGTCGAAATCATTGGTTGATAGGTTACGGCGACGACTGTTGTCAAGATAAATTGGGTCCTCAGGGACCGGTTACACGGATAAAGATAAATGCATAGATGTAGGTAAAACCGAAAGTTTTCACATAACACCTAGAGATAAAATTACTACAATGGAATTTTACAAGAAAGATTTAAAAAAAAAGAAGAGTTGAACGTTTTAAATAAACAATTTTTAATGCAAATTTAAATATTTAAAAACGATTTTAATTGAAAGAAAGAATCGTTTATTTCAACTAAAATTGTTCTTTCGGTGTAAGATTCCAAATGATCAATACCGATACACCAATCCGACATCTATTTATTTCGGCGTAGTTTCAAAAGTAGTTCCCCACAATTACATCTTGAGCTCCTATAGAATAATAGAAGTTTTTACCGTTAACGCAATAGATTCCTTTAGAATTATGGGAGACTTCTTTAAGATAACCGCCACAATCCTTTATCCGTTTAAGGTACGTGCCCCCGTGTGTTCTTTTTCGAGATTTTCGAGTAAACACGTCCATTATTAAATCGACAGACTTTTCAAGATGAAGTAAAAACGTTTTTAGCTCGTTCGAATTAATAATTTGGAATAGTTTTTACCGTGGGCATGGATCGGAAAGGACCGTTACTTTGATGACGAGTTGCGAAACCACTTACAGATAAACTTTTGATTGAACCACATCGAATATCTGAAATTAATTTGGGAACCTATTAAATTCATTATAAAATGTATTTTAAGCGTTGTCGTATAGGTGTAATCAGTTATTTCGGAGAGTTTTTTTCATTTTGGTGCCTCTCATCGCACTGTTGTTATTTCTTTCTTATCGCGGTGTAAATCCTGTTCTTTGACTTTTGCACACGAAATGGGGCGATTTGATTTTGTTTGCCCATAAAATCCCCCATCGACAAATGCCATTTTTTATTCTTTGCCAGGATCGATATTTGGGCATTTTGATATTTTCAAGCCATCGTTCGATTGGCCGCGAAATCAAATAAAACGAACGAACAGTTTATGCGAGGACGACAACGCGACAGCGATTAATGTAAAACCGAAATACCTACTATATCTACAGTAAAATTCGGCTATAACGAACCACGAGGGACTTGCAAAATGAATTCGTTATATTCCGGCGGTTTGCTATAAGCAACTTCAACTGTTTATTTAGATTTTACATTGTGGAAAAACGGCCGTCTTTTAATTTAAAATTTGAAAAAGTTCACGAAAACGGCGTTTTTACGTCTTTTACATTATGAACCAAAACGAGCGGTTTTTATATTTATACAGGGTCCGCCGAAAAGGATTAACCGGTTTAAGTTAAAAATTAAATCCCCACTGGAAATTGCTTTAAACAGTAGACCTGGGCGTAATTTACTAAACAACAAATGTCCGACTTGGACGGTTGTGCAAATGGAAAATTGGCCCGTTCCTTCACAAAGAATTTTTTCAGTTGAAAAATTTCTTAAAGTTGATTTATTTATTCGAGTGCAACGTGACTTTCGAAGAAAATTTAATGTAATGTTTTGTGTTTAATGTTTAACCTGTTAAAATTTAATTTTATTATCCCACGGGAATTACTTAATGTCCAATTTTATCCAGCGTTTTTAAATGAATGCATTGAAAATGACGGAGGCCACTCGAAGCACACAATAACTTCATAAATAAAACTCCTTTTTATGCACTTTATTCATCCAATAGTTACCAATACATTGTCATTTAACAAATAAACTGTTTAATTCTTTTTACGCGGACCGTGTTAAGGTAAAAGAAAATGTCTTTATGAAAAAGCAAATAGATATTTATTATCAACGAAAAATCTTCATTATTTTTTTTAACAACGCTCCTAATGCCCATCGTATGTTTCTGATTCTTCGTGGTAATGAAATTTGGGCGCTAAAGCCGCGTGGGTTGCTTTTTAGTCAAACGATCCCTCCAAAGCGTTGAATGTATCGTCATGTGATGGTCTGGTTGGTGGATGTTTTTCGTGTGAATTTTTGATCTCTACGTGCGACGAAAAATCTAACGCTCGATTGTAGATAAAATTCATAATTTAACAAGGGACGCTTTGCGTATATTTATGGGAACACACGAATTGGTGTGCAATCGTTGTCGCGTCCTCGTATTTTAACAACGAATATATTACGTACTACTTGGTTTAATTGTTTGCGTTAAAGAAACGTATAGGTACTTTAAAGCCCGAAGGGGCTGGACAGGTGGTTAGCAACCACATCCCGTAAAACCAGTTAGTTGGGGTGCCAAAGTTTCTGTAAGGGATGATATTATTAAATGCCGCTTTTTAAAAATAACAAATTTCTCGTCGAGATATATTTCAAACCATCAGCATCAGGAAGACGTATAAATAGCCTTTACTATGTGGGTGAAGTAAAACTATTTGGGAAGTGTCGCGACAAAAACGAACGATTTAGGTACGTTTTATATTTTATTATTATTTAAAAGAAAAGGGAAATTGACAAATAGTGGTTACTTATGAATGCATGCGACTAAAGGCGACGCGACGCGACGGTTTTAAATGACAACCGAAAAAAAAAAGGTTTGTCCGTAACTTAAGCATCCCCGTGTTATAAGGGTTTTATTTTTAAAATAATAAATCCAAACTGGTTTATTAAATAAAATGTTTTTTTTTTAACTATATACATACGGTCAGGAGCTAGTTCGGTTTCGTCTGTGGGAACGTAAAGTTCGTGCTTGCACATTTCGTTTGTTCTTTGGCTATCGGCCAGTGCCGCCTCCATTTTGTTTGCATTCTCTTGGACAAATTGTACCGATACCTTGAGTATTATGTCGCATGCTCTGTGCCGCCGTGTGGGATGGTACACTCTCGGCAGCAGCTGTTCCGTTCTTTCCGGTTAAATGTAGGTATTATGTGTGACTAGCTGTTCCTGCGATCCCCTCTGTGCTTAATCTGATGGTTTCATCTCGTTTTAGTACAAGTACACTTCCATTTTTGATGTAGTCGTCCACTTTACCATTTTCATTTGCCGAAGCCTTCGAATCCACCTCATTTGTGCCGATTTTTAAATTGCTCTTCATGTTTGCGATGATTCTGACGTTGGTAAGAATTTGCTGCTATAATAACTAATGCGGGTTATTAAAATTGTTTATATGTAGACACCTATTTAAAATGTGTATTTAGGTACTTACTCTTCGACATTTACGTCGACATTTCGAGTGTAACTAAAGGTTGCGACGAATAGAAGGGGTGTACAAAGTCGTAAGGGATGTGGAATAATCAATATTTCACCCTTCGTCTTCAATATCAATCTCCTCACGGCTTCCTTCAGGATTGGTTCTTACTGTAGAGTCCAAAACTTACCCTCGTTATGTTGCACACACGGACCTTTTTCTCCAGTCCTTTTCTCGTATATAGCACGAACCCTCCTCGTTTTATTAGCAACCTAAACGATTATATGCAAAAAATCCTCCGGTTTAATTAGGTACTATATGCGTAGTGGTTAAATTAATTACTTAGGAATAAATAAATATAAAATCTCCATTAAACAATCATCGAATAACAAACTCGCATTTTAAAATTTAACCGAATTTTTTTTTACAATTAGCGGTTTTTGTTTTGCGTACCTACTTATTAAAACATTAACATTTGTTGATCATGTAGATTCTTTGCAGTTTGGCTTAATTAGGTGCCTATATAATCCTTTTTTTAACCCCCTATCGTATTGTCGTAAATGTCGAATTATAAATTTAACCAATATGTTTGACCGATTTAACCAACCGATAGTTTTAATATTAATCGATTTTAAAAGAGAGACGTTGCGGTTACTCAATATTACATTACAGTTCGACAATTTTGTTCTATATTATAAGTTGGTGTTATTGCGTCGTTAGTTTACGAAGATCGAACGGTAACTAAAAATTAATAATGGAAGGATACAATTTTTGATTATAGCCTTATCAGTTTTTACACCTTAGGAAATTGGGTCAAATCGAAAAACAAAGAGGCGGCCAGTTATTGTACCACCTACCTACCTATACGTATTGGATTATCGATTCGTGCGGAGGGAAATAATTTAGCTAACAAACATTTTTACCAATATTATTATCGAGCGATTTAAATATCTCGAATTGATGAACTCTCGATAAAATTTCCTGTACTATTTCGTTTGTACCTAGTAGTTGTAAAATTCTAGGGGATGTTTCTGAATGGTATCCATCATTTACTTTGGTTTTTAGCCTACGATAGGTACGTACCTACACGTCTTTGGGAACAATGTAGGTATTCGAGTTTCGCTTCAATTTGAGCTTTTAGGATTCACCTGGTCATGTGTTTGTACGAATGTTCATTTTGCACAATTTAAAAAATTATATACCCACGTAGTTGACGGTTTTTCAAACATAAAAGACACGCATTTCGTTTAACTATCTTACGGGAGTAACCTTTCGTTCAAAAAAAATCTTGCAGTAAAGATGCGTAAAGTATGATTATGATTTATGATTAAGTCACGATTCCGTTTGTATTACTAATTTTATAAGTAACATAAAGTACAATATTATGGTAAACACCGTTACATAAAATTGTAAGTTCCGGAATGTTTTGGTTTACGGAATCTTTTACTGTAAAAACAGCTCTTTACCGGTTCGACAACGACTTTTTTTTTTCGTAAAAAGATATTGGAAATGGAAAAAATTATTTGCGCGCTGCGTTCATGTTTAAAATAATTTTAGCTAGGTAACCATTACTCTATTTACCTTCTACATAAATTTATTTAGATCATCTTTTTAATCGTTTGTTGTATAACTCATTTTTAACTATAGGTACCTATGATAACATTTTTTAATAGTCGAATCTAAAATCTTACAGTAAGTATTAGCCCAGTAATTTTAGGTTTCATTTGCCGAAAAAATCCCAATTAGTAGGATTTTTGTATAAAACTTAATGGTTTTACTGTATGTTTTGAAGAACGTGTGAAAAGTCCCAATCGATACCGTACCGGCGCGGCGTTGCAAGATATTCGAAATCGAAGGTCACGAAAAAGGAGTTTTCTTAACTATCTCGCTTCCTTTGGCGCGGAGGTCAATTGAAGTTATATATATTATAGATCTTAAAATTGTCTACAAAAATACATTTTATTCGTACAACCAACTGTTTTCCACGATATGAAACGGAGAAAGTACACAAGTGCATTTCGTTTAAAGGATAACCGACTTCGGGGCAAGGCGTTACTCTACGTTGTCTAATTGGAAACGTCCTGATTTGCACGAATTAGCACAAATGTTTCAACAGGAAAATTCCTCTCCGAATGTTACAGTCGATAACGGAACGGATAACGTTTTCTTCTACTGATGTATGGTTGTCAATAATCGGAAAATCAATTGACAATTATATGTAAGTACTTGAGCTTTGCTAAATCAACAAGGCTCTGCAGCAGCTCAACAGCATCTATATCGAGTCTATATTACCAGATACAAACTGGTAATTGCGTATTGCAAAATAACATCTTGGAGCCTGTGACAACACTAGCACCAAACGTACTTATTAAACACAATCTTCTATAATTGCGCAAAAGGTTGCGGTGCAAACTGTGGATGCAGAAAAATGGATTAAAATGCTCCACGCGGTTTGTAGTTATCGTCATGCTGTTCCTGACGTAACCAGATTCAAACCTATCGACATTATAACATCAAATATGATCGAAATTGACAATGAAGGCGATGACGAAGAAATAAAATGCGATTTACCAGAAATTCGAGATGACAAAGAGCATCTTTGACAAAACGGAAAGTAACGTTCAGAATAACAAATTATAACATCCCTCATACCATGGATTAGGCATACCGAGAAAATCACGTAAAAAAAGTCCTAAGTGGTGCGGAAACAAATGCACTGCTGTACATTTTATACATTCTCTGCTTCGTATTACGAAAACGCGGTTAGGTTGTGCGAAAAAAGGTTGTATGCATTTTAGAACAAGGTGTATTAAAAGAATGCCGCGAAAAAACTGGAATTATTAGAATATATATTTTTTTAAGTAAAGAGGTGGCAAAATGAAAAGTTAATCGATCAAATTTTGTCTCCTTGTAAGCCTGAGTTGTTTAAAAATTGTTGCGACAAGCAAAACTTTGAATTTCATTTTTTATCCGTAAGTGAATGCGTTCAAAAGGTAAAATCTCTCAAAATAAGGGAAAATAAAGAAACATTAAAAAAAATTAAAGCCCAGAAATTTGTTTTTTTAACACTTACGTAAAATGCAAACTAATACCGCTGCCGTTTGGACTGCCACTTGTCTGTAACGTACTATAAGAAAAAATTATAAACTTCTAAATTTTTCTTTGTATTTCCTACCTTTTTCTCGTCATTCTTTTCCCTCTATCGTCAATTTCAGGCATAGATTCTTCCATTGACTGCGAACTTGCATTATTACGTACCCATGCTTCATATTTCACCAATCACTGTGACCGCGAACACGCGTGTAAGAATAACGTTTTGATCGCGAAATTGAACCGTGGAAAGTTTGAGGGGAGCCCTAACCGAGACGCTTATCCAAGAGCCTAACCAAGCTCGATTTTCAGAGAATTTGTGTTTGAGCTTAAAGGTCCATGTTTTTACACTTTATAAATACATGGAGAGTTAGTCGACAAAGAAAGATCCTACCTTTCCTCGTCGTATTAATCCTTTTAGAGAACACAACACTCGCGCACTCACACGCAAAAAGGTCTTATAAACCGAACGAGCACTCCTCGCACACACGAACAATACGACGCACAGTGGGGTATTTAACACAAAAAGTTGGCCAAAACTATTTTATGCGTTTTTGTGTCTACTATGTCCAAGTAATCATTTAAAGCTATTTTAACTCAGATTTTATAAAATTTGAAAAAAAAACGAAAATTTTTGAAATCAAATTTGTTGCTACATTATAATAAACTTATAAACAACTAATGAAATAAATTGAAACAATTAGGAATTTGAAACTTGGTACGACCGGATTCCTTTATTATATCAAACAAAGCCTTCCTTTTCATATTGATAAATGTTTCTGTGAACAAAACAGTAATTTTATTGACTATGCAAATATTTGAAAAATACATACATTAACACGTAGACCTTATTTAAAAAAATAATAAAAATTTAATGGGTGTACTTTGGTAAAAAAAAAGTTAATTATTACAGCTACATAATTGACATTTCATATTAAACAACTTTTGTTGCTTGGCAGCGCTTGGAAGTATAACTAAATGACCGGTGATTATTAAAAGTAATCGAAAAAGAAATTATTTTTTATGTTTATTTTAAGTTACCTGTAAGCCGGAGTTACAGACAAATTACAAATGAACTAGAACCTTCTATAGTTGGACTGACGACAAGAAAATGGCGCAGATAGACGGCCCAGAGTCTTATTTATTCTGGGAGATTCTAAGCTACATTATATAATTGATTTAAGAAATACGACTTTTGGACAACTTCTCATATCATATACTCCACTGTGCGACGACGTAATTTAAAATTCGAACTACTAAAACAAACACTACCGGCTCCGTACCAGTAACGCGAAAGATCTGAAGCAATTTTGCCAGAATTCTATATATAAATGCATTCGAGTTTATACGTGGATATTAGAAAATCCCATTTTTATTTTAAAAACATTCAGCTCTTTGCTCGCACTTCGATAAGTTATGAAAGTAGGCGGTGCACATGTTTTATTAGTTGCTTTGTATTTTATCGGTCGCATAAAAATGCGATTAAATTTTTATCTGGTTTATATAGGTTTTGCAATAGGGAAATTTTCAATGTTGAGGGGCACACAAATAGTTTTTAAATTAAAAATAGAGTAAATTTATAATTCTGCGATATAAAGGCAGTAGATAGTGATTATCCAGATAATTTTAAATTGGTAAATATTAGCGAATTTTCATAGAAAATAAAGCTATTGCAGCCTGTCTGATAACGGGACCCAGACGTAACTTTTTGGCTTTTCTCCGATCTCGTCCTTTAGATGACGAAAATGTAGGTCATTCATTTTGAGTCGGTCATATAATAATGTATGCATAGGAAATTTACATTGAGCTCGAATGGCTTAACTAATCAAAGGTATGACCAACGTGAGGTAAAGAATAATGAAAAGCTACCTTGTATAGAGACGACGACACTTGTTTGAGTTATGGAATTTTGGAAGCAATATCTTCTTTGCAAGCCATATTTATTCTGTCCCTTTGTTGGCCATATCCAAATATTTGTTATGTTATTTACAAGCAATTGCTTTCGTAGTTACCGTTACTGTTATCGACGTCAACGATTCAATCTAGACATCTTTCGCGAAGTTCGTCGGAAATTTTCAAATTTGAAAAACGTCGTTGTTTTAATCTCAGTTCGCTATACGGTAGGTACTAAGTCGTATCTAGATTAAATAACTCAAAATCATGTTGGGCAGTTTAGGTAACAACGCAGTCCTTAAACAATTTTTTGGAACGAAACAACGAATAGCGTAAATGGCGAACAAGTCGTTTCGCATTGCATTCACTACATAACAGCGATGTTTGGCTTGTTAGTCACCTACTACTCACTCTACCGTGGGTAAAAGCCAACGCTGTGCAGGTTTCCGCCGATGGCTTCGGTGGCGAGTTTTCTTGCTGGCGACATTTAGGATGTTTGAATATTTCTCATTCGAGAAACTCCGGAACCATGGAACTCCTGGAACGTTCTCTGCTTTTTTTTCACGTTGTTTTCTTTCAGTTAACCTCCCTCCCTAAATATGTATTGTAGCTATCTTAAATATGTACGTCCAAAGTTTCGTGAACGCGTAATTCAGTTGCGTTCGTCAAACGCTAGATTCTGGAAATGGTTTATTGGAGAACGCGAAAATTCGAATTGTTACGCTTTTTAGTTGTAGTTTATTGATAAAATGTTTACACAAAACCTAAACAAGTCCGTAATGAATAATTGTAGCGTCCAGATTAAGTAACTCTCGGGCGGATTTTTCCGTACGAACGATCTGGCTCTTTTTAGTGCAAAATTTTCTGTTCGCCGACCTACTTTCTAATTTAATCTGTAATTTCAACCCCGTTGTCGTTTTTGTTATAAATTTTTCCGGTCGAAACGGTAAAAATAAAACAGAAACTTGACGTTCGCGGTAGTTTATGTTATTTTAAATTAGGCGAAGGAGGTGGACGACTTTTCGCTGCCGACGATGCTGCCATGCTGCGTTCGAATTTTCTTCCGCATCTTGAAATAGTGTTATCTAAAACTACCGTTTATGTAACTACTAACTAATTCGCCAATTTATTAGTTGGGAATTTTGAAAAATCCATCATCTGTAATTAATTAATCGGTTAATTATAGGGTAAACAGTTTTTAATTTTGTTTATTCGTGTCGGGTTGGGCCGCAGATTCTTTAAACTTTTGTTCTTTTAATTGAACATTTTTCGTGTTACACAATTATGCCACTTGCTTCTTCTATATGGAATTTTCGAGGCACTCGTATGTACGTGCCTATTTAAATTTTATCGTTAGTTTTGCGGTAACCGTACGAGGGGTGGGTAAGCGAAATAATTTTTACCGAAATAAGTTTGTTGTATAGGTAGTAGTTAGTACTCTATGTGCCGATTAACTCACAATATTATTGGCATTTCCGGTTGGTGTTTGTTAACATTAATTGATGACGAACGGAAGCACTGCTCTCGAAACATAATTAATTAACTAATGGGGAATTTTCGATTGCGTTTTCGTTTTTCCTCATTGCCGATGAAAAATCGGAGCATAATTTTTTTTAAAAATTTATTAGAATAAATTGAAACGTACCTACAATGTAGCTTCCGGATTCCGTTTGTGAATCGATAACACACCGGAACATTTGAACGACGTTCATTCTCTTAAAGGTTACGGAAAACTTGGCAACTATGCCCGTTCGTTCTTTACTTATTAAAGTGTTCTTTATTCGGTTTAATTTATTAAAATTAACGGGCACGATTCCGACGATCTTCTGGGGAAAGTCTTCTCTCGGTATTTATGCGTCAGGCGTAGCTTTATCAACAACGTTCAAGTGTATGTAGATAGATAAGTTTTAACTTTGTACGGGAAATATTTTCGTATTGTAATTGTGTTTCGAAATCGTTCGTTGTATATAAACGCTAGAAAATGACGAATTGCAGCCAAGCAAATATAGCACATAGCATATAACTTTCTCAAATGGTGAGCTCTTCGCAAGTTATGTTGTAGTTAAAGCGTGTACAGGTCGATAACCTACATTATTAAGCATTCTATTATATGTCTTGTTGTACCTGGTCGGAATGGTCACAGTGCTCACACTCTCGGTCGCACACCACTCAGATCAAGGAGGCATATTATCTTTTCTAAAAATATATCACATTGGGCGAGTGGCGTCAGCACTCGGATTGATTAGCTTTTAATGTAGGAAAAATAAGTTGGAATACATTTTGATAAGTCACACTATTTAGTAGATCGTGTCGGGATGTTACGTTTAACTTTAACTAGGTATTTAGACGTTATGTAAAAATTCGACCTCCTTCAATTTTCGTCGATCGCGTGGAAGACTCGGGACGTTCGATCATTATTCGCTTTTTTGTGAAAATGTGGAAAATTTTAGGGGTGGTTTTAACGTCGACGGCGTCGCCCTCCACGCTATCCATAATTCCTACATAATCGTGCGAAGACCGCGATCCTTCGAATATGGTATGTGTCGTCGTAAT
The DNA here is from genome assembly GCA_036326145.1 of Rhagophthalmus giganteus. Classification (NCBI taxonomy): domain Eukaryota; kingdom Metazoa; phylum Arthropoda; class Insecta; order Coleoptera; family Rhagophthalmidae; genus Rhagophthalmus; species Rhagophthalmus giganteus. Next base: position 22,947,938 of record JARFJA010000093.1, read on the forward strand.
ATAATGTATTTATGTATCAAATTCGGTTGGCCCTTTAATATTTATTACGTAGATAGATTGAGATTCGAAATAGGGCCACGTCGGGTACACCTTCGTCCTTTTTTTGTCGTTTATAGTTGGGAAACGGTGGGATATCTAAAAATAATCCGGAAGAATATGCGTGAAGTGGAAATTTCCAGACCATCACAGTCTAATGTATAACAATGCTTTCGATTGCGACAGTATATATCTATTTTTAGAACGGTCTGTACATTTGAGATTTGTTCGGGAATTAATCCATATTTTTTGGGGATCCTCGTGTCACGTTTGGTTCACAAGTTCAACTTCGAATTCGAGTTCGTTCGAATTTTGGTATTGCACGCCATGGCCGTTTTGATAGAAAAGCCCGTCGTCGTCCGATGACGGGCTTCAGTTTATTGCAAAAATTTCAGCAATCGGGTTTTGTTTTAGAGCAGCTTTTTAGACATCGTCTGATTCAATTTTGGAATTACAGTCGAGAAAACAATTTTAAAGCTTGGTACGTTTGCGATAGCTCATTGTTAAATTTTATTAAGCAGTTCCTAAATTTATTAATGTCATTCGGGAGATACGTATAGATATTTTGTGACGTTGAACGACTTATATTGCGAAAGATTTTTAAAAAAGCATATCATCTATCTGAGGTTCTTATGGTGGTTTTAAATACTCCTAATAATTTGTCATTTTGTAACCGCATATCTACTAATTTGTGATAGTTCTACACATTTTAACGTACTATAAATAATTAATAGGTATCCGATTAACAAAGTAGACTTCAGTAGTTACTTTTAATTGTAATACGTTGTTAGAATAGAAAATTATTATTTATTGCGCAAGCAGTCATTTTTTTTGTTCGAAATATCATAATCGAACCTTTCTCTATTTTGGAAGTAATTACCGTTATATAATTTCAACCTTTTACGCAATCAAGATATATATTTTTTAATTAGTAGTGCTTCATTTCTTTGTTAGAATATTTTATAATTAAATGGTGTTTTGGGAATTATATTCAAATAAAGATGTTAGTGCAAAAAGAATTGTAGGAAATCCATATCATTAAGGAAATTACTTTCGAGGAATTTTCATATTGTTAACTTTTTTGGTCGAGTTTAAAGGATTTTATTTTTAAATGGGAAGTATAGGTACGTGTGGGTTTTTTGCTATTTAAAATGTTGCGTCATATATATATATATATATATATATATATATATATATATATATATATATATAATCGCAACTCTTATTACCTACTTTCCTACATTCTTCTAACTACATAAATCTCGTCGTGACATACCTACCCTGTATATTTAGATTATAATGTTTGGGAAAGTCAAATTCAATATGGCCGCCACTTCGTCTGGTCTGACGTTTAAATATGTTTAACTTGGGAAGCTACATTCGCGGGTTTGGTATCCGCGAATTTATTTTTCGCGAGCTGAAAATGTAGACTTTTTAACATTCGAGATTCAAGATTGAAGTAATGATAAAAATTAAAGAACTATAAAGTATATTAATGTAGAACGCCGTGCCTGGCCGAGCCGTGCCGGGCCGATCAGAAACTGTGTCTCGTGACAAGAGTAGACAAATCAGCAGACTTCTCATGATACGCTAAGCGCAAAAATGTTAATTATGTTGGACTGCGAGACTGATATAGAAATTAAAAAGTCTATATATTGGCAAAAAAGTTTTATCAGAAGAGGTCCAACGTATTGTGAAGGTTTGATTAGTAATGATATAGCTGTATCCAAACTATGATAATGTTCACGTGCATCAAGTATCAAGGGTACCAACGATGTACGTTGTATGATAGCTTATCCAAACCTATATGATTTCACGTCATCAATAAAAGTTACTAGATGCTTTATTGTAATTCGGTCTTAAAGTTTGGAAATGACATATTCTATAGATATTGTACCTTTGCCAAATATTAAGATTACAAAGAAAGCAACTACAACTTTATTAGAACTGTCAAATGACGAGACGATTGCATATATAGGTTTGATAAGCTATAACCTTGATGATGACGTGAACATCATATAGGATATTGGATAATGTAGGTACGTGCAATTAAAAAAAATATATATATTCTAAATATTTGAATAATTATGTATCGGTGTATGTGGAAATTAAAAAAATGTCGTTAGTTTTTTTTTTAATCTAATTTGGTCCCGATCACCTATTGTATAGTTTGTTAATAGACTTGACATTCCCGAAAAAAATTTGAAACGTACGTCTCGCGAATGTCAATGGTTTACTATAGTGACGATGCAAAAGTTTTTATTTGTTGTTATATGCAGGTAAGGTTGCACGCCTAGGAGTTAAGTTTATGAATCTGGGCCTAAGGCTCAAATTCCGTTTTTCAAATCAATCAAATTGATCCGGTACGCGCTCAGTTAAATCGGTACACCACACGCAAGTTTAATCGATTCTAATCGAAAATCGGTGATTAGTTAGTTACAACTACGAGAAACGAAACGTTTCTTCTTTGTGAGGCATTTTCCGTCGAATTCGCTCGGGCTTAATTCGAACGAAGTAAAGGCACAACAACCGGCCCAGATTACTCACAATAAACGACGAAGTCTGTTAAATTTGAATTTAGGAACGCGAATCTATTTTTATGGCGGGCCATCTTCAGAACTCTTCGAAGCTGTCGGAACCCCTTACGCTATTTTAGAAACGAGGAATCTTAGAATATCCTAGAAGTGAATCAGAAATGCCGTTCTTTGTTTTGTTGTATCCTTGAAACGAATCGTTTTCCCTGTGTTTCTTTTGTTTTTTTTGCGGTTTCGGGTTACGTTTCGAGTTACCCTACCTAATTTTTAATGGTACAAAACGCATTCGTGTGTCGGTGTTATTTGTCGGCACTACGGGAATTGTAATTTCATTCGTTTTATGTTCGAACCGCCGAAGGCGTTTAACTCGTTCGTTCGTTTACTGTTTTCCTGAAATTTGTCCGGATTCAGTTTTTACAATATTCGAGGATAATTAAAAATGTCCCTTCGTAAATAAACTGATCGCCGCGATATAAAGTACACATAGGTGGTATAAATGTTCTACTCGATTTGTAATTTTGTGGGTGTTTGCTCATCTTTTCTTGGCAGACTAGAGTTAATTTTGGATTGTGACGTTGAAATACAGTTCCCTAACAAGTTAGCACTGTAAAGAATAAAGTAGAATATGGTTCCCCATAATAGTTGCATTCTAAATTAGTGACTCATTTCACTCGAGTTTTGATAGCGACGTTGTAAACATTGTGCGTGTGTGTGTCTTGACGATTAGTGGAAGAATCGTTTATGGGGGAGGTTATTTAGTTAGGTAAGATTTTGATGCGGATCGTTTCGATTCGTAGCTATCGACATTTTTGTATTCGAAAGAATAAATAGCTTGTGAATAGATTCAAGGACGTTTATTAATAAACAGCTAATGGATCGCACGAACGTATTAAATAACGATTTTTTCGCTACCTGTGCGTACGTAGTAGGTGTTCTTAAACCGATTTACCCAATAATACTAGGTAACATTCTGGAATTGAGAAGTAGCGAAGCGGCGTTTCTGTCTAAAATTGTATCGTGATCCTTTTTAAAAAATCGAAACTCGTTTTGTACACAATAAATGTGGCAAACCGTAGGAAAACCTTTACGAAATACGTCGGTTAAAGTTTGCTTTATTCGTGCGAATCCGCCTTCAATTTCTTCATCATCGCAAAATGCGGTTGTAGGTATTACTCGTTCTGAAAAAATTGATCATGTAGAGTGTTTGTCGAAATATCGGATGTGGGTATTATTCTGATCGTTAACTGACGGGGTCTCCTTGTTTCAGATGTCAGCTGGATCTCAAATACAGATGGCACCGCAAGCAACCATCGGTGTTACGCAGCCCGTTCATAGCCAAGACTCCAATATGAGTACAGGTAAAAATAATATTCACCAATTACTTACTACACATATTCCAACCAGGATACCTACCTACCCGCGCGATACGTTTATTTATTTTTTTACACAGTGTCAAAGAAAAGTCGATCGACGACTTTTAATTACATCGAAATAATCGAAGTTTAATATTATTAGGCACAAAAATGTTCGTTGGGAGATCGGTAGGGGTAACACGGAAACGCTAAATTAATAAATAAACTGAACCTCGAAATTTTCCCAATTTTCTCATTACGATCTTATGAATCGTTAAGTTTTATATCAAATTTATTATCGAAAGTTGAAGATCGAATATTTTTAACGATGTCCTACATATTCGTAGTACGCAAACAAGATCGGGCCGAGCCTTATTTGGAATTTATTGTGAAGCCTTTAAACTTTATACGGCAATCATAAACGATAACTTTGCTTCCGGGCTTTCGCGAAAATTTCCAAAAATGTATCGTAACGTGACAGTTGTCCGAAATGAACCTATATCAAAAGAGCGTATTAAAAATGCGTCGCCATTTTTGTTTTTTTGTTTAAACAGCGTTTTAACGTTGATCATCTTCATTATTATTTCAAATGAGGTACCATTGTTTATCGAATGCGTAATTTTTCCGAGTGCAAAGTTCAGTATTCGCACCGAAATTTATCAAAATCGCTATTATCTATATATACACGTTCGGCACCGATTACAAAATTCGGGTTCGGAAAATACTTAAAAAATATCTTGTGTATTATGTGTAGATTCGTTGCATATATTATAAACGCGAATTCTATATTGTTAGAATCTAAAAACGAGACATGAAAAGATTTTGATTTGGCCGATTATTCCCAATAAAGCGATTTATAAAGTTCCCAAACAAATAGATATGTGGGTGTCTGTAAAAGACGATTATTTCTTTTATTTCATTTAATAAGAACAATATAAAAATAAGATTGTGATTTTGCAATACGTGATTAAACTTCGATTATCATTTCGATCGACTTAGAATCCCAAACGTATTGTTGTATTTATACTTACTTTTAGTCAGCATTCTCGATAATCTACAATAATTAATTTTCAAATATGTAATATTACCGAGAATTTATATTCAAGGTGAACTATGTGCCTAATGTTCTCGCATTCTTTCACCTATAGTTCGTACCACAATAGGAAAGGACCTATCGATCATCTAAATGTCCTGGTATTTTTGAAGCGGAACAAATTAAAATAGTAGGTAGATGTAATATGCTGTCAAAATTAATCATTAAAATATTGTTGTGCCGTTCGATTTAGTCAAATTCGGGTCCCGTTCGTTGTCCAATCGAACGAGTTTTCTCCAAGTTGAGAACGATTGACAGGTCATTTCTATATGGCACGAACTATAAAAGTTTCAAATTACCAGGTACACCAATCATTGACATGTTGATAAACATAATTACCTATAGATACAAAATCAAATTATCCATATTTTTAATCAAAAAAATTGGGATTTTTCGATTTGCATTATTTCTTCGTTTTAAAGTTTAAAATCACTAGAAAAGTATCAATTTAATCGCATTCGTTGTTAATCGGAAACAATGTTATTTAAATATAGATATGTAGGTAATTAGCATAAAACTTTTGTACTATTCAGACAATAAAAATAATTGCATTTGGAAAAGCTTAATCTAAAATTATCGTGACATGCTTTATTATCGGTGGCATTTTGTCTTTTCTACGTATTACCTCATACTAGTATCACGTGCCTAATGAATAGTTATGTTAACATTTCGAAAGCATATCCGTAAAATAGTGCGTTTACATTAAAATGTACTTACTTAATTAGTTATCTACCACCTATATTTGTAATTTTATGAAGTATAACAAATTGTCGATGGTAACGTATTTTGTGAGATTTTAATTTAATTGTACTGGGCGATTCACGAGGGAAAGTCAATTTTCGATGAAAATGTATATTCAATTTGCAATTTTTTATCTAAAATCCGATCTAAAAGCTAAAAAATGTAAGCACTACTTGTGCAATTACAGTGAAAATATCTTAGACACCACGTATGCAGGTACAGTTGGACAAAGAAGTAATACGTACGCCCGAAGCGGTGGGCGAGCGACACGGCACGAGATCCTCTGTAATCCTTTCATTGTTAACAAGGTCCTTGTAAGAAGAGTTGACGTGGCCGTTGTCCTGGTCGAGTTCCGATTTCTTTTAACGATACATTTTCGATTATTTTTAAAACGCATAACGTTTAAAACTTTCGTAACTTAAATATTCAAACGCGGCAATTTTAGATTTGTAGTTAGGTAGATTTACCTTATAGGCAGGTAATTTATTATTTAAAAATATGAATAAAAAAACAATAATAATTTTTTCATCATACTAAAGCGGAAACCTTTATTACGCGAAAGCGAAACGTGCACAAAATTATGAATTAAAAACTTGTTAATGCGGAAATCAGATGGGTACTTACTTAACTTAAGTTCTTTACCTAGAAATTCGTAATTCGTTCACTAAGCATTCGAAACCCTTATAAGGATTACCGTCAGTTACCGAAATTTTCTCATAATAGGACAATGTAGTCAATTTAAGAAATTATTATTCCCAGAAAGAATGCTCGGACCTAGATTTTGTTTTCCCATACATTTGTATAATTATCTACTATGCAAGTAATTCTGTTAACGATCCGACAATTAATAACGGATATAGTCGCGTTTGAAATTGAGTTGTGCAACAAACTCGAGCCGTGCTGTTCGGGATGAGGAACGCGTTGTTAAAATTTCAACCACCAAAAATCAAAATTGCGATCGCAGTCGTGTACTACGTACTTGTAAAAATTTGATTATTAGATCCATTACGCAATTGCGGACAAAGGCGCGCAAATAGTTGTCACTTCAAAAATGATTCTCGTACTTCACCCGCCCCACAACATGTTGATAATTGAACGAAACAAAACGCAAAAGTATCCTGTTCGTCTTATAAATTCGTATTGTGCGACTCTACACGTGATTACCTACCTATACTTGTTAGTTAAGTAAATTGGCGAATCTTAATTGAAAAATACCCCGTACCTACCTATATAAATCTTTGTAGAATAAAATAGGACCATTGAATATATTTTTATAGTTGTAAAATTGATAAATTTTTGTAGAAGATACGTTTTTACGAAATATCACACAGAGCTTAGGTACATTGTCTGGATAACGCGAGTCGACTCGTGTGTTTTTATTCGCGTGATTTGCAAGTATATACTCGAGGCCTTTATACCTGTCCACCTGAAGTCTTGTTCAATTATATAGCTTATCTACCTAAAATGTGACAATTTCAAATTCTTAGTTTACTATCAAAGTAACAAGTTCTTTGGATTCTTAAACGAATTGTTAAACTGGCTACATAATAATGCTTTTTTGATTGTCCTTTGTACCTACTAGATATACCGGGTGGTGGTCGCGAGACCCGGTCCAAGTTTACGAACCCTCCTATGTTTTGTTTATGAACCGATTGTCTTGAAATTTGAAACATGCACAATAAGACACAATTTCCAATTTATGGACGTGTAGAATCACAACGGCCGACTTCCGTTTTCGACGGAAGTGACACCAAATTTGATTTTTTAACTGGAACAGCCTGCACATTTTACTATTTTTGGAATCTAAGGACAAATTTTGTCTGATTATGTCTCAAAAATAATTTCAAAATCTTTAATTTTATTTTTCAGCACAGAAGGCCGTGACTGCGGTACAATTGTTCTATTTCGACTCTGTTAAATCCGCCCAAATAATAATTCTTTCTAGCATATTACTGTCGAGTGTTTTGTGCGCCCATAAATTGTAAAAACCTGTTTTTTTTTATAAAAAAGTTAATTTTTTAAAAACGTCACTGCGAAAATGAGTAGTTCTGACTATCTTATGCATCTAAGGCAAAGACATCGTCTGTTAATATCTGGTAACAATATTTCGATTTTTTTCACCAGAAAAATCGATTTGTATTTCCATAACACGTATGTGCTTAAAGCTACGCGATAGCACAAAGTGTGCGCTCCCGCAAAATTTACTTTTTGTCGTTTACGATAATCTGCCAAAACTACGTCGATGTATTTTTTATATATTTTTTATATTTCATATTTCGATTTATTTTTAAACAATTTAAACTACACTTGGTTGTTATCTGTCGTAAGGGTGGAAGATCTATAGAAGTGTGAAAAACAAAACAGTTAACAGTTAAGCGGTTTAGTTGACAAGGTTTGACAATTCGAGACATTGACGAAATTCAAAAATTGTTTACAATTGTGTTTATTATAGACGCCCGTGCCGAAATTATTGAAATAGAAAGGTAATTAAAAATAATTTTATTTTTTCGTATTAATTAGTTTGTTAGGTCTTAAAACAAACAAAAATTGACGTGGAAACTTTACTTCGCTTCGGGTTATATCGGTATTATCTTGGAATAGGTAAATTCAGAAAAGTTTAGAATAATTGAACAGATAGATTGTATTTTTGTAAACTTGACAACCATTTTGTTTTGTTTTGTTCATTTTATCGATTTTTTCCCACCTTCCCGATACCGTGCACGCTCCAAATAAAATATTGGCGGGGGAACAAACGCATCGCCAATAATCGGGATATATTTTTTATTCATTTAAGCGAGCTTACTGCGCAGGTTGCAAATCTTGTTTAGTAAAGGACAATAAAATTCTCAGCATCGGCGCAGAGTGAAAATTCCCCACCGACTACCCTTCAATGCATTCCGCTCACTTTTAATACGTTCCCCATCCTAAAACATAGAGGCCAATACCGTGGCGATATCTTTACTTCTAATCGAGTATTCGTATTCCCTTCTCAAAAGCCCATATAAACTTTGCCAACAGCTCGGGAAAAGGAGCCGATTCCCTTCTGCGGCCATCCAATGCAACTTTTACGGATTGTCTCTTAATTTACCGATTTACCTATGAATGTCAATTTTAATGAATTTAGATTCTAGATTTGTTATACGGAACCTTTGATTTTAATGTACGGTGGTCACCATAGAAACTGGGACACCAAACTTTGTACAATGTAAAACTAATTTTAAAAGTTAAAGTAGTTATTGATGAAATGACATTCGAATATTTAGAAAAGCTATTTGAGCAGTTATAATTATTTACCTCTGTCAATTTTAGGTTTTCAGAAAAAAATACATTTTTTTTTAACCGGGTTCTCCGGATTCTTAACAACAAATTAAAAGGGAGGTTTTAATTTTTTTATTTAATTTTAAAGCAACAAGTGATTTCTCGATAGCCCTACAAGTCATTTGAATGGATGAAAAATTGATTGTTATTTAAAACAAGTAGTACCTAGATAATAAAACGGAAGATGCTCTTGCAATACTTACACTACCTATACATACCTAACTTTTAATAATATTAAGTACACCTACCCGAAAATTATGTAAATAACTGCGAATAAATTAATTTTTTTCCATTATTTGCAGAAAAAAATATAGGTATGTAAGTATAGAATTTATTTTGAAGTCATGGAAAATGGGAATTTTATGACAATCTTTTGGTATGCTTATTACAGGGCATAACAAAAAAAGTAACTTATATTGACTATAACTTCTTAATTGGAAGGTCCATAAGAAAATGTTAAATACAAAAGTTTTCTGGTTTACTTCGACGCACATGTTGATGTGTTTGGTTTGTCTGTATATTGTTTTGTTTCGTTGCTGTCGTAACCAATTTTGTTCTTTAAATTGCACTCGTATGTTATCTTTGCGTATTTGAAAAGAGTGTTTTTTTTGTATTTAGTAGTGTCATTATATCGCAATAAAACAATGTTAAAAATAAAATAATTTTGGAAAAGGAACGAGAAAGTTCATAATAAACTAAATTAAACAAATTAATAGCAAAAGAACAAAACACAAAAGTAGTCTAATTTTGAGTGTTATTAAAAGGTATTATTACATCACTTATTAAATCCAAATGTTCAAATTGAGTCCCATTAACCGCCAGGCAATGACACTTAATCGGCGTTAAAAATTTGATTATTGTTTTTTCTATGATGTCTTTTGGCATCATCTGCACTGCGACAGTTATTCGTGCCTTTAGATTATCTAGATTGTGGTCTCTCTTTACACACATTATTTTTACGTAACCTCACAAGAAGAAATCTAATTGTGACAAGTCAGAAAACCAAACCGGCCACTCCATAGTGCTAGATGAATCGTTATTCAAGTGCTGCCTAACACATGCTGCAAAATGTGGAGGTGTCCCATCTTGTTAGAAGAAAATGTCATTATCAATATCTCCATTTTCTCCGGAAAATTTTCTCGCCTTCAGTCGTGATGGTTACTATCAATTATCTGATTACTTTGATAATAAATCATTTATTGTTTCAATTGACTAATTTTTTCATTTTCTCTTGTATACAATTTATTATTATTTTATTTTTGACGTTATCTTGTGCATGTAGATGCCATTAAAAAAAAAGTTGGTTACCATAGCAACGAAACAAAACAGCATACAAACAAACCAAATATATTATCATGTGCGTCTAAATAAACCGGAAAGCTCTTGTATTTAACATTTTTTTATGTTCCTTCTAATTAAGAAGTTATAGTCAATATAAGTTACTTTTGTTACACCCTGTATGAATAGATGTCTATATTTCCGGTTAATTTTGCCAATTTTAAATTAGATCCATCTTGAATAAATCTGTTCTTGTACAATTTTGCATTTAGAAATTGCAACTACTTGATAAAAGGTTGTGTTTAGTTTAGGTATAAAGTTGTATGTATGCAGACGAGCGTCTTGTAGATGCGCGTACCGGTAATTAACATTTACATTGTATGAAAATGTAATTATGGTGTACTATAAATATATTTTCTAAACTATGTTATGATGCAATAATTATTAAAAACACGGGCCGTGTGGCCTATTGGTTAGACCAAAGCCACGAATTGAAATTAAAAAAAACAACTATCTATTAAAAATGTTTGATGATTCAGTCAGTGTAGCAGGATAGGCGAGTTTATTTGAATGAAACCTAATTTTAATTATCTTGCACAGAATAGGTTTAAGTAAATTCCGAACTTTAAATTATTGTAATACCGATTGTTTATATTGATGCATCTCTCAAGTGTATTTCTTTTTCTCGTTTGTAAGTTTTGGTATCAAAAATGATTATTGAAAATCAGTTTAGTTGTTCAACTGCTAATCGATAGCCGAAAGGCTGGAATTTTTCCAACGAATTGTTTCATTTTTGATATCGACAAATTAAATCTAAATAGAAATGTCATCTTTTTGATGGCTTAAATTCGCCCAAATGTGGCGAGCCCTCGGGCTTCATTTATCATCAACGTTCTTCGCTAAACGTGAACCGATTGTTTCAGGTTCGTCTCATAGTGATAAAGAGGTGGACTCGAATACTCCAGAAAAAATACCTAGAACACCTTCTGAAAGAAAGCGGAAACGGAAAGTGGACGATACGGGTGGAACGGGGAAGGGTATTCGCACTATTTCTACAGATGCAAAAAAAATTAACGATTATTTTGGTAGTAAACATTCTGGCAATAGTCCCATTAGACACGGTGGAGCAAAAAGTCCGTCTCCTCAACAACCTTATCCGATGGTAAGCATCAGTTTTTTCTTTATTTCGTTAATAATAATGGGTACCTACATGCTTTTATTTATTGTGTCATGAAAATAAGTCGAACATATGTATATAGATCTAAATGAAGTGCGATTTTAGAAATAGTAGCAACAAAATTTTAATTGCAATCATATTGTTGGGCACGTTAATTTGAATAAGCGATATTCCCCCTTTTCAAAAGTGACAGTAAAGTAGACCGTTATACTTCTCACAATCAGTTTAGTTCTTGTTTAGTCCTTGGCCTCTTCTGGGTATTTTAGCTAACTATTATTTGAATTGTGACTTTTATGGATAGTAAACAGTTTATGGGGGGTCCATTTCGAAGGTGTTCGAAAAACATTTCTTATTATTGTTGTCGGCATAATTGTTAAATACAAGAACCGATCGTTAATTGTTAACATTTTTTTCTTTAAATCAAAATGCCATTTATAATTTGTTTAATGTTTAAGAGTATAGTTTGTATTTTGAATTATTTTTACAGTAGCCTTTTAACCTCGGTTATCGCTCAATTATGTTACATGAATAAATAACAGTTTTTTTTGGACTTTTATCTGTTTATTTTTTTATATAAATTTCAAAATATAATGTTATGTTACTAAACTTATCGTGCAGTTAAACAACATTATGAACCACCAAGAGATTGCGAACAGATGTTTTTATTAGCACCTATAAAATACCATGATGATAGTTTTTGACCTCATGATAATGTAACTTGATTATACTTTACATGCACTACCAACTGAAATATCGTTTGATTTTATTAGATGATTTATTAATTTTTATTATTTTTGTTACTAGTAAGACGTTACGTTTCAGTTTCCGCCATCCCCGCAGCAGGTGGGGTTACCATCGCCACAGGTGCCGGTAAATTCCGTTCCTTTCGAATTTTACAAACAGCAACCTCCTAGACTTCCTCTCCCCACTATGGTTAGCAAACATGTACAGGTGAGTTGGCTAAAGAATATTTAATTTTCATTTAATATTACCGAAGATCGTCTTCGTCAAAAACAGCTACGATACACTTATAGTGGTGTAAAAGATTTAGCATCTTCAGATAAAAAAAAATTACTTGTCCTTTTATTTGAGCTAGTAGTACAACTCGTTTACTCGGACGACTTCTTGCCAGCGCGGGCGCGGCGAGTAGCGAGTAAATTCGCTCAATGTAATTGAGAATCGTATACTGAATATTGATTAAAAATAATAATAATAAAGAAGATAATTACTTAGAAAAACAAAAGTAATGTAATAAAAGTTGCCAAACATTTCTTTTTTATCATCGCTTTTATAGCATAAAGGGAAATTTAACAAAAACATTTATGTAGAAAATAATGAAATAACAACATCTAAGAAGAGACGTTCTCATTTTTACGTACTTAACACATTTTAATAAAATTTTATTTTATTGTCTGTGATCATATTCGTGTCGTCTGTAAAGGGTAATTCCTGTTAACGGTCGTTACATTTGTAAGGCGTTGAATGTAATTTCTATCTCTCAAAACTGTCCAAATATAATTTAAATGCCGTCAATCTATATTATATAGTCTAAACACAGATATAAGTCACCCAACAAAGAGCAACAGAGAATTTCAGACAAAAGTAGCGTCAAGAAAAGTGATGTAACGATCGTTGTTACACCAAACTATTCTTATCACCAGGAATGCAAAATCTGTAAAGTGCAAAACATTTTTTTACTGAATACTAAAATTCTCGCATAACTTCAACACTACTTCATAACACAACATATTTAATAAATACAAAAAGAACATCCTGAATACAATAAATCATAATCATCTAATGTAACTGTTGTTATACTTGAATTACCCTAAAGGTCTTAATATAAAATAAAACACGAGTACAAAGAAATAAAAAATTAAACTTTTCTTCTGAGATTGTAAGAAAAACCAGATGAATTTCAGACAAACTGTTTATATATAAATTCACGATGTTGATCTGGCATTTTTTCATTTCATAAAATAATACACACACCTATACTTATACTAACATAAAATTATTAACGAATATTTTTAAGAATATGCTTTTTTTTAATTGAAAATAAAAGTTTTGTTTTCAAAGACTTATTGTTTTAAACTGTTTTTATATATACCTAAGTAATTATTAAAAAAATATTAAAATTAGATAATATTAGTTATAACTAACTACATACATGATGATATACAACCAAAATGATCAAATGATTATTACTTACATGCACTACCAACTGAAGTATACGATATTATTTTAAATCAATTTAAAATCTCTTTAGCACACATTAATTGCTGTCAATTTTCAGACTGAATTAACGTGTCAAAGGATACAAGAATTTGAGACGCAAGCGTCATCGGATCTTGAACTGCGAAATAATAAAATCGAAGAACTGACACGTACTAACGAAGAATTAAGACACCAAATATCAGCGCAACAAAAAACCATAGACCAGCACAAGCAACACATTAACAAGTGCATCGAAGTAGTGAAGAAATTATTAATGGAAAAAAGTTCAATTGAAAAAAAGGAGGCAAGACAAAAGTGTATGCAAAATAGACTTAGGTTAGGACAATTTGTTACACAGAGGGTGGGGGCGACGTTTCAAGAAAATTGGACTGACGGGCACGCGTTTCAGGAATTAGCTAGGTGCGTTTCTATATATTACGGCTCCTTGTCTTTGTTTTAAGTGGCTAAATTGCAGGCGGCAGGAAGAAATCACGGCGGAAAGAGAAGAGATCGATAGGCAAAAAAAGTTATTACTTAAAAAAAGGCCTTCGAACAGCGAAGGCGGTCGGAAAAGAAATAATTCTGCTATGCATAATGGCACAGATACAACATTTCTGAAGCCGGATGCAGTACCTGGTTCCTTTTCCTTACAGGAGTATTACGAGGCTGACGAAATATTAAAAGTGAGTGAGTGGTGTTTAGGGTTTTGCCGAGATTGAGATTTTGAGAAACATTATAAACAAAAGTAAGATAGCTTTAGTGCTAAACAAATAATTTGGTGTTTTGCCAAAACACATAATACTTGAGTACTATTTCTTCGAAATAGAACAAGTAAATCTAATTGCTATTTTTATAGTTATTTTAGCGTTGCGAATATAATTCAAATTTCAAAGTTGCCTAATTATTTATTTAAAAATTTTAATGAATTAATTGTCACATTAGTTAGTTATTATGATTTTATTCGAAAAATCGCATTTTTTGTTTGTTTTTGTTTTTTTTAATCTTGTGCAGGGTCTTTCAAATAATACGTGACGACCTGCCTATTAATGTTTTATCTAATTATCTAACAAAAATATTAATAGGAAATATGTTGTTACACACAGGCATTTTTTCATCTCAATCAATCCTCCCACTTACACCGTCATTGTATTATTCGCAGTTAAGACAAAGCGCACTGAAAAAAGAAGATGCAGATCTTCAATTGGAAATGGAGAAATTAGAGAGAGAACGTAATTTACACATTCGAGAATTGAAGCGTATACACAACGAGGATCAGTCGAGGTTCAACAACCATCCAGTGCTCAATGACCGGTACCTGCTGCTCATGCTGTTGGGTAAAGGTGGATTTAGTGAAGTACATAAAGCGTTTGATCTAAAAGAGCAGCGATACGTTGCTTGTAAAGTACATCAGCTCAATAAAGATTGGAAAGAAGACAAAAAAGCCAATTATATTAAGTGAGTCGTGTTGGATGTTAAACCGAATCTCTCGTTACTATTTTTTTATAAATTCTTTCAGGCACGCTTTAAGAGAGTACAATATTCACAAATCACTAGATCATCCTAGAGTTGTAAAGCTGTATGATGTGTTTGAAATAGATGCCAATTCGTTCTGTACTGTTTTAGAATACTGTGATGGTCATGATCTTGACTTTTACCTTAAACAGGTATCGATTAGAAATTCCATTAAGCGTTATCACAGTGTTAAATGCCGTCGAATTTCTTTTCAGCATAAGACAATACCAGAAAGAGAAGCACGATCGATAGTTATGCAAGTAGTGTCTGCTCTTAAGTACCTGAATGAAATTAAGCCTCCGGTGATACATTACGACCTAAAACCGGGCAATATTTTGCTTACCGAGGGTAATGTTTGTGGTGAAATTAAAATCACAGACTTCGGACTTAGTAAGGTTATGGACGAGGAGAATTACAATCCTGACCACGGTATGGATCTTACATCACAGGGAGCTGGTACTTATTGGTAAGTTTAGTTGTATATAAACTAATTTCCATTTGACAAATGCGTTTGAATTCGTTTTTATTTTACTAAATAATATAATATAATGGTTAAAGAAATAGAAATAGTTTTGATAAATTTTGTTCAGAATAGAAACGTTTAGAACCTATTTGAGCAAAAGGGATTCATATAGAAATTTAATTTTACTGATAAAATATTTAATCGCATGATGATATAATTGTTCCCAGACCGACTATGACGGCGAACAATTGTTTCAAGACGGGACTGAGCACTTAATTACAGTACACACAACGATTAAGCGGTCGAAATTATTTTTTCTAATCGATATTTTTACTTTACTTTCAGGTACCTTCCTCCCGAATGTTTTGTTGTCGGTAAAAATCCACCAAAAATTTCTTCTAAAGTGGACGTGTGGAGCGTAGGGGTCATATTTTATCAATGTCTATATGGTAAAAAGCCTTTTGGACACAATCAATCTCAGGCCACAATTTTAGAAGAAAATACTATCCTAAAAGCAACAGAAGTTCAATTTGCTAATAAACCTGCTGTTACAAATGAAGCTAAGGTACGATATATTTATTTATCGACACGTTTATTCGTTCGTTTAATAGCCTCGTTGCTGAAATTTTAATGATGATTTCCCAGCGTACTGAGTATCGAATGTGTGATTACACTTACATGCACTACCAACTGATTTACTACTGTAACTTAAACGATGTCCTTTTCTTTCCTCTAATGGAGATCGATAATTTCGCTTTGTTTGCAGAGTTTTATCCGGGCTTGCTTGGCGTATCGAAAGGAAGACCGTATAGACGTGCTGTCGTTGGCAAGGCACGAGTATTTACAACCGCCAATGCCCAAACATTCAAGACTTACCTCAAACCAACAGCAGCAGCAGCAGCAACAGCAGCAACAGCAGCAACAACCGGGTTCCTTTTCGACGGGCATATTTGGGGGTGCAATGAATGCTTCATCTTCGTCTTAGTGCTGTGCTGTGTTTCCTAAGTTATTAAAAAAGTGTATTTAATACTAAGTACGTAAAAGTAAAACTTGATCAAAAGTACTTTTAGTTAATTAATAATGAGTGGAACGTGATTTTAGAATGATCGATAAATAGACAATATTATATATAAACGATCTTAAAGAAAAAAAGTAAAGACTATATCTTCTTATCTCTTTCCTCATAACTGCTTATGCTTCCTGTTCTAAGGCATTTTGTCAGAAAGATTGAGAATTTTTATTGGAGCGATTGCGCATTCAAAATTATTCGACAAAATTATTCATCGATGTGTTACCGTTTGTTACATGTAGAAAGAAGCATCCGAAGGAAATTTTCAAACTCAATAAAATCCTAAGTTGCAGTCCAGCAAACTAAGAAGTGCAAGTTGATAGTCTCTCACGTGTTTTCTTTTTTTATATAATATATATATATATATAATATATAAAATATAGGACGTTTATTAAGTTATTTTTATGAAGTGACCTTGCTTTGTATCATAGTGTGTATTTGGTTCGCTGCAGTCCCTATCTTCGATAATTATTACTATAAGTAGAAAGTGTACAGGAAACGTCACGTCGCCCTTTCCATTTTGGTGATGATACGCTTATTAAATTTCTCAAAATCAAAGGACTACGCTCAGATTATGAGCTTAACGATGTTTCATGCGTTTTTATTTAATAAGCAATTATTCTCTTTGCAGCCTTGAGACATTTTTGTCACGACTGGTAATTTTAACGATGTTTTTGTTTGATTGTAGAGATCCATTTTATTTATTACAGTTAATTTTGTGTATTGACGTTTAAGTTTATATCTAATAATTGTATATAATGTGGCAGTTAGAATATAAATTTTTGTTAAAAGATAGGTAGCAGTTGTTCACGGAAAAACCTCAGTTTGTTTAAACTTAACGAAATTTCTGCGTAGACGGTAAGTTATTTTTGTTTGTAGCAAATGCATGTATGAAACAAAGTGGGGTTTTCAAAATTTAACGCAAGAAAAATGTCTCAAACAAGATATTTGTAAATTTTTAGCTTGTTGAACTGAATCGAATGCCAAACAAAAGTTGAAAATTACGCTCTGAAACCCAATCTTTATGTATTGTGTTAGCGGATGTTTCTGTCAAACACAATATGTTGTAGAATAAACTCTTAACAGTTTTAATATTAATTATAAGATTGTAACGTGTACAGTTGAAAATAGTAACAATCTAATAAACAATGTTGTAGTTAACGTTTTCAATATGTTTGGCAACATTCGGCTAACTTATTTTAAGTATCTTGTACCAGCCTGTGCTGCAATCGAGTGGATGCCAAATGTCCAATATAAGTAAAACTCGCAAATAAATACATGTTAATTATTTATACTGTGCTGTTTGTGTGGGTGGTACGCCACGGACATTGTGATAAGACGTAGTTAAGCAAGTCATGAGTAGCAAACGAAAATGTATCGTTATTTTATTGTTTATTGTACTTGTATCTATACTTTTTATTTTATACAATCGTTCACAGTTTTTTTTTTTTTTGGAATATACAACCATTGTACATACAGTGTGTATGAATTACACAGTAAAAAGTTTTAAAAACTAATCGGAGAAATTTGCATTTTCTTAATAATAATTACATTTTAAATTTGTTTCATTACACAGTCGAATGTAAATAAAGATAGTTGTGTTAGTCCCACAAAGTGATTCTATAAGATACTAAATGTTACTATAATAAATTTATTTCAGATAACTGCAACAATAATTTTTGTAGTGGTTAAATTTCAGAAACATTTTCATTTAAATTATTGAAAAGTATGTTTTTACAATAAAAAGTGTGAACAATTGAAATTATTTTGAGCAAAATGTTTATTTTAAATTGTAATTACATTCTACGATTCAGTACAGTTTTTAAGTTGCACACTTAATATTTTATGAATGTAATGAACACAGCAGCTCGATTGCTGTCGAAGAGAATATCATAACAAAATGTTCAGGTTTTACCATCGGCTATGGTCATTGGAATTTTTTTAATAGGATCCTGGATATTTTTATAGATTTGGATATACAGTAATGAACTCTCATTTGTTATGATCCGTTATAAATGGCCAAACAAATTGTTCATTTAATTCAATGTAATTTTTTTCGCTTATAACGAACTTCCATACATTGAACTTTCATATATAATAAACCACATTTTACATTTTAAATCATACAATATATCGCTTATAATGAACTTTCTACAAACATACTTTAATCTTCGATATATGGCTTATAACAAATATTTAAAATTTGCTCATTGGTCTTAAATGCAAGCTTGACGCCTGCAAGTTATCGAGTCATAGAGCCATAAATATACTACACGAGATTATTATGACCAATTTGATTGGTTGGATTTGTTATCCTTTGGTTTAACTGTTCACCATTTTATTTCAACACAGAAGATAAGCTGTTTTAAGTGGTCCCATTGGTAAAAATCCAAAGGATTGAGATTTTTTTAAATAAAATAATTCGCGTTTTTTGACGTACTGTCTTTCAATGGTTGGTAACTAGATATTAAATTAATGAATTTCCTACTTGTAATAAAACTTTTGATCCTTCCTAGTTCAGTAATTGATTGATATAAGACCTATTTACATTTATGTAACATTTCTTACTCGGAATAATCTCAATAAATTGCCAAAATTTTTACATTGGTTATAAGTAACCCTGTACATAATTTTTTTAACATGCAAGTATTGTATTGTTCGTTTTTTCGTATTGTTCGTTGTAAAAAACGGACGTTCAGTGGATGATCTGTGATATTTGCGATCTTTTGTTTATATAAGAATTTATTTTTTTAATTTACCGTTTGGTTGGATATAATAAATTTCAGCTACAATGACATTTTTGGTGTCCAGTAGTGGTTCATTTCAGTTAAGTAATTGAAAATAAAATGTATAAAGTTCGATAAATTCAAAAATGTTCGAATTTTCAAGCTCGTCAACAAATGAACAACCTAGCATATCCCCATGTCAAATTCCACGTCAAATCAACCAATGACTTCCCAAAAATTCATCGTATTTAGTGCAATGGTAGTACCAATAAAGTTAACAAAAACAAAATTCACCTTAGATGTTATTTTGGACTATTAGAAAACCTGATACAAAGAGCATATAGCCACAGACCTATGAAAATTCCCGAGGGTTTTACAAGATTAAAATTAATACTCATTAAAACTGTTATTGATGCTGATGCAAATATGGAATCCAAATTTAAATAGATCGACCGGAAGTAATTGTTTTGTGGCTTTAACATTAACATTGAAGTATATGAGAGAAACATGTTTTTCGCTAATTACTTTAATAATAAGGAGTTTAAGTGGACTTAATTGTACTATATACTTCATCATATACCGTTGATATCTATCGATTTGCCCCACGATTCTATCATTTTTTGTTTCGTAGTTTACGGCTAAAGGGTATAGCCGGATAAGCATGGCAAAATGGCCCCCAAAGAAATCTACGAAACAACCTATATTATTACATTGGCAAGTCATAAGGAAACGATATATACATGTTTTACTCCCTGATCTTCAGTAGTCCTTGAGAAAATCAAAAAAGTATGCACCGGGGGAACTATTTTTTAAATTCGTTTATCTACGAAACTATTATAGCTACGAACATAAATCAAAAACAGATTGTTAGAGAATACTTCACAATATAACATGTTTTTTCTATTAGTTTCGACTAATAATAACTATTAAAAAATTAATGGAGAAATTTTGAAAATTGAAAATTTTACAGTTCGGCCAGAGTGACAATCATCAAAAAAATGTCAAATATTGCTACTAATGTCTACTACTACTCCTAAAAGTTTCGTGAAAAAAAAATTGGTACAACACTCTGAAAAAAAATAAAAGCAAATATTGTTAGCGTCAAAACAAAAACGACAAGTTAAGTTTTTTACGTTGTTTAAACCGCGAATAGAAGTAGTGGTCAAGTAAAAAATATAAGAATGTTTCACTACTTACTGTAGTTGTGTAAAGCGATCTCATTGTCAGTACCCATCACCATACAAGAACAGCGCCGGCGCGGCGCTTTAGTCGGACATGCAGTTCAAGTTCTAACATTCTTGCAGTGTTGTTAATATTTATGTTCGACGATTAAAATACGTAGTTCTAGAAATTCGAAAATCGTACTCGGGTCCAAAAAAAAGTGCCTTTGTGGAAGCCGTTTACAATCTGTACAATCAATGGCTACGTTCTTGATATTGTGGGGCCTTTTCATGGTACTCAAAATGATGCGACGATTATGAAACTCGTATTTCAAGACTCCGTAGGCATAAGAACTACGTTACAATCACATGATGTGTTCATTGTTGATCGTGGTTTTCGTGATGTAATAAACTACATAACTAATGAAGGCTTTACCGTATTTATGCCTGCCTGTAAAGGCAAAAAATCTCAATTAACTACGGAAAAAGCAAACATATCGCGAAAAGTAACAAAAATACGTTGTGTAGTCGAAGCTGTACATGGTGCTATAAGCCAAAAATATCGTCTCTTACATCGCAACTTAGATAATAAACTGCTTCCAAAGGTACGATTGTTGTGATACGGACAAAGGTTGAGTTCAGATGGTGCATTACAAGACGAAATTATTGAATATATAGAAAGCAGAATGAATTCGACAAATATTTTGCGGGAAGATGTTGTTAACCATCATTGGAATCGTCGGAAATCGTCTTTTCAACATCTAATGGTATCTGACCTCCTAGATTTTCCACGTTTAACTGAGAGCAAGACTTGAAAGTTTTATTTACAGGCAGTTATCAACTTTCCCAAGCTGTGTCGTAATTATCAGAAATACTGGACAATAAGAATAATCTTCTCGTGCAGTATGTCAAACAAACACCATATATTATAAAACTGAAAGTACGATCGAGACATAAAAATAATAAAGTATATCGTATTTATATCGATTATATTCCTATTGTTGTGACTGTCCCAACGGTAATAGAACACTTGGGTGTTGTTCACATGCAGCAACTATAATATATTATTTATCACTCGCCCGATAAATGCTGCGTAATATATGTCCAGCAGAGATATTGTCGAAAATATTTGCAACAAATTCTGTTTCTGTTGGCATTAATGAAGATAGTGATGATGATTAATAATATTGACTGTAGGTAAACATCTGTACTCACTCAGGCAACTATATAACCAGAATTAATTAATAACAATAGAAACGTTTTCTATCGCATTCGATTATATTTATGTACATAAGACATTTGTAACTTTTCTATTAACCGAAATCCCCGTATATTAGATACTTATTTGCATTTTTTGTTTTGTTTATATTTTATATTGTCATAATTGTTGTTTTATTTTGTTATAGTTTATATTTTTGTTTATGTAGGTGCGGTACATTATATAGTAGTAGTGACTATAGAGTGTACATTATTTTTTTTCAAAGTGTTGTACCAATTTTTTTTTCACGAAACTCTTAGGAGTAGTAGTAGACATTAGTAGCAATATTTGACATTTTTTTTATGATTGTCACTCTGGCCGAACTGTAAAATTTTCAATTTTCAAAATTTCTCCATTAATTTTTTAATAGTTATTATTAGTCAAAACTAATAGAAAAAACATATGTTATATTGTGAAGTATTCTCTAACAATCTGTTTTTGATTTATGTTCGTAGCTATAATAGTTTCGTAAATAAACGAATTTAAAAAATAGTTCCCCCGGTACATACTTTTTTGATTTTCTCAAGGACTACTGAAGGTCAGGGAGTAAAACGTGTATATATCGTTTCCTTATGACTTGCCAATGTAATAATATAGGTTGTTTCGTAGATTTATTTGGGGGCCATTTTGCCATGCTTATCCGGCTATACCTTTTAACAACCGTTCTTTTAATTTTTATTATTTGTTTCAAAACGAAATTTCTTTCTTTTTCTTTTCTTAATAGATAATTAACCGCCGCAGTTTTTATAATGGTCAGGTTACGCCGAAGCATGTCTAATGTCATCATTTTTGACCATAATTCTGAATAATTTTCCAGCAACGTAAACAATTTACTTTAACAAACGATACTATCATTTAATGCATTTTAGTTTTAAAATTTATTTACCTATTGGCCGTATAATACTTTTTTAATTTTTGTATTTCCATATCGTGTAAACTTAACAAATCCTCGCCGTACAAGCTGCTGTGAAAATTTACAAAATAATTCCTTTCTTCTTTCGCGAAATGATATTTATCTTACAACGTAGTAAGCTCGTCACGAAGTCCTTTGACGAACTTGTGTAAGTAAAATAATAAATTGTAATTTTGTTCGAATCGTAAATGCATAATATACTTAGTTTGAAACATTTAACTTAGAAACATTTTCAATTCTTCGCGCCGCCGCCGTTTTAATTCTATTTTAAAAGCTTTGAAAGTTTCGTAGCTGTTACCGGTATGTTTCTCTAAAAATTCGTAATGATCTTATTCGAGTTCTTTCCTCCTTCAAAAATTATGTCTGTTGTTATATCATCTTTTTCTGACGCTTTATTTCTTTTCTCTTCTGCAGATGCTTTCCACATTTTTTCTTCTATAATTTCGAGAATCTCTTCTGACCCTACGTTTTCTAATTGTAATTTTTCCTTCGTTTGGCGGTCGTCGTTTTTCTGTTTCTACGTTTCGTACAGATTTGTGTAGAATTTCTCCACCTCTTAAGTTTAAATAATTCGAAAGGGCCTTTGTAGTCGTTCTGAACTTTCTTAGAATAAACCAACATAGACTAAAATATTTTTTTGACATAGAGTAGCGTTTCAATAAATTGTATTTTTTATATTAACAAGGTTTTCTGACGTATTGAAGATATTTGCTGTTGAAGGAACGTATAAATTTTTTTCTCTTTTTCCAATTATTAGATCGATACAAACATCAATTATTATAATTTTTTTTAATAATTAATAATTAAATGGGTCGTAACTCTTGAGGGGACGCGTTTTCGGACCAGTGACTGCGGGACGTTTACATGAACTGTTTTCATCCTTATGATGAGTCCACTCTATATATGCAATAATCGCTATTAATTAATTGCGCTAAGTTAGTTTGAAAAGTTATCGGATTCCGCTTCAGGAATCAATAAGTTACGGGCCGGGCCATTGCAGAACACTACTACTCGTTTGATGTAAATATGATAGATAATTCAAATACGGAATTGAATCGGGCCACCAAACGTACGTTAATAGAAATCGATCGTTTTAAGACTGTCACGGGGATATTTTAAATAATAAAAATTTATCGATTTTATGTTTAGAATGCATAGAGACTACATATTTTACGTAGGTTCCTGTGTTTCCGTACATATTTGATCATTTTGCCAGAGATCTAAAAATATGAATTTATTGTATTTCCACGCGGCGCGACGCGACTCTTTTATGCCAGTTAAATGATGATAAACGGACATATCTGTTTTTGCGAGTTTGTGTTTTATTTATATGATTCCATTTATAGTAGTAAGATTAAAAAAAAAAGTTCAAATATATACGCTGATCAAAACGGAACGAACGAAACGAAAGTTAGAAATCGTAAATTCAAATATATACGCTGATCAAAACGGAACGAAACGCAATAGGTTATAAATGTAATTTGAATCAAAACGTAGCTTCTTAAATCTCCAAGTTAGGCGGTCGTGATTAAAAGAAAGTTTTCGAAGCAGAAACGGCCTTCATTAATATTTCATCGCGAACGAAAAATGAAACTTCGACATTTCATATTTTGTGACACTTTAAATACCTATACCAGGAATATTGGTATTCAAATGAAAATTTAACTTTTAATTCACGGTCGAGTACCTAAGTACGTATAATCGTCAATTTATTTAATTATTGCAATTTTATTTATCAGTGTCGATTTTCTATTTTGAAGACGAGACGGAGATATGTTAGGGTTTTATGCCATCGACGACGGGGACTTTGTTAAAATTTGATATTGGAGACATGCGTTGGCTCCGTAGGACTTAACCATCAGTTTTGAAAGCTTAAGATGGTTATGTCAGTTGTGACCTTTTGTCTACTATGCACATGACATAACTTAATGTGGAGGTTTATTAAGTCCCCGTCGAATTTTACGAGGCAATTTCGTTCTGGGCTATGTGAATCGTAAGCTCCCCGTCGAAGGGTGTAAGCGGGTAGTTTTCGAGATTTTCATTCTGAATCGATTGATGTATCCATAAAGGGCTGTGGCCTCGTAGTTTCTAACAAGTTTAACCGCGAAGTTGATTTTTACATCAAATTAATTTTAAGATTAAGCCGTATTTCTAATCACGACAGTGACAGCTCATTGGTTTAACAATGACCGGTTTATATATATATATATATATATATATATATATATATATATATATATATATATATATATATATATATATATATATAGCTTTAACTGAGCTTTTGTCCTATGTTACAAATCTTTTTTAAACGTAGTTTTGTGCGAAAGCTCGACTTCGAGGTTGAACTGTTTAACAACCGCGAGGGTACAGCCCTTATGGATTACCTATACAAATCGATTCAGAATCGAAAAATCTACAAAACGAGCCCTGGGTAATTTAAATAAGTTCCCTTGCCAATTTGTATATAGGTACATATAGGTATACAGGTATATTTGTACGCCATTGTTTCACAGTTTCGAAATTGTCATAGAAAAATGTTTCATATTTTAAAAAAAATTTATTCATTTTTACGAAATAGTTTGTGTTAAACTGCAACGTTTAATCGGTGGGTCGCACGGTACTGGCACTGGTAAAGCGCACTGCCCTGCCAGCTTTTCAGCCGGAGACTGCGGTGGGTTGTTCGTAAACGCTAGAAAGAAAACTTGTTCGAATGGTCGCAGTTATCTGAAGTTATCGGTCGGAAATTATCTTTATTTACGCACACAATATATATATATATATATATATATATATATATATATATATATATATATATATGTTCGCGTCATCAATACAAGGTTACTATATGATGACGTTTCACACAGTGCTGTCACCTCGTACCTCGTATTTCGTCAGTTCTAATAAATTGTAGTTTTTCTTTATACCATCTAATATGTGCGCAAGTAAATCATCTATAGAATATGTCACTTTCCAAACTTTAAACCGAATTACAAATAAACAATCTAGTAACTTTTTGTTGATGACGTGAACATCATATAGGTTTGGATAAGCTATAGATTGTTTATTTGTAATTCGGTATAAAGTTTGGAAAGTGACATATTCTATAGATGATTTACTTGCGCACATATTAGATGGTATAAAGAAAGATTACAATTTATTATAACTGTCAAAATACGAGGTACGAAGTGACAGCACTGTGTAAAACGTCATCATCTAGTAACCTTGTATTGATGACGTGAACATCATATAGGTTTGGATAAACTATTCAGTGGAAAATAATGTTTAAAATAAAACAAAAGGCGATTCCAATTTTTTCCGAAGCGTATTGTATACGCGCCGCGTTATTTCGGACGCCGCGTGTATACCGGGTTGGTATGGCGAATTCCCCTAGCGGGCGAACGTGCCATTAGCAGCTGTCAGTGGCGAATATGTCGATGATATTGATTGATTATATAAATATAAATGAGTAATGGACCACCTATTTAAAAGTTTTGTACAATTGAATGCACACGAAATACAAATTTTCTTATTGTTAGGCTCATCCTAAAGTGACGCGGATGTCATTTGTTCGGTACGCAAGACATTCTTTTGTAAAATAATAGATATCTCGACGTTATCTTCTTTATACCTGCAATGCATTTGGGCGTTTTACGTGATGCCTAGTCGGTTTATTCCGGGTTGTGTTTAATGAACGTCGTGTTGAATTTTCGTTCGTTTAGCTAGTTTTCGATTTTTGGTTCCGTTGTTAATAAATCGATGTGCCGGGTTAAACTGGTGAATACGAAGTTTTTCCGGATTGACTTTCAAATATGTAGGACTAATCGACTGGTTCTCTCCCATTAAACAGTGCTTGGACGAACTCGGGTGCTTCGACTGTAGAATTTGTTATCAAGTAAGTGGCACGTTTTCTATTTTAATTTAGGTAAATTGTCGACAATCTGCGAATGATTTAAAGTTTAATTTTAAAATTTTAATTGCGCGATTTTGTTCGAATTCGATAGGTATATAGAATATATAGGTATATAGAATATCGCGTTTGTAATGCCGCGTCGCTCTTATTTTAGGCAATTTTCGCATTGCCGATTTCGTAATCGTAAAAAATCGTAGAATTATTAACTAAAAATTCCATTGGTGACGTCACGTTCATACGATGTTCGTTCTCCTGTTATATATACTTCGTCCAAACCTATATGCAACACGTCATCAATGAAAGGTTACTAGATGATGACGTTCACGCAGTGCTGTCACCTCGTACCTTGTATTTTGACAGTTCTAATAAATTGTAGTCTTTCTTTATGCCATCTAATATGTACGCAGGTAAATAATCTATACAATATGTCATTTTCCAAACTTTAAACCGAATTACAAATAAACAATCTAGTAACTTTTTGTTGATGACGTGAATTGCATATAGGTTTGGATAAAATTGTACCTATATCGTAAAAAGAACGATTGCCGACTCGGATGATAAGAAACGTTAATTTTAACGTACGTTTGAATAACATTATTACCAAGTTTTTTTACATTATAAACTAATTTTTGACTTCTTAATTTTAGAAGAGTTTTTAATGATGGTTTGTCGACGATTAATCACTTTTGTTCGCAATATAGGTCATATTTATTATTCGATGTTTCTGTCAATAAATATTGTATTATTATACGTATTGTATGCTATAATGTTTCTCCTTCGTACATTATTAGTGTGCGTTTCGACCGCATCGGACGCGTTTTGATTTATAACCTTCCGCATTAAATTTTTTGCCCGTCAGGACCGAGAAAGAAACTTTAATATCGTTACGTTTTACTGTTGCAATAGTATATTTTTAATCATAACGGTATTTCTCGTATTCGAGTACTTACTTACCAACATGTATTATATCCAATGATTTTGTATTTTTAAAAGCTCTAATAAGATCTCTACGTAGATACTCGAGCTTTTTAATTACGTGGTGTTATTATATTAAACCGAAGTGCCCATCAAGAATTTCCGCGACCGTGGTTAATGTGGAATTGTACAAACCCCTTCTAAATTAATAATATACGCACAAGTTTGAAAAACAAACCCCAAAGGAAATTTAGTTTCAGGAAGGAAAGCTTAATAATAAACGCTATCTGGTTGATACCAAGAATTTATCCCAGTCAAGATGTGATTCACGATGTAAAAAAATGCTCCACGCTAGTTGTCAATTAGATATAAACAGCGTGTTAAACGTATTTGCAATCTAAAAGCGTTTTATTTTCTTGCAGGATTTATGGATTTATACGACGGTTGTCAGTCAGGATTGAAAAAAAAATGGCGGTTTCTTGTTTATTCCGACTGGCGTAACACATAATTAATTGCGTCCGCAGGCATTCATCGTTTAGGGGAGACCGGGGCACAATGGAAGAAAAAAAATATTTTGGCTCTAAAAGGCCCAAATTTTAATATAATTTAAAAATAGAATAATCATCGAAATGCTTAGAGTTCTCGGGGTGAAATCAAGGTGTCACAGTAAATAAATAGATTTTGAGTAGCGAGTAGTGTTAATTTTAATCAATAGGTTTTTCTTGTTTCACTGTACCCCATATCTGGGGCACTATAAAACAGTACCAATTCTGCTAGCAGAATTCACCCTTGCAATTCCAAATTGCAAGTAACATTTTTGACGGTTCGTTTGTCCGAAAAACGTTGGTTGTGGTAAAATTTGCTTTATTGTGCTCAAAAAAACTAAGGAAATGTCGGCAATATGTGATTTATAAAAACGATCACTAACTTTGTCACTTTTCCTCAGGAAATCAATTTCAAATTCATCGTTTTCGTCCTCGGAGGCGACAATTTTTCCAACGTAAAATATTGTCTTCTTTTTTTTTGCCGTAAATTCTACAAAAACATAATCGCCCTCACTTGGTTTACATTTTTGGTCTTCAAACTCTTCGTTTTCATTTACAGTGAGCATTTAACAACTATTGAAATTAGGCAACTCGCCTAATTTCAATAGTTGTTAAACCATAAAACATCCGAGCAGAATTTATTATATATTCCGCCAACTGTTGTTCCTGGTCACTTGTAAAAATTTGTCGCACCTTATTATAATTGCGAATGTCTTCATTTTCTTATCTATTCTTACTCTTTTGCATAATTCTTCTTCAATGTATTGCGATTACCGATAAAATGTTAAATGTTTTATTGTGTCCCGGTTTCCCCTACCTACTAGAAATGACATTAGCCAATCAGAAAATTTAATTTTTTTTAGGGTAAAAATACGTTTTCAAAAGTTCCGTAATTAATTTTAACGAAATATCTAGGTACCTACATACATCATCAAATTTGGGGGAAATAAAATATTTAAAAATGTCCATATTTTCTCCTTTTAGTAAACAAACTATTTAAAACAGGTCGGTACCTGTCCGTGAATCGTGAACTTTATCTCACTTTTTCCCGTCTGACTAATTTCAAACGAGCCCCTTCTTAAAAGTGAGGTGTAGATTTATTACGAGTCTGTCGTGATCGTCGTGCGTACGTGTTTTCGGTGTCGCGCCTTAAATTTTGCCTTTTCCGTTGTAGTTTTTGGAAAACAGTGAACATTTTTTTGGTAGTTCGGTGAATTACGTTTTTAATTTCGTTTTAAACAAACTAAGTTTCATCTTAAAAATCATTTTAACGGGTTTCGCGGACGATTAAAAATGTGCGTCGAAGAACTAACCGGAGGCGTATCCGATGCCCTTCGAAAACTAATGTAAGTCGTTTGCCCTTTTTAATTTTAATATTGGTGCTAAACATTTATACGCTGTTTCAATTATTTGCTTAAGACTTTTAAAATGCGAATATACTAATGCAATTAATATACAAGGTTTTGTTGAATTTCTGAATATTATTGGTATAGGTAACGCATTTATAATAGATTTAAGTAGTAATTACATTGAACACGTGAATAGCGTCCATTTCTTTAAATTTAAACATATATTATTTACAACTATTTTATGTAGATTTGCATCTTTCGTAACTTCCTTTGTTTAGAAATGACTCGAATAAATGACGTGTCGAGACCACATGTTAGGTGATAAGTATATGGCCGATCGGCTTATCAGCGCACGTGAGACGTACCAAGTTTTACATTTATTTAAATACCCGACCATGAGATAATATTGTCACAAATCGAACTCGTTAAATTATCGTGCTTTTTTTAAATTTACTGGAATTTATTCGTACTGATAACATAATAAATTCGTATTCTTTCGGATTATTTTGTATTCTAGATATATTAGTTACTTACAGTTATTGAGGTATTGACCAACTTCACTAGTCTGTTCTACGAGGGATGGTGTCACCTTCAATGTATTGAGTTTACCGATAAAATGTTAAATGTTGCATTGTGCCCCGGTCTCCCCGGTATTAGTGTAGCATGTCTCCACCTCGGAGAAATATTATCCGTTCTTATCCGTGTTATCCGTTCTTGTGTAGCATGTCTCCACTAACCCAATTGAGTTTTTCGTTTTTGCAACCGAATTCCTATTTCTAATTGTAAGCACATTTACGTGGGTCTAGTTCAACTCGCCGCCGTTCATTTCGCCACCGTTACAACTCGCCGCGAAAGGCAAATTTTCGGTTTATAAAAATTATACAAGCAATTGTTTTAAATGCATTTTATGTATTCATCAGTGTATATCAGGGGTCGGCAAAATGCGGCTCGTTGGCAACTTGAATGTGACTTTACCATGAATAATGACTATGTGTGGGCATGACTTTTGTCTCTTTTGACTAATGAGTTTGCCGATCACTGGTGTATATCGATCACGTATACAAACATATGTACACGCAATGTTATCGTTAATATCCTTTAGGTAATATCGATAATAACTAAGCATTTCAGGAAATATCAAAAATAATTAAAATGTATGTTTATTATGCATAAGAACTTACGAGATTCACCTTTCTTTCAACCTTAACCTAATCCCGTGTACACAGTCTTAAATGCATAATTGTCTGTGTATTCGGTCTTAGGTTAAGATTGAAAGAAAGGCTAATCTCGTAAGTTTTTATGCATAAAAAACAATTATGTATTTAAGACTGTGCACACGGAGTTAGGTCAAAAAAATTTCTCCGAGGTGGAGACATGCTACACTAATACCGGTCTCCCCTACACTTTTAATTTTTTTGGAAACAAATTAATCTTTTGTTGTATACCTATATTTTTGTCGGGCAAAATTTTTAAAAATGTATATAAAATGCGAGGGTGAATTTTTCCACGAGAAATAAGGTTCCATCGACGACGCAAGTGTCGGAATTTTGTCGGGCAAATATTACGAGCTTTTAAATGTTTTATCTATTGCTTTCCGTGTAAAAGAGGATTTAATATCGATTTCGGATTTTTATGTCCCGCCGCGACGCGATACGGCTTTGTAGCATGTTTAAAAATAAAGTCGCCTGTTGTTGCTATATTTGTTTTTTTAGGGAGATGCGTGTTTCTGATTAATCAGGAGATAATTTGTTAGGGCCAGTTTTACAATAGCCGATCGCCGCCGAACGTCAATTAATAACCATATAAATAATTGTTTAGACAATCGGCTATTGTACAAATGGCCCTTAAAGTTTCTAGTATGGGAGAAAGTGATCCGCGGAATTTTTTTTTTGTTGGGATTTTATATCTGTCGATGGACTAATGTATTATACAGAGTGTCCAAAAAGTAGACGATCAAATGAAGTAGGGTGATGGGGAATGTCATTTGCAACTGAAATAACCATATATGTGGTTATCCAGATTTTGCAATAAATTTTGAACTATCAACAATCGGTTAACCACATATATATGGTTATTTTGGTTGCAAACGACTTCCCTCGTCACCCCACCTCATTTGATCGTCCACCTTTGGGACATCCTGTATGGGCAAAATCAAATTTGCGGCTTTTCGAAGTTACCCTCGTTTCTCATTTTGCACGATTGAAATTATTACCAATTTTTAATAAAAATTCGTTTTTTTTTTTTTTTTGTAATGTTCTGGAACAACTACCGACTTTGTAATTGGCCTACGAGTGTCTTCTATCATATATTTGGTAGTTTAAATTGTTTTAAACAATTGTAGAAAACACTTTATAGAAGATGTTCAAATAGTTTTGAAGTATTACGTATCGTTGCACAGAGTTATCTTCAATTTTTTGTAGAGCTGTTGTTCGTTTTCGATTTGAACCGCATAACCAAGTGTTTTTAAGGACCCGAATCAATAAAAAACCTTAATCTAAACTTAACGGTAATACTTTAACTAACAATAAGCACTTTAGGACCGTGCTTTATAAGAACTATTTCGTTTATTTTAACGAGAGTAACACGACTATGTATGGCCAGCTCAACCTTAGTAAGACACCCTGCATTATTAATTAACGTGTATGTTATATTCGATTAAATTCGTTACAAAGGGCCGTTCAGTTTCAGCTTTATATCCATCAAAATCTTGCGCGAGAATTTAATAATAATTGTGAATGTAAGAATGTCCAGTATTGCCTGCACTTATTTATCTCGCGCCCAGTTGTTTTGAATCGTGCACGACAAGAATTTTATTTAATTTTCAATATTTACACAAAAATGACACATGTGGACTTCAACATCAGTAAAGCTTTTGTATAACCACTGGTTGATTAATCAGTTTATTATTAAAGATTATTCGAAACGAAGATTTTCAACGTTTTGAAGTTTTTTTGTCTGAAGTTGCGTAAAATAAAAATCATCTAAAATCGATTTGTTTTTTTTTTAGCACATCGAAGAAATTATTGCACATTCTAACTTAAAACGTTCTTTTCTTTCATCACATCAGAGCGGTGTCATTAGGTACTTTGGTAGTTCCATTTAAACGAATTGAAAGGGCGCATAGAACGAACGCCATAGCGAACCAATAAACGGGGTCGACGGAAAAATTAAACTCGATCAGTTTAAGAAATTTCCCGCAGCTTTTCTGCCGTAAACTAAAGGCCAGAGGTTATTGCTACTAACGAAATGGAAAAGCTCTAATTTTGAGGGTGGCCATATTTTCCGACCATCCGTGTTTTATCGACGGGGTCGGTGCAGACAGCATCCAGGGCGCACTTTCGAAGTTAGTTTGCTTGTAACTCTCACACCGAGAA
Organism: Rhagophthalmus giganteus; assembly: GCA_036326145.1. Classification (NCBI taxonomy): domain Eukaryota; kingdom Metazoa; phylum Arthropoda; class Insecta; order Coleoptera; family Rhagophthalmidae; genus Rhagophthalmus; species Rhagophthalmus giganteus. The sequence goes on from JARFJA010000093.1 coordinate 22,980,881, forward strand.
GGCATACTCGACACTCCCTACTGGGCGCGCATACCCTTTTACGTAATTTTCGAAGATTTGATTTGAATCGGGATTCGATTTGTCGCGGATTTAGATAAAACATCTTTTCAATTTCGAACGTAACGATGGGAGTAAATGGCTTGTTGTTCGTAATTTTCTCTTCTAGTTTTCTCGCCGCGACGATTGCTTTGCAATGTTACATTTGCGGGCAGTACAGCGACGGGGTTGGTTCAATTACGCCCTGCATAAACTATACCCACATGCAGCTCAAAGAATGTCCGCAAAAGGAACAGCTCTACTGCATCGTAAGTAAATTTTGAGCATTTTCGTGCGTTTGCGTTATTTGCCTAAAGCAGTTTCGAGGAGGGTGGAGTCGCGCGATTTTTCTATTTTATTTAAAAAGTTTCAAAGTTTTCACGCTGGCTGGTTACGCGAATCGTTTAAAATAATAAATTGGAGAAGTATTCAAATTTTCGAAAAGACGCCCTCTTAAAAGTGAAAGTAAATAACGGAGTTGTGACGCTTTAATAAATTGCAGGGGTTAAAATTAAATATTGCGCGCCGACGTTTATTTCGCGCTAGTTAATAGAATACGTATACATACGTATATGTAGTAACTTGGTTTAATTTTAGGTCATTAATTTAATTAAGGCATTTTAATAATATGGTGGCGTGATTTAAATTAAAATAGGAATTAATTTATAATTAGTCGGGGTTAAATTTTAACGATTTTCGGGCCGAAACAAAAATTATAAATAATTCGTTTCCTGAAAACGAGTAGATATTATTAAAACATTTCGACGATCGATATGATCGTTTGTAAATATTTATTGCAAAAGTTGCTTTTATTGCGTCCAAAATGTCTATAAATTTACGACGATTTATAGTTTATTTATTCTAAAATAATGTATCTATAGGTAGTTTAAAATAAAATGCGGAAAAACCAAGCGCCCCAAGGAAACTTAAACAAGTTTACTGAAAGGTTTGCGTTTATTTCGACCTGTTTGTTTAAAAAATATGTAGGTACGGTGGGCGCCACAGAAAATGGGACAACAAACTTTGTACAACGTAAAACGGACTTTAAAGTTAAAGTACATATCGATGAAGTGACATTCGAATACTTAGAAAAGCGAAAGAGCAGGTAAATAATAACAAATTTTGGAGATTATAAGGGTAACAGTTGTAGTAAACAGTTGTTACATCATAAAGTATTAAAGGTTTGTTTTTGAATTTATCCTTCTAAAATACACCCGCATTTTCGTAGAATTGTATCAGGTAGCTCTTTAGAAAATCTTTCATATTTTATATTTTTGCAGCATTACGCGAGATTTCTTACAGCTTTGTGCTCGTTATTTCTATTTAAAAACTAGAAATGCCATCATAGCTTTAATAAATTAAAGTAAAAGTAAAAGAAAATAGTAAAATCTATCCATTAAATGTTGCAAACAACTATTTTTTAATGAACAATTTTCCATCTTACACGCTTTATACATTATTTTTAACAAGTTACCTATAAAAAAAATTTGGTTTATGATACGAAAAGTTTAATGTATATTTGTTCTTTACGCATTCGCTCAATTGCCATTTTTGTTACTATAACAGAAAGACAATCCGCAACAACAATTATCTAGGTATAAAAAGTAAAAATTTATAATCAAAAGATTTCATTGACTTCTAATTTCGTTTAAGGGCGTACGGTCCCTACTGCCGCCAAACGATAATCCGTAGATGGCACTGTTAGTGAATTTTAGAGAAATTTTAAACAGACCATCCTTCTTGGTTGAAATAGGCTGCCTCTGTAAAGTCGTAAAATCTACCTGCTTTGAAGCTAAGGGTATAAATGTTTAGATACGGTGTTTTTACATTAAAACGTATTCGAAGACGATTTTAAAATTCGCAATACAAAAGTTAAGATTTAATGTTAAGTACAGGAAAAATCTGAGATTACTGATCTGAAAAACTGATTTATTTAAAGTTCGCTAATAAATAATCTACTTTAATTTTAATTGAAATTAGAAAATTAATTAATAATTAATAATATTATTATTATAACAATATAAATAGGGCGTTCTCGAGGATATTGAATGCGAACGGATCTCGGTAATTGTATTGTTATCAAAAAATGTTGATTTTAAAAAAATAGTAGATTTCACATGTGAAAAGTATTACATTAGGAAAATTGTAATTTAAGTAGATGTATTTTAAAAGAATATGTCTCGTATAAATTGTAATAATGTTTAATTTAATTTAATAATGTAAAGTTAAATAACTTTATTAAATTTAAAGTTAAATTAAAGTTAAATAACTTTATTAAATTTAAAGTTAAATTAAAGTTAAATAACTTTATTAAATTTTCTTTTTCGATAATTGCATATAAAAAGTTTATTCTTATTGTTTCTGTTACGCGAAATGAGGTATTCTGCGAACGGAATGCGAAATGACAGTTCGGGACGCGAAATATTATGGATTGTTATTATCATTAACCTCAAATTAATTAATCGTAAATGTCAAACATTCTAATCACATTTTTACTAATTTTGGGACAGTTATCAAAATTATTTGATACACGATTGCGAAATGCTTTCGCATTCTCGAATTATTTATTTGCTCGCTAGCGCTCGCAGAAAAACTTTTATTCTCGAATGTAAATAGTATAGTAATATTGTATGACTATGCTAAAATATCCACTTTTCCGCACGTGTTATATACTATACTTTTCCGACGATCACAAGTATTTTTATTAAAAAAAATTAATTTTTGACGTTTACGAAAGTTCGTTTGACATTTTAATAAAATGTAATTTTACATTTAAATTGTCATTTAAATGACATTTTAATAAAATGTCAAATTTGATAATCAAACAGTTTATGCGTAAAGTAATTGCATGACAATGTAGAAGACTTTGATTGACCGTGTGCAATGATCGCACACGGGCTGCAACGTTTTCGATTGGCTAACGAGTTTCTTTACGCACGGTTAGCCTATTTGTTTGTAATGGTCAACTTTCCATAACATTTATTGGTGTGAAATTATGCACTTTTCATAATGGTCGTCGGAAAATGTAACTTTCCATACTAATAATGTAGGTAATATACCTATTTCTAGTATTTTAATTTGTATTACACCGCCAAAGTTTTATAAATATGTACATGTAAATAAAGACCATTTATTAAATAATGATGTCAAAAGTGCCATATACAAAAAAAGGCAAATCGTAAGAACTTCAATTGCAAAATAGTCGTCAAAAACTTAGTTACAAAATAGCAAGAAAAAAGAACAAAATTGATGTATTCAAGTGATCTTGCGAATTCCTCATTGTTAATTTTCTCAAATTTAAGACATTTTATTGGTACAATATACGATGTAATGAGATAGCTAATCGTGATTAATATTTTGTTAATCAGGATTCCGTTTCTAAAATGTATGTAAAATGTTATATACTAACCGTTTATTGATGTTACAATAAATTATGTATAAATTCACAATATTGACTTAAAGGACTTAAAAGGAGAACGTTTCGCTTGATTTATGCTGTTAAGTGACCAATGCTCGCGTTAGATTTTTAGGTTGTAAAATTTATGACCTTTTACAATGAAAATAGGGAGGTCTAGTCATATTACCCAGTATTTAACAATAGTTGTGGGACGACCCACAACCATTGTCCGATATTGGGCGTCAACATTTAAACCAAAAATTAAAACTTCCAACAACCTGCTTTTGATTATTTATAAAAAATTGATGTAAAAACGAAAATGATCATCAGAAGTGATTCTTTATGGCAAGACGTGCTAAAATTTCTCCAATTTATTCAAATGATCGTTAAAAACACACATTGAAATTTTAAAAAATTTCGAAGCAATTATTTAATTAAAATAAGTATTTATTAAGCAAAAGAGCACGTTGTGCCGTAGAGGGAATGTTACGTTACCCACTAGTTATTAATTTGCAAACTTTGGTTACCCCAGTTTTGAGTTATGATTGCAGTAAAATTGTACTTTTTACACATTCATTAAGGTTTTTAAAGGTGTTATGGAAATGATAGATTTTTTAAGTATTTTTCTGTGAATCAGAACATTGTAATCTATGGAAAACGTAATTTATTTCATGAAAACATCAATCTTTTTATTTGGGATGTACCGCCTTAAACAGATATTTCATTCAATTTAATTTGTATATCTTCATTCATAGTTATGCATATTGTTTCATTTTCATATTTATTTATTTAGATACCTAATTTTGTTTGATTTTTACGTAAATGATGAATAAACAAGAAATAAAATTCGCTTGGCTGAAAAAAATTTAAAAAAAAATTGTAGGTAGATATAGGTAAACGGTAGGGTCGTAAAACTACGACCAGATTATGCAAATTATTTATTACCCTGACTAATAAGTCCGTTTCAAACCACTAAATACTCGTTAAAATTTACTTCAAGTCCTTGTTTCTGTGGCGACCACTGTACATATTTGATGGTTCTGTTAAATTAATGATTGTTAAAATGCAACTTTTCGCAATTTTCTTTTTTAAAAAGAAACATATTTAGAATAACGAGAGGTTAACTTTTTAAAGTATCGTCCAATAAATTAATGTGATTTTTTTATAGCGTCCGAAAGCTCAAAATCGCGATTTTTCTTTGCAGAAATGTAATTTTAGAATATTTTTTTTGTCAATGATAAAATTGTCGTTTTCTTAAAGCATAGAATCGGAATGATTTTAGTCGTCGTTTATAATTTTTTTAACCGAATTTATTCCATTATAGGTTATTGAGAAAAATCCTTCGTTTTGTGTTTTTGATTTTTTTTTACTTCGATTTATGGGGTAACTTGGAACCTCGAATAATTTTTTAATGAAATTCAAAGTAAATGTTACGTCCTGGTCTCAGCTCGCAGTGTTAGTTTACGACGAATTCATAACTTTTTCGCATTATGTACATATTTACAATTCTTTGCGGTCTCGTAGGATCGCTACTAAACTTTGTTTTGTCATATTTTTGATGGGGTCTCTTGCTCGATGTCCTTTTTTCTTTCACTTCTGTCAACTTTGTATCGTCAAACTTTTATGGCATTTAATTTACCGATGTAAACGCTAAATCAAACTGTCTCAAATTTTACTTAAAGATAAATGACGTTTAAAAGAAATTTTACTTTTTTCCACTACGCTTGAAAATCCGCTTGAATAATGAGTTTGCGTTTCATTTACAAATAGAACGGTTCATACGTGACGAATTGTATAAATAGTACAAAACGAAAAACAATGGCTTTTTTTTAATCCAACGAACGGAACGGTTTAAAATAAAGTCCTTTCCATCAGGCGCAAGTTTAATTTTTAATTCGTAAAAGTCATTTCGTCCCTTTTTAACAAGTACCCACATATTATAAATTGTTTTATCCCTAATGTTCTAGTTTCGAATCTATACGGACGAGGAAGCTGTCGGTCAAATTCTGCTTACACGTCTATTCTAAACGCGTTAATTAAGTTCATTAAATTATGGTCGGTGCCATTCTGTTCTTGCTAGATAACACAATCGTTGCCGTTATTATAGCTCCTCATTAACATATTAACGCCTACCGATATATTTCCGACGTTATTTTAGTTTGGACGTATCCGTATGTACCTACTTAAATATCTAAAGTAGTCTTCGGGGATTCGTTTATTTAAGTTGAAACTTTATACTTCTCTACGTTTTTGTTTTAGAGAAACTAGTTTATCCGTTTGAAGACTTTCGTTTGTTTTCTTAACGCACTATCTGCACTAAAGAAGATCGAGGGCTATTCGAGCTATTTTATGACTTAATTTATATAATACGGGCCCTGGCCATAAGCCCCGTCGGAATTTTGAGGTGAACGAATTTTCTTTTTGGATCCTGTTAGTACCTAACTAACCTTTTTCCTAACGCCGACGCACCCTTATTAGTCAGAATTCACTCCAAAAGTTGACGGATAATAATCAACGTGCTTAACATTGATGGTTTAAATGCTCATAAAAGAAAGTGCCCGACAATGAGGAAAAAATATCGACAAGGAATTTTTCGTTTATTGATATTTTGAAATACAATGACATCGCACAAAAGATTAGGTATTTAATATAATGCTCATCTCGGATACCTACACTTCATCTGTTATTCTTTAAGTGAAATTTTCTAAATTACCGAAATTGGAACAGAATGTCTTTTTTTTTAATCGTAAAATGTTTGAAGAATTCAAAAATGTCATACTTGGACATGCTTGTTTTGGTCGATTCATTTTTTTCAGGTGGATATGTCTGCTTTTGATTGAATTCAAATATTTAGACTTACATTACTATGGGAGGGGTTCGATTTTTAGTACTTCTGAGTACAGGAATTGACAGAATTGATCGATAACTTTATAAATCCGCCAAAAAACAATTTTGTCACAAAAGTGAAGATGTCCGAGTTTGCATCGTCGTCTGCGTTGATTCTTTATATTAGGTCCGTGTAATCGATTCTAAATTACAACTAGAGCCGTTTGCGCCAGGGACTAATGAAATTTATTATGTGCGGTTTTTAAATTGAAAAATAAAGTTGTGTTTTCGGTTTACACCTGTTAAAACTACAATTAAGGAGATAGTAGACGCTCAAAAATGAATACTTATATATCGTTTTTTTATGGCTGATAACGACTTTGAAAAGTTTCTTGACGTCATAAACGATGAATTTTTTTTATAATTATTTGATATTCTGCAATAAAAATTTATTGATCTTGTACGATAACAAAGATAAGTTTTTAGATATTTTCTCAAAATCTATGGGGAATTTATAACATATTTTTACATTTATAGAATCTGTATTGGTTTATCTAGGTGATAACATCGATAAAAATTGAAACTTTCCTTTAGTAATCTCACAATTTTAATTTTTATAAACGTTTTATGATCACACGTCGTAAGTAACTATAAAAATTGAAATTGTGAGATTACTAAAGGGAAGTCTCAATTTTTATTGATATTATCACCTAGATAAACCAATATAGATTCTATAAATGCAAAAATATGTTACAAATTCCTCATAGATTTTAAGAAAATATCTAAAAACTTATCTTTGTTATCGTACAAGATCAATAAATTTTTATTGCAGAATATCAAATAATTATAAAAAAATTCATCGTTTACGATGTCAAGAAACTTTTCAAAGTCGTTTTCAGCGATAAAAAACGATATATAAGTATTCATTTTCGAGCGACTACTATCCCCTTAATGTATTTTTTGTAAAGTAAACAAGAGATTATTCTGAAAATGTGTAATCATCAGATCAGATGAAAATATCAGAAGGGAATTGGTGCATTTTTATTTTATTTCTACTTATTTGCGTGCAGTTAGGCGCATAACAACGTTTTAGCTTCATATTATTTAATTGCTCTGTAAATTTCACACTTTAAATGAATATCCTGGTTGCAAATATACATTGCAGTAACTATTAATTCCTGACGCAGGCAGCATTTGTTATTTCTTTAAGGTTTGTCAGGTCATGCCGTTTTAGGCGCTTGCACAGACCTGATATAAGCGTCTCTGACAAGAATGGACGTAGACGACGGTTCGCATGAACGCTCCTCAATTGGTATTATTATGATCAGCATAAAATTAGCTTTCGAATTATTATCGCAAGATAGGGATTAGTTGGTGACAACTGATCAGAACGTTCTTGTAAACCGTTTCAGGGTGCGCATTTTTTTCGATTTGTATATCTATGTATAAAAATATTGTGAAAAATATCGCCAAGATGGCAAATTCTGCGGCATCTTGACGGCAGACTTGAAATATAAATTTCAAGCGATACGTCATATATATGTAAGTAAACACTTTTGTAGCGTCAGAGTATTTGCTGCATCACTTTTTATACCATCATTCCATTAAGTACGTTAAATTTTCTACCTCCACAATCTATGGTCATATTATTTTTACTTTTGCGACCGATTTCTATTTTTTAATATTAATTTATTCGAATAATCGAATTTCCAATCATTTTTTTATCTTCTAAAGATGTTTCGTACAAAAGATTTCGTATACCAATGATAAACGAAGATAGAGATACGAGAGTGATTTAATGCAGAGCGCGCTCCCGATCCTTTAACGATAAATTGTTATTGATTGTGGAGTTTGAATTAATTTATTCGCAATAAAACTGCCACCACAACAAGTAGGTACTAATTGCTAAATATTAAAATAAACAATACGTGCGTAATCTACCCAATTCGACGCAAACTTGCTAGAGCTCTCCGTTTATGTACCCTAACGATTATTTATGCGACATAATAATAATGTCGTCCACGCGTCACAATAAAAGCTTCCCCTTAAAAGAACGGCCTCCCGAAATTAAACACCTGATACCTACCTACTCATCGATATGGTTCATATACAGAAATGTTTACTTTTCCTAACGAGAACAAAAGTAATTCTTTTTTGGCGGACGTCTCTCTTTTTTCAGTATAAAAATGCTTTTTACGGCGAACGTTTTACTTCGTTCACCACTTCGACCGCGTTTTATATATTTTGTTAAATGATTTGGGAATTGGAAAACGTCAAACGGCGTTTAATAGTTTGTTTAACGACTGACGCCTGCTTTTCGAACCTGTAAAAAATGTAATCATATCGCTTAATCGCCGCGCCGCGTCATTATATTTTTATTGTTACGTAGGAGTAATAAAATTTAATGTGTGATTACATATTCGGCAACTTTTTATAGATAATTGAAAATCAAAAAAAAGTTTATTTAGAGAGAAATTAAAAATTGTTTGATAATAAGTAGGAGTAGTAATTTACGTTATCAAGGACGTTTTCGTGAAATAGGTTTTCGCACGAACGGATGTTTTTATAAAATCGCTAATATTTAATTTTGATTGCACTCTCATTTTAAGTTTGAAATTTTTGATAATTTATTTTTAATACCGAAAATTACACAAAAATAGCGATAAAAAAATTAAGACAGCAGAAGCAAGGAAGGACTGTTTGGGTTTAGCGTTTGATATGAATGAAACAATTATGAGTTCAGTTACAATTATTGTTGGAATTTTGGTTCATTTTTGAGTTTTCGGCGATAGAAAATTTCATTTGAGTTTGTGTGTGTGTGTGTGGGGGGACTACCTATAAAAACAAAAACAAAAAACTAGGCAGGTATTTTGTTTTAATTTTTTGAAAACGTTTGTTCTAAGATTAATCGCCCATACAGCACAAAAACATCTATAGTGTATTTATATCTAAAATATATCAGTTTTGGATATCCATAATATCTAGTGGATATCATAAAACAGAAGTATTTATGCAACATGTAATGGATATACAGATGTCCGCCTAATATCAATAAAAATGGATATCTATATGGTTATGTCATAGATATCCATTACAAAACAAACAGTGAATGTATTTATTACTACAGCAGATAGCCATCTTCTGTTTATTGATGTGGATATACTGGATATTTAATAATATTTCAATCCCATCCATTATTCATTATTATAACTATGGCCTATCCAAACCTATATGCAATTCACGTCATCAAAAAAAAGTTACTAGATTGTTTATTTGTAATTCGGTTTAAAGTTTGGAATGTGACATATTCTATAGATGATTTATCTGCGCACATATTAGATGGTATAAAGAAAGACTACAATTTATTAGAACTGTCAAAATACGAGGTACGAGGTGACAGCACTGTGTGAAACGTCATCATCTAGTAACCTTTTTATTGATGACGTGAATTGCATATAGGTTTGGACGAAGTATAACAACATTTATTTTGGGTCAGTTTTTAATCACAGTTTAACTTTTAACCATCAGTCAAATACTTGTTTTGATTAAAGTTTCTATGATAAATAATTGATTTGATATTAATAATAATAATTGAAGCCCTCAATTTACAAATGTTCAAAATATTTCAATTAGATACGACGTGTAAAAACACGTTGGATTGAACACCATTGTTGGATTTTTCGCATTAACAACGCGTTTTTCTTATTATAGATATTACACGGTTTATTTTATAAATATGCACAGTCGGGTGCAAAATTAGTGTCGCCAATCGCGAGCATTACGATCAGAATAATTAGAGTTCAACTTTGTATTTGTAATTTGTCTCGTTTGTGGTAAACACTTTTCGTAGATTTGTTCGTTGTGCCCAATGATCGTGATTCGCGACATTAATTTTGCACGTATTAACAATTCTTGATTTTAATGAACGTTTAAAGCTTAAAACAATCAAAATTAGAATAAAATAAATTTATTCAATAGCAGTGTGACACAGTATTTGCTATATGTAGTTACATGACAGATATTTAATAAATATATCTATATGACGTATCAACTGGATTAGACATCGTATGAATCTGATAGACGTCCTATGCATATTTGGTGCTGTGTGGGGGGAGATTAGGTAATCCTAGATTCTACAACATTAAACGAAATTGGTGCCCATATTCGGCCGTTCTTTAGTTGACTTTTAATTAGATAATAAGATGATTTTTGTCGCTTTTCATACACATTTGTATTTGTAATATTATTTTGCTTAATTTGTGAAGGCGAATCTATCTAATTAATTAAATACGCCTTTTTAAAGGAAATTTCCGTTTCTTTTTTTTATTGAGTATAAAAATGTACGAACATTTACTCGACAAATTTTTATCTTTGTATCTTTTTGTTCTCTTGTTTTGGGCGAAGCTACGATTATTATCTGTTACGGCTACACTCCCAACTGAAAATATTTTCTATTACACGGCAATTACGTTTTTATCTATCCTTTTCTTTACGACTTATCTGGAATGAGATTTTTCATTATAATTATGTAGAATTCAGGATACGATCTACCTAACATATCATACCTAACTTTTTTTGTTAACGTCCTTTTTTTTTGACGCGAACTTGAAATAAAATGGGAGTTTTTCGAATTTATCGAACGATCTCAACAATTAACTGTTTTTAAGTATTTATTTGACGCATTAAGACGATTCAAAATTATATAAAGGTTTTGCTCGAGTGACGACGCGACGTTTAAAAATATTTAACTCATATAAAAGTCGAAGTACAACAGGGAGACTTTTAAACATCTAAATGCGACCCATTTTTTTTTTAACGAGGCAGATATTTTATTCATTTATCGATTTAAGTTGTGCACCTACATCGCGTTTATTTAAATTTTACGTTATCTATAATTTCATTTAAGTAAAGAAGGCGAACAGAATCGCCGATCGATTGTTCGAATGTTCGGTTTTCTAACAGTTTTTCATTTGCATGTGCTACCGCAGAACGAATTAAAAGCTGACGAAACTTTTTTCAGATAAAGTACTACGCTTTTGGTTTCGATGTGGAAAACGCCGACAAAGTGTTTTACTACATACATAACTTATCGTCTAGAGAATTTAAATTTATTTTGTTTTAAACATCAGAACCGTTGCGCTTTGACTGATAAGCTTGTAACGAGTATCGGCCTCTTTTTATTTTATCAACGCAACGCAACGGTGGAGTTGTTAACGATCTATTGAAAATTTTAAATTAATCATTTGATGAATCTCCCATGTTTGGGGTGACCTCCCTTCGGGAACCAAACCCTAAAATTGGATTTCTGTCCTATATAATATGTATGCCCCTAACCGTGAAGTCTACGGATGTTCGCGTATTTTCCTGGTTTATAAGTGTAGGTAATTGTGTAAACTATACCTAATCACAAATGTTGGCGAAACACCATTTTCCTATATTCGTTTCTGGATGAAAATTTGTATTTACGTATCTGGGTAAATGTTTACAATTATTCCACTTATAATGGCTTTTATAAAATTCTATGTCCGCCGTAGGATTCGAACTCGCGATATTTTCCAGTTCTCCAGTCTCCTTTAAAATTTATACGTTTTATAATTTCAACGATGAGATTTATTTTACTAATTCGAAAACAATGCCTTTGTATTAACAGATAGAACGACGACGAATAAATTAATCCGGGAACAATAATGGAAAAACGGACAGTAAAACCCCAAAGTACCTAACCTTTCATTATTAAATTTAAAATATAACACGACTAAAATAATGCCTTTCTTCTCGACGTTTACGATTTCAACAGCCGCAAATCCACAAACGAATAACGTAGTAGTCGGCGTTTGTTTTTCTTTTATAAAATGGTTTAATAAAAACAAATTTCTGAAAGCCATTGTCGATTTAAAAATAATATTTGATCATTAGATGCGTAAAAGGAAGCGATTAAGGTTCTATAAATAATTTTCATCCGTTAACAATAGGTGAAACGTCAACAATTTCATTGGTTTTCGAAAAACCGCGATGTCGCGATACTTATGTGAAAATAACGAAGAACGGGAACTCGGCTTTAGGACCATAATTAAAATTGCAAAATGTTTGTTTCGCAACCAAAACGTAAAAATCCGAGGATTAAGCGTTTGTTCGACACAAGTATGAAAATAATTTGAAATTCAAATTAAGATATTTGATAAAGGAATTAAGTAGGGGAAGCTAGGGTCTTTCGGGAAACCGCGAGGGTATAAATAAAGATTCCTTGTTCGCGGCAAAGCCGTTCGTAAGTCAAATTTTAGTTTAAGCAAACGGTACGAACAATAAGACGAAAAATGAAAATGATTATGCAAAACAATTCACAGTCCTTTATTTATACGTTATTAGCACTTAAAATACAATAATAATTTAACCTCCCCGAAATTCGTTTTTTATTATATAAAGATGGAAAAGTTGTGCTCGACGAAAAGATAGCTAAAGCATATTTCTATAAATTTTTTGAATAAATTTCCCATATAAGCCAGTTTTGTAGGATGTTTTTACGAGTGATCCTTCGGCGGCGGCATTAAACAACCCATAATAGACGTAGTGGAAATTCGAATTTTATTCAAATTTAAAATATAATTTATTTTTAAATTCCGCGACTTTGCAAATTTTACGCGAATGATATATATTATTATTATAGGCAAGTGAAAAAGTAGTCGCGTTTCGCGCGTGATTGTAATTTTCGTTGTAAATTAAAGTTCGCGAAGTTTAATGATCAAAGCAGATGTCGTAAGTCGTAATAATTTTGAAAAAGAAAACGATCGTCAAAAGCTCATGTGCAGGCGTATTTATTTTGTAATTTACAGTAAAATAGAAAGACAAAGCAACGTCGGCGTCGCGTCGTTGAGATTAAACGAATAGTCCTCTTGTTTTTTTTACATATTTATGTACTAATAAAATATTTTGTAGTTTAAAATTACACTCAATTATATCGCGAGTGATTTAGATTCGATTGACTGCGTTAGTTTCTTTTTTTAAAAACATAACGTCAAATTAGTCTTTAAAAATTTAAGATATAAGGCACATGTGGAATTTTTAGCTGGGAATTTTAACGCAATGCTCGTTTAATAATCGATGTTTTTTAAGTTTTAATCATTCTTATAGTAAAAAATCTGGGTATTCGGCTTAATTTCGTTATTTGCATTATGTGAATTTAAAGTTGTTAAAAGTTAATGGTTGCTTTTAAACAATTTAATTACAGTTTTAACGAAAATGCGACAAAGCAGAGCGATAAAAGGAGAGCCAATGTGTCGGAGTTTAAATTACGATAAGGGGTGGTTTTTTAATCGTCACAAAGTTAAATACTACATCGTTACGAATAGTAATTATCTAATCCCCGTACAGGTCACCGTAATTAATTTTCAAGGATCGTACGCTCCAAACAATTTTTGTTAGGATTTTCTCAAAAACGGTGCATTTTGCTGAAAATTTTATAAAGTGGCATTCGTCAAAAAAAGTGACAAAAGATATATTTATTTATTAAACGTTTTTCCATAAAATCAGTCAGCTTTTGAAAATTAAAAAATTATAAAAGTGATTTATTCCAAGTACGGTCGGGTGCAAAATTAATGTCCCCCGGTCGCGAGCATTGCGCGTGTGCGCACGACACAACGAACAAATTACGATCGGAATATTTTTTAAAGTTCAACTTCGCATTTGTAATTCGTTTCACTCGTCGTAAATAGGTACATATTACGTACCTTTCGTAGATTTGTACGTTGTGCCGTGTATTGCCCGCCCAACGCTCGCGATACGCGTCAATAATTATGTATCCGACTGTACAGTTCAGCTAAATTTATAGGTTCATAATGAGAATAAGCAAGAAGATTTCGAAGAACGTTAATTATTTCGTTTTACTTTCAACTTTTAGCTGACGACGTTCGTAGTTCCATATGTTAAATATTTCTCAAACGCGAACTAGGCCGAGAGCGATTAAATCTTAATGATTTCTTAATTTTTCATTACTCTTCAGTTAATGTTTAATTAACATTTAAGTGTGCCGTATTTCTATGTTATTACGAATTATGGGGGGGGGGTCTTTATTGCCCAAACGTTGTTATTATGAATGTGATTTAGCTGAAGTCATTATTGTTATTATTTATGAAATAGTTTTTTATTTATTAAACATAAATAACTTTATATACTTATAAAATTAAATTTAAACACTAATACTAAAAGTTAACGATAATATCACGTAAACGTTGTAATTTATCGAAGTATTTAGATTTTTGCCTAAATTTAATTGTAGGTAAATAAAAATATCGCCGAAGCCGAACTAATTACAATAGAAATGTTTTATTTACTATTGCGCGCCTTGAAAAAACGTCAACACCTCCAATTACGACACGTTCTTTTGTTAAATAAACGAATTTCTATCGCTTTGGTCCTACTGGACCCTCATATTAGTCAAGGTTAATAAATTATGCCTTTTCTTTTCGACACAAACAAATCATTAATTTAGGCATTTAGTTTTCGTGGTTCAAACAAATGTTGCGGTTTTCCTCGTCGCCAAAAACGTCGAATACTTTGCAGGAATTGAAACCACGACAAAAATGACTTACTCTCTCCTCGATATTACACGAAATGGCGTTAGTGGTTCAAGATCACCAAAACGCAGAAATTTTTCAAAAAGCCATTGCGTTAACTGTTAACAAGTTTATCGACCCCGTTTCCCAAAGGGCTACGCATCACTTAAATGGAAAACTAAAGACCAGTCGATTTTGATACCATTCGATAGATAATGAAAAAACGAAAAATCTTATCATTGGCCCAACGCGGAGAAATTGATGAGAAAGCCGCAATTCGCGATTTTAGATTAATATATTTCCCATTTAAAATACTTCTTAATAACGGCATCGATAAGTCCATTAAACGAATCCTGTCGATGCCTCTGAAATTTTCAAACTTTTGGACGTATTATACTTGGTATCTATTTACGATTTTACCAACCACTTTTACTATCAATTTCTGCATGTTGGGCCAATGATAAGATTTTTCGTTTTTTCATTATCTATCGAATGGTATTGAAATAATCAAGATCAACCGGTCTCTAATTTTTCATTTAAATAGTGGGTAGCCCTTTCTCCAAAACGAGGACAGTTACTCGATGTGCGTTTTTCCGTCTTTTTGCTTGATTACATAAAAGTTTACTATTCGGAATTAATCCCAAGATTTGCTTTTTGTAATAGGTTTTTTTATTTCCAAATCGATTGAGAATAATGAGAAAAATGCGAGGAATAGGTTACCTAATGTTGAATATTTGCTGATTTTTCTTAACCTTGGAGCTTAGTTACATGTTTGACGGATTGCTACGTCCCCTCGCGCCTTTAATAATCATTTTTGCTGTTGAAATATTCAGAAAGTTATCCAAGCGCGATAGGTATCGAATAAAAAATTTACAACTGGTTGTTGTTGAGATTCCCAGACGCTAGTGTGAACTATATAATTTATTTATAACGAGCTTTACTAACTTTTGGAGCGTACCGCAACGCCTTAAAATGTCGTGACGGCATCAACGTCTTCGTACAAAATTAAATTACGGTGTGTGGGAGATACGCGAGCTTTTCAAACTTAATTGTTGCAAAGTCCCTAGAGTAAATGGTTGACGTTATCAAAGTAAACCAGGTGTGTGCACTTATTATTAAACTAAATTGGGATAGCATCGGAGGGCAAATAACTTTATATTTATAAAATATTTAAATTTCGTTAGAACGAAATGTCGGGGCGCAGCGGGTCGCATTTTATCGCGACCAATTGTCGGGGTGCATTTTAAATGAGTCAATGCCGGAATCTCTGTTGCGCGAGAACGATTGGTTGTAGAGTAATGCGACGCGATGCGGCCCAGTACGCCACGGCATAATGTACGCTTATCTTTAATGGTAATCAATGCGAATTAAGTACAAAAAACAATGGAAACGTTCTAATACGCGACGAAAAAACCAACATGTTTCGTTAACTGAATTTAGTTAACTAGGTTGCGCGACGAGAGACCAACCCACTCGTACGTACACATTCAACTTTATGTAAAAGAATAAAAATGATATTCTTCTTCCTTGCACTATAAAAAATTTGGCAACTTTCTGTAAAGGTTTCCTTTATCAGCAGTTAACTTATAGTAATAACTCACGTTACAAATGGACCTCCTTTTCTACTTTTTAGAAATTTATTTATGAGCTAAATCCGCCTCTATTTATCTTTCTTTTGGGTCATTTACATTTTTGAAGTAACGGCATTCGAAACTTTTTTTACAGTGGGTAGTGTACATAATACCTACTTAGTAATTGTTATTTGAGATTTCTCCTAGACGCTGAACGTTTAATTGTTTTCTTGAAGATAAATCGTCACTTGAACCTATTATACAACGACATTTGACAGATCGGTGTATTTAGAATTTTCAGGACGGAAAATCCTACGAAGTTTTCTTTAAGACGTGTCAGTTTAAAATGTACAGTTATTTGCAAGACTCGTGTCGGCTTAGTCTTAAGTAATTTAATTAAACTTTTTTAATGAGGGGGAGGGGCTTGCGTCCCAACAGTCAAAGCTATTGGGGATACAGTTTAAGATGTGACATCTTTAACTGTCACCCAGATTTCTATTTTTGTGTGTTATCGCGTCCAACACTATCGAAATTCTTCTGGTCTTAGGTTTTCCGACTTTTCCACCAGGTTTGTACTACGTACTTGCAAATAAACCGCATTGCTAAAAATACTGTTGAAAAACTGAATCGCGAGTTCGAACTCTCGCATTTTTATTTGACGTACTTCTCGTTTTAATAAAACGGTGTTTGATAAATTCGCATTCGGAAAAATCACCACAAACCATTCACTATTTTGTGCGTTTAACGACCATTAATATAAATAGCGACGCCCGTTTTAAACGACCCCACGTTTTAAACTTGATCGTAAATTCAGAACTTGAAACTATACGATACATGTTAATCGGTAAAAACTTCTGCAAAGTTTAGTAATTCGCCCGAAACGAGTCGCACAAAAATCGACTAAACCAAGGGCGCGCGGTCGCAAAGTTTCGTTTAATTTACACCGGCTTGCACAATCCCCGAGGAAAATGTCGGTAACTAAGCAAAGCAGACCACGTTATTAAATTTAGATTTTCCAATCAACATTTCGTTTCGCACGCCGCGCCGCTACCGCGAAGAAAACGTGTGCGCCGTCCCAGTAAATTGTCGGTGGAAGCTGCGCGCAACTTTGCCCGATTAAAATTAAATAAAACCACAGCCCGGTGAAGGTGCAAAAAGATATATAGGTAGGTACCTACAGCCGCCGGCCTCTCCTTGTATTTTCCAACGTCCTCCGAAAACCTAGCGTATTTCGAGTATTTCGCGTCAAAGCCGCCGACAGGAATATTTATTCCGTCATATTTCACGGGAACCTTCTCACGGACCGGATTTCTCTTTTGCAACCCCAAATTTACATACGAAGTTCCTCATAAATACGGCGCACTTGAACTACCCACCACTACGAGGATCCCACACCTGCCAGTTTTAAATTTACACAACCTTTATGAACGTTGCCGAGAAGATTGCGTTGAAATTAACTCGAATTGCCTTTACGATTCTCTATCGAAGGAGGAAAAAACCGAAAGGAAAGCGTAACGAGATCCGTAAAGGGTCGTTCGAAAGTGAATTTGTTTGTATCTTCTATTGTTTTGATTTTGGCACTGGGTTAATTGCTACAGAAATTATTATCGAAACAGTCGACGATCGACGATTGAAAAACCAACCTTTAATCGAGACGACGTTTTTACGATTTCCATTAAATGCGCGTTGACGATCGGGAAAGTTTTAAAGATTGATTTATCGAATCTAATCGTGAGCCGGGAGCTTTTGTTTAATTTGCATAATTTAACGTACTTCGAGAGTCGAGCAAAAAGTTCGAGACACGAGGACTATTTATTATTTTAAAAAGTAAACTTTATTTGCGCTAGAAGTGCACAACTTCGCCACGGTTATTACTCGGAGCTATTTGGAAAGTCGTCACCGTTTGGAGGAAAATCGACTTCCACGTTGTATAGCCAGAAATTGCACAGTTGTTCGACTATAGTTTCCTATAATTTTTCCTCTTATAAAAATTCTTTTAAAATTACCTACTCTTAAATTAAAATTTTTCACAAAAGAAAACGCATTGGCATTGTTTAATGTTAGACGACAATTTTTCCAACAATAGCCAATGTACTTGCGCATTTTTTGATTTGACTTTTCGCTTATTTAGTGGCGAAATATTTATATTTTAAATTACAGCTAAATTGAAATTTCGTTATTTGTTAATTTTAATCTATGCTTCTATTGTTGATAAAATTGACTCGTCATTACGAAATACCTACGAGAAAGTTTTCGAGAGGACGGAGTTCAACATCTAGGTAAACCCAAACGCGAAACCGTTTTCGTATAAAATAAATGTTCGACACTCTTACACACAATGCCATTAACAAGGTTGAAATGATCTATTGGTGTAAGTATTCTAAAATAATCGTCTGTTTCCTTTGCGTTTAAGTGTGTAAAGCAATTTCTACGCTAAAACGTTTTTCCCAAAGGCGCAGAAAATTTTTCAGCAGGTATAACGTCGAACAAATGATGTTTTATTAGAAAGTCCACAGCTCCTGATATATTTAGAACTTCCTGTTATTTTGTTAATCGTGCACTCGTCGCCATAACGACGTCGTAAGTTTTTAATTTCAATCGAAGAGACTTTCACGTTGTAATTGGGCAATTATATGGTCGTTGTTCGAAAAAATACATTAATTTCTGTTAAGGCCACCTTCGAAAACGCCAGTGCAAATTCGTAGTGAGCAATTATGGAAGCTTTCGTTAAGCATTGGACTCAACCGAACTCGATCATTCAATAGGTTTGTGTAACTGCTAGTAATTGAACTACTGTTCGTTAGAGTGTATTATTCAAAATAAAAACTCCTCACAAATAAATACAGTTTCGTAGAAACCTTATGACGCTCTTTACGATAAGCATTGAGTGTTGTATCGTATTACACACTACATCCAACATACGAGTCAATTTGTCAGAATTCAAGAAGTTTATTTGCGTTGTTTACATTATTTTACATTGTTAAGGTCGATGTTATTTCGTTCTATTCGGCTAAACTTTTATAAAAATATTTATTTTACATCAAACGGAAACCTCCAAGAAACGAAAAATTTTGTTGGTCCCGCCAGAATAATCTCGACTGTGTTTTAGCAGAAGGACGTAATCCACATTTTTTGCGATTCGATTTTTTTTTTTGGTGAAAAAAATCGGAATATTGTTACCAGATTTTAAAAGATGATGTATTTGCTATAGATGCATAAAATCCGCCAAAAAAAATCGGCTTGTGCTTAGCTATGGACGACACCAAATGTGCGCTCCTGCAAAATTTACTTCTGGTAGGTTACGTCATTCTGCAGAAATGCCGTCTACATTTTTAGCAAGCTGAAGCGGATACCTCTATAACGCGGAAGCGGAACGTAAATTATGGTCCCAATGGGCACAAAATTAGGAATTTACACCTGTTAATGCTGAATTCGGGTATCTAATGTAAGACCTTTACTTAGTAATCCCTAATTATTGGAACTCTTCGTAAAGACATTGACAACTTATTTTACCTATTTGTATTTTTTCAACAAATTAAAGTAGAATTTATTTCAAGAATTTTGTAGATTATGACATCATAGCCGCCTAACGAGTTTACAGTCTGGCCGAAACTGCACATAATCTCAATTGCACGTCGTAAGCGATGAATTAGTGTCATAATAATTGTATAAACTTTGATATTAATTATATAAGTGTAAATATTTTTTTTAATTTTAAACAATGATTGTTGTATAATCGGGGGTTCCAATTAAATCACAACGGAATAAAAACTGTTGTGTCCCGGGATCGATTTAAAATTTATGTACAATTTAAATATCTTTATTGTAATTAATATGGCAAAACAGAATGAACTAAATGGCAGAATAATAATTAATGCTTCTACTGTCGCCAACCCTTTTTATGATTTTTGAAGAAAAGGGTGGCAAGGTTTTTGTGGAAAAAATATCTGTAATCGGCCTGGACAGGAATTGTTGAAGTTCATTGATTCTCAGAAAAATAGTTTCCTGCCAGACCGGCTAAAATATTAGTATCTCACAAAACTTACATTTTCATTATTTTCCTATAATAAAAAGAACCGCCTTACATATAATCTATCAAGTTTGGCTCATAAAAATATAGCGGGAAAACTTAATTTCTGTAAAAAATTCGGTAGTACACTACGTAGAGCACATTTTACCGAAAACGATTACGAACAATCCTACATATTGAAAAAAAATAATGACAAATTATAAAGAATAAACTAATATTAAAACAATACACCGTTCCATCTTTGAAAATTGTCGAATTATGTACGTTAAGAGGATGATTACGCTCGCACAGAAAAGCTAAATACAATTTTACAAGTATGTTATCTACACGTTATTTCGGTATCCCGGTATACAAGTTTGCCCACACGCCACACTTCATTTCTGTACAGAAAATATTTATGCTTATCTAGTAAACATTCTGATAAACATCTAGCTATTAAATTCCAAGACATTATATTAAATAGGTATAATTATTCGGTAACTTGTTCGAAATTTATATTCTGCAGTATCTGGTTTGTCAATTGTTGTCAATTGAATTTATGGAATAAAAACCCAGAGTAACTTATACATATCGTTCTGATTAATTATAATAAGGGCCGATCTTTCCATCTTCTGATTATATCTGACAGATATTTCCTGTAGAAACTTTTGTTCGAACAATCGTTTTCATAGTACATATCTGTCAGATAAATTTATCAGAAGATGGAAAGATTTGCCCTAAACCTGCATTCTGTTAAATTTTAAATAAATTAAAAATCGTTCTGTAGTAAGTTTAGATCGTATTCACACAGTTGTATATATATATTGAAAGCATTCGCTAAAATATAAATACGTTTTGGAGAAGTAATTGTTGCAATTACTTCTAACAATAAGTTTAATAAGTAAGATACGAATGTTTCACTTGAGTAACTACAATAAAACCCCGTGTATGTGAATCTCGAATTTTTTACTACCTGTTGAAGTGGAAAATTATTTAGATAATCGTCGGCATCGCCTCAAAGTAACAGTAACTATATCGACGGTAGTTGTGGCAGATTATCGTAAACGACAAAAAGTAAATTTTACAGAAGCGCACATATTGTATTGTAACGTAGCTACATATAAGAAGATACGTTTTACCGAAATACAAATCGATTTTTCTGGTGAAAAAAATCGGAATATTGATATCAGATTCTTGTTCTTGACATATGTCTTTGCCCTAGATCCATTGATGCATAAGATAGTCAGAATAACTCATTTTCGCAAAAAATGGCGTTTACGATAATCTGTGTCGATATGTATTTAAAATACATACAAGTGTAGACAATTAAAAGTATTGTTAGAACAACCACTTTTACCATACATAAAATTTCGACGAACGCATTCTTTACTAATTATATGAGGTAATATGAAAACCGATATCTTGAAATAAATATTTCTCGAGTTTAGTTTACGCAGCGAGGAGATAGCGTGAGCAAGACGGCGATACAAGGATAGAGCATACACGCAAGCGCGAAGACCGCGATTCGCCGATTATTAAACGAAAATGTTTTGAGCCCTTATTTTATTTATAAGTATCTATTACGAAAAAAATTTTAAGTTAATTAAAAGATGGAAGAAGGTGTGCACGTTTTTATTTTTTTAATATATAGCTTCTAATTCAAGAAAGTGTCATCGAAAAGTTAGTCTAATTATTTCCAACTTCAAATAGTTATTATATAAGAAGTATATATATTCTTAAGAAAATAAGAACGTCTTCACATACTTGATGATACATATTTTCAGATTCTTTAATGAAAAATTGAAAATTTCTATCAATATAGGTGTAATACCTGACCGAATTTACATTGAAATCCCTACATTAGTGCTTGGCGTAATCATCCTCTTAAGAGATTAAAATTCAACAATAAATATAATAAATTATAATTAAGGTGATAGCGTAATTAAGGTTTAGCGTGAATTAAGTAAAGATTTGTTTAGAAATATCACTATCAACTATAACGATGAAAACAATGTTTTTTGTTTTTCGGATATGGAAAACGACATTTTAACCCTTTATTTTTGCTCAAAGGTACCCAATATATATATATAACAAAAAATGCATAAGCGATACTCGTATTATAACGGTAATGCACGCAGGTGCTGATAAGGATTTAACATAGGTAGGTAATTGGGACGTCACGCATTCGATTTCGAATGCTAAACAGTAGGAAAAAAAACAAATTTGAACTGTTTGATACGCTTATACCTACCATAGTAGATTACTGTACGACAAATAGGTAAAAATTATGCTTACTTACTCTAACGCTCCCTTTTACACAAAAGCTGAATTAAGAATATAATTTTTCGCAAATAACCGCGAAATTTCAGGATAATCTCCGTTTACATAGAGATTTAAAAACTATACCTTCAAACCGTTACTTTTTGTTAGTTTTATCATCACAAAACTTGGCGCAAGAAGTTGACAAAATTTTATGGCAATATGTTTAGAAATAATATATTTATTATAAAAAATATGTAAATTCTAAATCTGAAAATTTTTATATCATTATCAAATTTTGTCCTGTGTTAGTAGTACTTGTTTTGAATAATATTTGTTAATGGCAAATGTTTATAAAATCAACACTTTTTTTGTTATTATGTTAATACTAATTATAATTAATAGGCAACACAGTATACACTTCAAACGCAACTTTAATAAAATACATAAACCTACAACGTTTTTCAGTCGCACAACCGAGTTGCATTCCCCGAATCGAGTCGGCAAGCAATGGTGGTAATAAATTAAATTTTAAGTTTAACTGTTAAATAATTACGAGTAGTTTTTAAAAATGAGTTTTTTACGTATTTAAAAGCCGCCCGCGCGAACGTTGCAAAACGATATTCACATGAAAGTGTTCGTCACTTGCTGACACGACTCGGTGTGAATGTGGTTCAGTTGAATCGAAATTAACACTGTTTTAGTATAATTTTACATATTTTTATATAATTATATGCGGTTCAGAAATCGATCGTTTTCGGGACACACCAACCGGTGTAGATATCCGAATATTTGTCGAAAAGTTTATGGAACGAAACCGAAGTTCGGATTGTAAAAGTTAGAAGTACTTATACCTACATCCCTTTATTGTAAATAGAACGCGCTGTTTAATCTTGTTTGAAATCTTTTAAAAAATAAATAAGTTCGTCCGATATTCCAAAAAGAAATTTCGGTAGACGTATCGCTAGGAAAATTGGAAAATCACTGCTTCGAAGTTAAAATGCGCAAGACGAAAAACTTTTGGAGGTTATTGAATCAAAAACGAAAGCTTCGTGACGTAACGTGTAGTTTTCGAATAGGCATAAATAGGCAATTTATTAATTAAACGCTTTAAGGAAAATTTGTGTAATTTTGATTAATAGCATCTAATTATGTAGATACGTATACTAAGCTGCTCCCTTATTATTACGTACGTCTCACTACTCGAGAGGGAATTTAGCTATAACCATATTAAGGGTAAATTCCAGTTAATAAGTAATTTTACCTTGTAGTTACTTACCTACAATTAGACCCACGCGCCTATTTTTATTTTTCTCATTTACAATAAATCTCACGATGCGCATTTTTGAGTACGAACGACATCTTTCAGAAGGAAGTCAAAAACTTATCGCCGAACAACCATCCGAATCAACTGTCCGTGAAATGAATACCCAAACGAACTTCGACGATCGGGGCTGCTTAAACCCTTAAATCTTCTTAGTGCCTACATTTAATCAGAACTAAGTAATTACTGTTGTACATAACCATCAGACGGAGTAATGTCGAGTCGAGACGGTCCGTTTACGTATTCTGTTTTAGCGCCCGTAAAAAATAATTCCTCTAATGTTAAAAAAAAATAATGTACACCTGCAGCACTAATAACCGTAAAAGTCGCCTTTTCGGTCTCGTTTACATTTCCGGACGCGGCAAAATCGGAGAAAAATTGTATATATTCGAATTAATGATGTTACAATCTGAATATTTCACAGCAAAGAACCACGACGTGGGTCGGCTTATTTAAATTTTAATAAAAGACACATACCTGCCCTAACGAAAAACAGATCCCAGGGATAATGAAATTCGGCCCGACACGACACGAAAAAGGGTTTTGTAATGCTTCTACTTTTTACGCTACTTAATTTCCATGCATAATTCAAACGTTATTACAAAACAGCGCGATAATCTTGAGATTATCGTCGGACATTTTTTTAAATTATTTAGTACATCGTAACGTAAATTGCCGCGCACAACAAACATCAAAGAAACGTTCGAATAAAGATTAAAGCGAGAACGTAAACGCGCAACTCCCTTTGGGAAAAGTATATTTTTTTACCATCCCCTGCTTAATAATGTATTTCCGGAAAAACGCGTTACATTTTTTATTTGTCTTTTCTTTTATCGCGACGCGCTCCTCGATATTACGCGGAAAAGTTTTCGTAACTGCAGTTAAATTTAAATTAAGTCGATTAAAACTGAAACGTTCGCCGTGGATCTTAAGGAAGTTAAACCCTTAAGCGGTTCGGTTCCGAGAGATGGATTAGCGACCGGAAGTGGCTCGTTTCAGACACTTTTCAGGTCGAGTTCCTTTTACGGCGGTCCTTCAGTCAAATACGAACCGGTCCTTGTTTACTGCGGACGATAAAAGAACCATACGTATACAGTGTGTTAGATTTTGTGTCATAGCAAATATCTAGGCTATTGTATGAATTAGTAAAAAATGTTATATATGAAAGTTATTAGATTATTTATTCTTAATAATGTGTCAAAATCAAAAAAACAATTGAACATCAAATAATTCAGATAAAACAAATAAATTTAACATTTTAAATGGAACATACCCAGTATTATTACATATTCTGAAACTACAATAATTTATCTTTACAACGATATATCACATGTTATACTTTTTCATTAATTACCTGGGCGTAATACACTAAATAACTGATCGTGTTGAAAACGTAGACAGTATAAACAATGTGTTGATTAAAACAATCTCAATAACAGATTATTCAACATAAATACAACATTATGAACAAACCAATATGTGAATAAGTAAGTTAATTATAAAATTGTACGTAACGCCTACCTAACATCTAAATTCTTTGTTCAAAGTGCTCCCTGTTGTTTTTAATACATTCCCGACATCTGCTTATTAAATTTCGTCGCACTTTTTGCAACATGTTTAGTGTTATTTGAGCACATGCACTATGAATGCGATTTGTAAGATCCTCTAAATTTTGTGGACATGTAACATAAACTTTTGATTTAACATATCCCCAAACAAAAAAGTCCAACACAGAGAGGTCTGGCGATCGTGCCGGCCAGTTTATAGGGTCACAATTTCCTTACATTGTGAGGAGGTGCGCCATCCTGTTGTAACCACATATCACGACGCACTTGTTGGAGTATATCATCCAAATATTCTTCGAATTTTGTCGTAAGGAAATTAGCATACCGTTCAAAGTTAAGCGTTCCGCGATAAAAATAAGGACCTAGTATAGTATCACCTAATACACCAAGCCAGACATTAATAGAAAACCCATGTTGGAACCTGCATTCCCGAATTCGACGTGGATTCTCTGCATCCCAGAAATAATCATTTTTTCTGTTAGAAATTCCGTTATTGTTAATATTAGATTCATTCATCGCTCCAAAGAATGATATCCACTAAATGTTGATTATTGTTAAGCCAGTTACAAAATATTAGCCTTCTATCAGAATCACCAGCTGTTAAACTGTGGACCAATTTAATTTTATAGGGGGTCATGTTGTGTTTTTTTAGAATAAAAAATACTTTGTGATGACTTATATCTATGTCGGCTACTGCTTCAGGGATTGAATTTCTTGGATGTGCTCTAAAATATGCCAACACCATAATATCTTCATCACGTGATGCCCACTCATTTCTTGGTCTTCGCACTGTAGCATTAAAACATCCATTTCTTCGTAAATTATGTTCAATTCTTGCAAACGTGCGAGGATGTGATTGTACCCTTTCTGGATACAAGATTCAATACAATGCAGAAGCTTCTTTAGGATTATCATTGCATCTGATGTACACTCTCAACATATCCATTTTTTCATTATTAGGATAATAACTCATTATGTGTCACGAGATGAAAATGAACAATTAACAATTTATTTAGCCACTTCGACACGATAGCGATAACAAGTGAGCGCATATCACGGCCTCCTCGGCTCTACTTAGTAGAACATGCAAAGATGAAAGTGTGCGTCGTCGGAACATTGTTTACACTGTACGTGTTCAACGCGTTCGGTTATTTATTCTATTACGCCTTTAATTAATGAAATAAGTATAACATGTGATATACCGTTGTAAAGATAAATTCTTGTAGTTTCAGAATATGTAATAATACTGGGTATGTTCCATTTAAAATGTTAAATTTATTTGCTTTATCTGAATTATTTGATGTTCAATTGTTTTTCTGATTTTGACACGTTATTAAGAATAAATAATCTAACAACTTTCACATACAACATTTTTTACTAATTCATACAATAACCGAAATATTTGCCGTGACACATAAAATCTAACACACTATATACAGGGTGCGAGAAGCTTCATGCCCATGTCAAAAAGTGCGATTTTTAATTAAGTGAAGTTGACCAAAATTTGTAGTAACGGTTGTAGATGCAAGAGGCAGCTTTAGATTTTTTTTTTCAACATTATTGATTGATATTTGTTATGGGGGGTAATTTTTGTAAATTTTTTTAACAGTAAACATTAATCGGTTAATTTCATTTTGAAAAATATCGGTCGTACACTGTTGTATTTAATTACATAATAAAGTTTGTTAGAATTTGAGTAGTTTTTAAAAGAATAAGATTTTCTTATTGCTACTAAATTACGTTCTTTTAAATTACAACTAAATTACAAATTATTCTAAATTACAACTCTTAAGTCAAAAATCCCAACAGTAGTCTACTAATGTAAGTGTGAATTTAAACCTTTTTAAACTTATTGTGTAGACATGCCTATTACAAGAGATACTTTCACAAAGTCGAACTAAGTAATAATTTGTGAAGTTACTTGTCGATAATATTCTACGCGTTTTCTTAAACACTTTTAATATGATAATGTAGAATTGCATTTCAGTAACACCACAACGATTTGCGGATAATAAACGCATTTAGGGATAACGTCATTTATTTTAAGTATCTACTTAACCACCTAAAATTGTTTACTCAATCCATCTCAATCCACTTGGGGTAATTTTTCAATCGTATTAGAAACGCATTTTCTCATATCAACGTAGCGAATCTGGCTGCTGCGGTGCAACAAAATTAAAAAAAAAAGATTTAATTTGTGGCTTTGTTAATAAAGTTAATGAAAAATTGAGATCACAAATCGAAAGAGTGATATCAAACGATATATACTTATTTTTTCATTCTTTTAATCTTTATTTATAAGCCTTAAAACTTCTCGCACCCTGTATATTTATTTATACGTGAAAAACACGACATAGTTGGTCGAGCAGAAAGCTTTCGTAAATTATTCAACGTGAAACGTCGGTCCAGTCTGCGTTTTATTTTAGATTTGCATAGATTCTCAGCATTTCGTTTTATATAAAAGTTCTTTTCAATAGTAATTTATTCCTCTAAAGCGTGCGCCACGTTTTCGGAACTAAAGACGAAATGGAAATATGATGAAGAAACCTTAGATTATTTTTGTAATCCTGAGAAATACGCGTTTTTAACCGTAATATAAATTTGTCCTCGTCGGGGATGTTACTTAGAATCAAACGAAGTCCCGTTCACCAATAAATGATGATTTTTGCACGATAACATGCTTCGTTTTCATCATACGACATATATGTTAATATACTAAATTGTAGCTAATTAACGCCCTGTTCCACCACTGCATTTTGAGCTAGAACTTATCTAAGTCGAACTCAAATGTAAGCACGACTCAAGACGAAAATGCGTTCCACCACGTTTTTCAAAGCACGCCTTGGCTAAGTTGTACCTAAATATGATTTCACTGCAGAACTTGCGCGTGATTGGTCCTTTCCTTCAGTTTTTAAATATTCCGCACTGCGACAGTAATACAGAACGTCAAAAAAAATGAAATTCCCTAACCTAACCTAACAAATTGCCCGTTACTGTTTGCGACGTTTTGTTCTCGTTTTCATGTTATCCATATTATTATGGACAAAATGAAGCGGTGCAATTACACCAGAGAGGAGAAGCACCTTCTCACCTCACCGGTTGCAAATTATAAAAATGTAATAGAATGTAAAACCACAAACGGTACAACAAATAAGGAAAAAGATGCGGCGTGGAGTAAAATAACGTCATTATTCAACGCTCAGAGGAAAAATGTGACTAGGAGTAATGATTCATTGAGGAAACAATGGACTAATATGAAACAAGAGGCGAAGAAAGGCAAAGCCAAACATCGCGCAGAGTTGTACAGAACTGGCGGAGGACCATCAACAGTCAAATCAACCGATGATTCGCAATATTTGATTCTCTCAGTAATAAATGATACGACAGTAACGGGAATTATATTAATAATATCCACTTCCATAATAACTTTAGTAATCAAAGTAACAAATTCTAGTCACTGTGACAGACTTGAACAATGTGAGGTTATAAACATGATCTCAAGCTCACATTATTCACGTCTCAGATGTAAGCTTGATTTAGCGAAATTAAGGTCTGGTTTTACGTGGTGGAACTGAATTTTTCTGTCAAGTTCAACTTAAGCTCTAAGCAGAGCTCAAGGCGAGGTGGTGGAACCGGGCGTAAGTGTTTTACAAAAAAAAAATTTCTAGCGCGTTTTTATGTAAAGTCAATACGTTTGGCACACTAATCATGCGAAGATTTCAACGTGTAAGCAGATTATTGCTCACGAGCAGTTTGATAAAGGAAAAATAGTCGCATATAGCCTTATTATTTTCAATTTATAGATACTCCATACTCGTTGTATAACTGCTTCTGGAAAAAAGTTGGACACGTACGGAAAAAATTGGTTTTTTGATGTTTAAAATTTAACGTTAATTTTTGTGTGTAATTCGGAATTTAATTTTTGTAAATTATACGGTAAGCTCTCACGTCTGCGTTTAAACGTTTCAACTTTCTTTTCGTTTTTTGTTTTCTTTTTTTTTGAACGACCGAAATTCTCACGTTTACTTCAAGGTACGATAAACAAGACGTCCGCACAGTTAAACTGGAACTAAAACCTTTGAAATCTAAAAACGAACGCCAAACAATTTATTTTCGTATAGGCACTTAAATTTATAAATTCAAAGGAATTTCTAAATTTTCGGGCCAAATTGAAGCTATCACTTTTTTTTTTAGATTAATTTAATAATTGTTTTCGCACGAATATCGAACATATAAGTTTCTAGAACATTATTTGTTATTTTTTGCCAAGAAGAAACGCGACCGCAAACTTTTCGGAAAGCAGTACCTATGGATGGGTATAATGATTAGATATTGACTTATCGCCAAACCAACGACAGACGTTTTATTTCCGCCGCAATCAATAATAAACTGATAGGTATTTTATAACTTCGGACGACGAAAGTTGTGAATATATTTTCCGCTGGCCGGCGCCGAGTCGCGTCGGTTAAACCGTTTTCGAGATAAGACCACTCTAAAATAATTTTGCGGCAGTGAAATCAAACACCCTGCAATCAAAAAAAAAAAATAGGCGCCTATTACCTATCTAATATCTGATCCCGCAATTAAAGCCAAAACGCGAGTTATATTAGAAACAATAAATAATGGAAAACCGTCGGAAAAGCGGCGCTATTCATAGAAACAGCGAGCAAGGCGAAATGCAGTCAATTTGTCCGGATATCTACTAAAGAGTACCTATCGAGAATGCCTTTGGACAAAATGATAATCGTGGTTTACCGAAGGATGTAATTACGTATGCAGTTCGAACACGGACTTTTAATTACTTTTATGTCGGAAATTCGTCGGTCACAATTCGAGCTTTACGAGTTAGATATATTATTGTGAGAATTAGAGCGAGCTCGCGAAAAGCATCAAAGATGCGACTAGTTGTCGATGAAATAAATTCCCCTTGCATCTCGGGGGGTAGTTTTTCATTTTAGGGTATACGCGGGGAAACTAATTGTTCGGTGGAACGTTCGTGCGAACGACGGTGGACGGGAACGGATTTAAAAAAATCGAAATTTTCTTGCGGACTTCGTAAACAACATAACTTTATTTCAAACGGAAAAATTGGAAATCGTATAATTTAAATTTATTAAGGCGAAAGGGGACGGCCTCTTAGTGAGTTTCGCATTCAACAGATGGCGCGGAATTTATTTAGCTGTTTAAATCCAAACGGAATTAGATATTTTTATTTTGAAAAATAAAATTTATTTCAAATTCTATTAAAAATTGCGCCACGGTTTTACATTTTTGATATTTATTTTCGTTTTCAAAATATTTTTTCTAAAAAATTTATTAAACAAAAATTCAAAAATCGGAGCCACGACGCACCTGTAGATAGGTGTCCTAAACACAAATCTTTTTTTATTTTTTAATTGCGACCAATAATAACGCCAGAAACAGAAATTTTCGTTTTTCTTTGACAATTACATGCAGCCTATTACCAGGAAGATAAGAGTGCGATATAATCGGTCGATTCTGTAATCGGAGGACTAATCACGTTGTAGTGCTCGTATTACTGTTCGTTTATTTCTACAATTAGCTAATGCGATTAGCGTAATATTTTAGAACTAAATAAAACTAGGTATTTATAACTCGTAAGTTAATAAATCAAATCAAAGCGTCTTTAGAAATTCATGATGTAGGTACTTACATTTATATAGCGTATTCGCTATAACATGGCGAGTGGAACATAGTAAATAACTATTACAATTGTTTTACGTTGAACAAATACCTATGCTTACTGTAATAAAATTACAAACGATGTTTTGATACATTAATGATGATACACGATTGATTACTTCCAATGAGAGCAAACATGGAGTTATCTGGTTTCCTCTCTAAACCCTCTGTTATATTTAATGTTATATTTATAATAATTTAAATGCAAACTATGTTTTTTAATATAAGCAGTTCGCAGCAAGCAGATCCTAGCATATATAATTTTGAGAATGATGTACATACCGTCTTGATAAACTCTACTTCATCTCAGTTGTAAGGATATATCGTTATTAGCATGATTAGCAAAAAAACTCTAGGAAACAGTCCTTGCTCAACAGTAAAATATCTTGCCGAAAAAAGAAAACGATCTATTGCAAGTACAAAAAAATCTTTATTTCAATCTAACCGGCCAAGAAAACGAAAACCAATAGAAAAGAATAATGGCAACGAAGATTATGGCGATAAGTGCCAAAAACTTGATGTAGATACCGAAGCACTAAACAACGA
Source organism: Rhagophthalmus giganteus (assembly GCA_036326145.1). Taxonomy (NCBI): domain Eukaryota; kingdom Metazoa; phylum Arthropoda; class Insecta; order Coleoptera; family Rhagophthalmidae; genus Rhagophthalmus; species Rhagophthalmus giganteus. The sequence goes on from JARFJA010000093.1 coordinate 23,012,666, forward strand.
GATTGAAGAGCTTAAAAGAAAACTTCAGGTATCAGAAAAACAGCGAGACGATACAGAGCAACAAACTCGAGGACAAAGTGACAACGATGCATGGTTTGAAGAACGCAAAAATCGTTTAACAGCTTCGATGTTTGATCAAATTGTTAAACGGAAAAGAAACAGCAAATGGGCTAAACTTGTTGAAAATTTATAGTACAAAAAGCCATTTACAAATGAAGCTGTTAGTTATGGACAATTAAATGAAAAAATGCCATTCAGATGTATAAAACACTTTCCGGAGAAAAGATTACAGAGTGTGGATTATTTATTGATTTAGATTCTGGTTATTTAGGAGCTTCGCCAGACGGCATAACTGAAAATGGAGGCATCATAGAAGTAAAGTATCCTAAATCAGCAGAAAACTTAACAATATCTGAAGCAATAACAACAATTAAATGCTTTTGTTTAGATAAAAATGGCATTAAAGAAATCGCACAATTTTTATTATCAAGTGCAGGGTTAGTTGCACATTACTGGTAGAAAATTTTGTGATTTTATAGTATGGACTCCAAAAGATGTTTTTGTAGAACGAATTTATCCAGATGAATATTTTTGGAGTATCAAAATTACAATTTTTTTTTGAAAAAGTTTTAGCGTTAGAAATGTAGATCCTCGAAAATGCAGAAATATGCCAATTCGGGAGCCAGAGGAACAATAACTTCTAATTAATAACTGCTAATAAATGATTATAAAACATTTGTGATTATTCATAATTATGTCGGTATGTTTCAATATTTTAGTAAGTTTTGGGGTAAAGTGTTTGATTATGCGGATATGTATAATTATTTTATTGAGGTTTGGTATTTAAATTTTTATTGTTTACAAAATTACATACGAATTAGCTATATTGTTGAGTTTTATGCAGACTTGCATCGTACAGATATTTGTGCAAACAAAGGTCTGCGCGTACTCTTTCATCGAGAACTTCACTCTTTCTTTTTCGTACACCGATCATGAATCGCGACCGGCGTAAAATCTCCTCCATGCGCGCCTACTCATACTTGGTGGTAGACCTAATTTATAAAAGAAAACAAAAGGTATTTAGTTCTCGGAATACCGTTCCGACCGATTAATTATCGCAACTTTATGTTATTGATAGCAGGCGGCACGTAATTGTCAGAGAAAAACGAAAATTTCTGTTTCGGGCGTTATTATTGGTCGCAATTAAAAAATAAAAAAAGATTTGTGTTTAGGACACCTATCTACAGGTGCGTCGTGGCTCCGATTTTTGAATTTTTGTTTAATAAATTTTTTAGAAAAAATATTTTGAAAACGAAAATAAATATCAAAAATGTAAAACCGTGGCGCAAATTCTATTATCTTTTTAAAATATAATCATTTTTTACATTAAAAATCGCTTAAGCCGTTTGCGAATAATTCGCTAAATACTTTTCCGATATATGTGTCTTTGTTGCACACTTGTTACACCTTGCCGTTCCCTTTCGCCTTAAGCCACCGTGTTTATTTATTGCGTTTAACGTTTACATCGCGAAGTAATTTTATTTTTAATTTGACGTTTTTGAAAAAAAAACGGCTTTGCGTTTTCCTAAATTTTTCTTACGCACAGGTAAAAACGTTAAGGTTTTCCATAAAAACCCTCAAAAATTTTGCCGAGTGTGAATTTTTTATTTCGCTTAACGATTTGTAAGATAATTTCACCATTTAACATGAGTTTTCCGGACTGTAAATTTTAATAGATTTATTTCCATAAGTTCGTAATAACATGACTAGCTTGATGTTGCAGCTTTTCATTACATTTTGGTGGTTCGAGATTGCGGTTGGAAATAACAGGAATTTCTCCCATATGAAGATAAAAGCGTAAAAATTGGTCAAAACAACCAGTTTGCAAAGTGCGTAGCGTAACTGTGGATACGACTGTTTTGTTTGTTTTTTTTTTGTAATCCGTAGAATCCAAAAATTATCTTATCAAGGAGTCGCGAGTCGGCCCGGATTTCTGATCACACCATTGCTTTTTAAATCTCGAAACTTCCTCATAATAGTCGGTTTGAATTTAATTGAAAATAATTAGTGGTAAACAACTCCAGAACCTCCCCCCCCCCCCAACAAGAAATTCTTAGGTATTTGATGTAAGCATTTGATAATGTGTCGTTCTTATAAGTTTAAACTGCTCGTGTACGAAGTTTAATTTCTAAGACGTGGCTAAATTATGCGGTAAACCCATTTAAAGGACAAAAAACAAAACCGTTGTTTAGAAGGAGAATTCGAGAACTTTCAAACAAAAGATTCCGTGCAAAATATATTTACTCGAGGCCCAAAATCAGGTTAAAACGTGACCTGTTCACAACATGTTTACAGTGTAAGAAAAGACCACTGATTTGTTTACGGCCAAATGATTCGTAGATCGAAAGGGATGGGGATGAGGTTATAGCCGTAACGTTCTCTTGTTTTTTTCCTTTGGTTGCAAATCGGTTACAATTTAAACGCTCGACACTGGCGACATAAAAAATGGCACACTCGACGAAAGTTTTCTGGTGATTAAAAATTTTATTATTGACCTTTTACTTAATTGGAAATTATGATATTCAAGAAAACTTTCCAATTTCACTTAAAAACTTGCTTAATGAAAATTCTTTTTAACGCAAATTTAAATTGATAACAATTTATTTTGGTCGAAATTAATGTTTATGTTAAAAATGAGGAAATTTAAAACTGTTTGTTTAATGAACAATAATAATTATTAGTTAATTACGTAAGCGTTCCATTAACGCTGCAAATTACAGAATTTTACAGAGTACCTAAGGCACTGTACATGGTTTTAAAGTAGATAAAATAGAATTCCAATTATCTGAATTGACTTGGACCACGACCCTTTCGGATATTCAAAAATTCGGATAATTGGGTTGCCTTTATGCCACAAATACCGTTAAACCATATTACTTATATCTAGATACATAGGTACGATTTATCCAAATACGAGTCCCTAATGAAATTGCCGTTTCAATAATCCAATATGCATTGATGGTTAATTCAACGAGCATCACAATACATATACCCTGTTTGTTAACATTATCAGTTTTCGTCGAACAATGTTGTTTTTTAATTTCCGCTTTTTAGACGGCCTGTATCTCCCGTTTGAACGCCCATTTTCCGCGGCCCTTTACAACTTCCAGTACTTTGCCTGAAAATTACACGATAAGATATGCTTTTCTTGTTCCCTCTATACGTGTTAACCGGAGTTTTTATGGCCGTAGGTATAGTTATTTTGTATTTGTTGTGTGTATTATGAAATGCGTTTGTTCGAGCTTAAACGGTTAATTATTTTACCCAGATTCGGATTGCAAAACATGTTCGAATAGAAAAAATTTAAACAAAATAATCTTGACAATTAACCCCATCAAATAAAGGTAAGTAAGAGTATTTTTTGAGTTGAATCTTCATTAATTTAGGGGAGCCTATTTAAGTGCAGGTGCGTCGCGTTACATTCTTATCGCATTTTATACATTCGTAAATTGGTTTTTGAAAGAACACTTAAATGTATAAGAATATGTACAAGGTCTGGTAAAAGTTGCAGTTTCTGACGGTCAGAAAATATAGATAAAGGGTATAGTCGGATAAGCATGGCAAAATGACCCCCAAAAAAATCTACGAAACAACCTATATTATTACATTGGCAAGTCATAAGGAAACGATATATACATGTTTTACTCCCTGACCTTCAGTAGTTCTTGAGAAAATCAAAAAAGTATGTACCGGGGGAACTATTTTTTAAATTCGTTTATCTACGAAACTATTATAGCTACGAACATAAATCAAAAACAGATTGTTAGAGAATACTTCACAATATAACATATGTTTTTTCTATTACTTTCGACTAATAATAACTATTAAAAAATTAATGGAGAAATTTTGAAAATTGAAAATTTTACAGTTCGGCCAGAGAGACAATCATAAAAAAAATGTCAAATATTACTACTAATGTCTACTACTACTCCTAAAAGTTTCGTGAAAAAAAAATTGGCACAACACTCTGAAAAAAAATAATGTACACTCTGTAGTCACTACTACTATATAATGTACCGCACCTACATAAACAAAAATATAAACTATAACAAAATAAAACAACAATTATGACAATATAAAATATAAACAAAACAAAAAATGCAAATAAGTGTCTAATATACAGGGATTTCGGTTAATAGAAAAGTTACAAATGTCTTATGTACATAAATATAATCGAATGCGATAGAAAACGTTTCTATTGTTATTAATTAATTCTGGTTATATAGTTGCCTGAGTGAGTACAGATGTTTACCTACAGCCAATATTATTAATCATCATCACTATATTCATTAATGACAACAGAAACAGAATTTGTTGCAAATATTTTCGACAATATCTCTGCTGGACATATATTACGCAGCATTTATCGGGTGAGTGATAAATAATATATTATAGTTGCTGCATGTGAACAACACCCAACTGTTCTATTATCGTTGGGACAGTCACAACAATAGGAATATAATCGATATAAATACGATATACTTTATTATTTTTATGTCTCGATCGTACGTTCAGTTTTATGGTGGTTTATGTGGTGTTTGCTTGACATACTGCACGAGAAGATTATTCTTATTGTCCAGTATTTCTGATAATTACGACACAGCTTGGGAAAGTTGATAACTGCCTGTAAATAAAACTTTCAAGTCTTGCTCTCAGTTAAACGTGGAAAATCTAGGAGGTCAGATACCATTAGATGTTGAAAAGACGATTTCCGACGATTCAAATGATGATTATCAACATCTTTCCGCAAAGTATTTGTCGAATTCATTCTGCTTTCCATATATTCAATAATTTCGTCTTGTAATGCACCATCTGCACTCAACCTTTGTCCGTATCACAACAATCGTACCTTTGGAAGCAGTTTATTATCTAAGTTGCGATGTAAGAGACGATATTTTTGGCTTATAGCACCATGTACAGATTCGACTACACAACGTATTTTTGTTACTTTTCGCGATATGTTTGCTTTTTCCGTAGTTAATTGAGATTTTTTGCCTTTACAGGCAGGCATAAATACGGTAAAGCCTTCATTAGTTATGTAGTTTATTACATCGCGAAAACCACGATCAACAATGAACACATCATGTGGTTGTAACGTAGTTCTTATGCCTACGGAGTCTTGTAATACGAGTTTCATAATCGTGGCATCATTTTGAGTACCATAAAAAGGCCCCACAATATCAAGAATGTAGCCATTGGTTGTACAGATTGTAAACGGCTTACACAAAGGCACTTTTTTTTGGTCCTGAGTACGATTTTCGAATTTCTAGAACTACGTATTTTAATCGTCGAACAACACTGCAAGAATGTTAGAACTTGAACTGCATGTCCGACTAAAGCGCCGCGCCGGCGCTGTTCCTGTATGGTGATGAGTACTGACAATGAGATCGCTTTACACAACTACAATAAGTAGTGAAACATTCTTATATTTTTTACTTGACCACTACTTCTATTCGAGGTTTAAACAACGTAAAAAACTTAACTTGTCGTTTTTGTTTTGACGCTACCAATATTTGCTTTTATTTTTTTTCAGAGTGTTGTACCAATGTTTTTTTCACGAAACTTTTAGGAGTAGTAGTAGACATTAGTAGCAATATTTGACATTTTTTTGATGATTGTCACTCTGGCCGAACTGTAAAATTTTTAATTTTCAAAATTTCTCCATTAATTTTTTAATAGTTATTATTAGTCGAAACTGATAGAAAAAACATATGTTATATTGTGAAGTATTCTCTAACAATCTGTTTTTGATTTATGTTCGTAGCCATAATAGTTTCGTAGATAAACGAATTTAAAAAATAGTTCCCCCGGTACATACTTTTTTTATTTTCTCAAGAACTACTGAAGGTCAGGGAGTAAAACGTGTATATATCGTTTCCTTATGAGTTGCCAATGTAATAATATAGGTTGTTTCGTAGATTTCTTTGGGGGCCATTTTGCCATGCTTATCCGGCTATACCCTTTCAGAATTTTTATAGAAAATCCTTTTTGAAAATCTTTTTTCTGAAAAATTTTTTTTATAGAGTTTTCTTTGAACTCTTTGAAAATATTTAATTTCAGCAGCACACATTTTAATGGCGTAATTCTGGGCTTTTTTGGTCGTACTTTTTCGAACAAGCGGATCGAAATTTCCTAATTTAATATCGCTCGAATGTTTTCTTTGTAAGTCTTTTAAGAACTTACAAGTCTTTTAGGAACTTGAGTGTTGGTAACAAAAACCAGTAACGTAATATAGGACGAGGTTAACGACATTATCAAAACGAGATTTATTAACCCTTAGGTTACTGCAAACTTAAAGAACGCACTTAATTGTAAAACGGTAAAAGACAAGTTAAATTTTGAAAATTCTTTTAACAATAAGATGAGATATAATTCGTTCAGGACAGACTCACTCGGAAGGAGACGTAATTCGACATTCAACAGTTTTTCTTCAGCACCTGTCGAAAAGCTACAAGGCCGTTTTCGGAACTATTGCCGGACTTTGTAGTGTTCCGTTTAAAATAAAATAAAAACAATACAAGTTTAACGCACTTTTATCTGTTTAGCTTCCTGTATATTAACATACAACATGTTTGTGTAAAACATGTTTTAAAAATATAATCGTGATACTAGTTACAATGTGTGTGTGTGTGTTTCGATGTTTATCATCGAACTAGGACATGCTCTATAATCTATATTAGATCAGTTTAATGCAGCACGAAGACGTCTTTAATGCTGCATTTATGTTTTGAAAAACGTAACGAAAAGCTTTGCAGTATTTTTTACCGTGTGCTTCTATTATTTGTTAAATTACTTTTTATCACAAACTGTTCCCAATACTCTGTAAATGTTGCACAGACTTGACGTTTTTTAGGCGTAATGACCGTTGATGCTAAAAGTGAAAAATCGTATAGCGGTTATTACACATCACCACGTATATATTACCTATTTGTTATTTAGACCTTCACCTAAAGATTCGCGTGCCGATTACATAGCATTTTACAAACTTTTTTATCAACGTTATTTGTCATCGAATTTTTATGAGTAATCGTCTTTAATTAATTTTATTGGCGTTTGACATGCGATGAATGATTACTTATGGGATTTCCTTGCAACGCAACGGAAGATTTATTTATGTTCCACTTTAACGGAAAACACCTCTCGTCGTAGCCAAACATCATAACAATATGTCTTGTGCTTAAAATTGGAACGCCAGCATATTTCATTTTAACTCGTTTTTCTGGGCGAATTAACAAATTATATTTGCGGTTTTGTTGTAATGCGGTAATCCGTAGGTTTTTGTCTAAATCTTTTAGATAGAATATTATACGCACGTCTGACAACAGTTACCTATACTTGAAACAATTGATGATCTTGATTAATTAAATTCCCACGCACCGCAGGTAAAAATGTTTCGTTTTCGAGTTGGTTGTTAAGTACTTCATTAATTAATGTTGTATTTTTTTTTAGAATATCAGTAAAGTATGTTCTTTAAGTATATAACTTTTTAAAATCGTTTCGAGCGAATAACTCAAAAAAATCTGAAAGAGAATAATCATTAATTCCGTAGATATAAAATCCGTTCTCGTCAAACATCAAACCATAAAATACACCCACGCCTAATACATTTCACGACATAAAAATACAAATTATTTTTTATGGTGGTAATTTCATTAAGCGGCATTGTTCCCAAAGTCGAGTAGTGCGTAAATTAATAATATCCGAAATCCGTAAAAGATTAATTTTGTTTTAGTGCCGGTGGCAGTGGTGCAATTAACTTGGCCGAACTATATATCAAAAGCGATATTTGTTCAAAGAACAATTAAAAAAAATACTTAGGTTTTAGAATTACAAGTATTATAGCAGTATCTAAATGTCAAAAAATGCCAACGTAAAAACTTGGTCGTTTTTATTTATGGGTATATTTATTTAGTAATCAGTCTTGTTTGAGTTTCCTGAGGAACATAGACACACTCCACGACACATGCTTGTAGACAGTCCCAAATATGCAGTTATTGTTAGTAACAATATATTGTCAGCATATTCATGTTTCGGTTTCATATTCATTCTTCGGTTATAGATCTTGAGATTCAGAAGATCTAAATGGGGGATTTTCCGTACCTTTGATATGTAATACATACTTACATATATATTTTTATTTTATTTAAAAATTCCTATAAAAAGTGCGACACTTGATGCGTTATTTTATGTAAATATGTACGTAACAAGTATTTGGAAGTTAAGTTTATTAGTTGAGAAAAGAAAAATGAGCAACAGTAAAAAACTAACATTAGAAGAAATATGGAAAACTACGAGCACTAATTAATTTATACAATAACAAATGACAAATTAATAATAGAGATATTAAGAGAATAAACGGAAATGCTCGAGGTGCAACAAAGTTGATACATTTCTTAAAAACACCAACAATTATGAAAAAAAAACGAAAAGGAATTATCAGAACAATTTCAATTAAGGCAAAGATAGCCTAACAAATTAAAGAAGAGGTCGAGACAACTGTTAATAATCGCACAGTGCAACGCATACTAAAAATCTCACCAATTCTACAAACGCCTGTGCGCCGTCTCAAAAAAAAAACAGCACGATCAAAGGCTCATAAAAACAAGAGGTTTCCAACATACATTGCGACTATTGAAGTTTTGAGGGCGATTAAATATTTCTTAACGTTGAAACGGCAAATTTCCCGAAATGTTTTCGTGCGAACCTGTCCGGCATGCCTACTAGGACGCAAAAAGTGGCTTTCGCAAGGCCGGCGAGTGAATCGCCCCTCGTAAATGCGATTAATAAAATTCCCATGTTTTCGAACGCCATATTGCTTTTTGAAAAACCGATTTAAACCGAAAATTTGACAGCCACGAAGGTCGCGTCGTGTTCGGGGCGTCTTCCCAGACAAGCCCCCCCCCGTTTCTGCAACGTCCGTAACGAGAAACAGCCGCCCGCAGTCGACAATATAAATTAGGGGTGATTAAATTTTTTTGGACATGTCGTAACGGGAAATTTTCCGCAATTTTTTCGTGCAGGCCCGTTCGACATGTCTACTAGGACACAAAAAGCCGATTCCGGGGGACCGGCGAAACTATTTTTTGTAAATGCGATTGATAATAAAATGTTATTTCGAACCCACCATATTCGAGATTGTCTACAAACCTGTGTCTCGGAGTATATAGTTTAATAGAAATTGTGTCATCTAGAAAAGGACCTTTCAATCATTCTCGTGTTCAAGGACACTCGATGGATTTGATAGTGGACGGGACCTAAATTCGAATTAAAGGCAATGCTATTTAGTGACTGTCTAGAGACATACCTAGTCAACGGTTATTACTTTGATAATTAATTTGTTTCGTTTTAAAAATATTGTTATGTCCGTATCGATCTTGATATGGGCGCTGCCGAGAATGACGGATAGGTCTTTTTTTATATGGTACGATCTTGAAGTATATGTGACAAGTGAAGTAGAAATCGTCACTTTCTTTCAAAATTCTGTTGGATTTAATTGTGTTATCAAACTGAAATTATATTCCCTAAACATTTTAAAAGTTTTCTCGTAATCAATTTAATGTTGAAAAAATATCGTTAATAAATATTGATTACGTAATAAAAATTTTCGTTAACAATACGTTCGGAAATATTTTTATTATTATGACGTATCATATTTCAAGACGCGGATATTACCAAATAGAAAGCAGGAAAAGCCAGTCTCCGTTTATAATTTATTGTTTTCCATTTATTCGATTGCATAAAACTACAACTACTATTAAGAAAGTTAAATTGGGCATAATCTGATATTTTTGTTGTTGTCAAGGTCCTTTTCCTAACACGCGAAGAAGATATTTAGTTTATATAGTTTATAGTTTTTAGTTTATTTTTAGTTTAGTATATTTATATTTTAGTTTACCTACCTATATTAATAGAATTTAAATATGGTTTTTGATCGATTTTAATTGTCAGTTGTTACTGACTTAGGAATATCGTTCACATCTTTGAGTAATGGTTTCAGTTTGTACTGTGGTGACGAGTATAGTTGAGAAGATGTCTTAACGAACATAATGTGTAAATTAATGCTCTATTCGTTTGTTTATTTTCAGTTAATGTACGGTTATTTTTAGAAATCGAACAAAAGATAATCAGGATATTATTACGCCGACAACGAGTGCTCAAAATTTTGATCGGTTTTAATCGAGATTTGTTAATTGGATGATTTAAAAATTTATATTTAATTTTTATGCCACGTAACCGGTGTAGCTGTAGTTTCTACAGAAATTAAAGAAAATTTGATTTTAATGTTCCGATTTTGGGAGTGAATATTTCGGCAGGTTTGAGGTTTTACGAAAAAGTTTGTAGAAACTTAAAGTTTTATTTTGACATGTTCTATACGTTCCCGGAAGATTAAAACTCACATCTCATTGCCATCTGACGTACAAATGCGTAAAGAAAAATTAACCTAAATTAACTCTTTTATTCCCATCGATACGGGATTAAGGGAGTGATTTTTCGCGTTTCGAGTAGACATTTCACACATGTTTCATGAGAAATACATCTTTATTCATTACGCGATGTCGTACGAAAGTGACACCGGCACTTCTACTATTATTATTTATTACTTACTATAAATATCTTGAATTCTTTAATTTTTTAGAAATTCGGTTTGAAACCGAGTGGGCGTGTTTATAATTGAAATTTGGGAAGCTTTTATCGATTCCAATAGAGTTTAGTGTTTCCAACGTAAAGCGCAAATGTTTAAGCGCAAATAGTAGTTGATAACGGTTACTTTAGGGAGCACGCAGAGGAAGTCCAATCGTATCGTCCTTGGAGAATATTTGTGAGCAGCGTTTTCGACAATTTGATTACCTTCCGTCGATACACTCTTAAGACTAACAAACCCGATAAATTCGGTAAATCTAAACATGTACGAAACACGAAGAAAAGTAAAAAGAGGTTTCGAAATTATCGACTTAACGTTTATTTATTTATCCCGATATACGGAATGACGTGCGCCGCCGAAAATGTTGACGCTGACAGTTTCCCCTTTTACTGGTTCAGAAGTTATACGAATATAAAGTAAATTCGAAACAAAACCTTTAAATTTCTTAAACGAACCGTGTTTTTCCTCGAAAACGAATGAAAGCTTCGAGGCAATTTGTTTTCGATGAATTTTTTTTTAGATTTTCCAGATTTTAGAACTTTCAATAAACTTTCGACGTAGTCAGAACGGTATTAGGTACGTACCTACATTTTTGTGCGCATGGATTGACTATTTCATCATTATAAAAACGGCGTAGATTTCGCTTTTTTTTTCAAAGGACGGACGTCGGGGAAAATTGGTTTATGACGTAATCAATCCGGTTATCAGTTTCTTTATAAAAGTTTCGCTTTTATCTAATCAGTTAGACGTGGGCTGCTCCCTTTTAAATGGTCTACTATCTACTATAAATACGTTTGAAAAGTTTCCACTCTCGCGTTCAATAGCGTACAAAACAAAAATTATTTCTCCGCGATTTTCTAAAATTTTGTAGCCGCTAACTTTTTAATATTATTCTTCGCGGGCGCTTGGTTTACTTGTTAAATACAAATAGCAAATATTTGTGTTACGTTTATTTATTAAATTAATTATAACGTGGCGGATAGTTAATTCTTAAATAATTTAAGGGGAAAAACAACTCTTTTAGAAAATATTGTGGGTAATTTTTGGTTATAACTCAAACAGCATGGATTAGAAAAAAGAAATTATAGAATCAAGGATTTTGGATGTCTTTCCAGAATTTCCATTCTTAGAAATGAACAGAACCGATCCCGTACGTATATAATAGGGATATTTTTATCTGTAATCTTAGGAGGAGAGTTTGACTTGTCCGCCCATCCAGATTCGTAATTTAATTTTATATTGTTATAGCACAAGGCCAATGTAATACAAATCCGGAAGTGTTTCGGGTTCCAGACGGTGGAACCGGAAATTTGATTCTTTTATAATCAAAGTATCCGAACTAGATATGTGATAGTGATCGGCCATAAAGTTGGAAAACTTTTTATTTGAAAGGACCACGCACACATTATATAGAAAAATAGGAACCACTCAAATCGATTTTTTTTTATATCAATCGACTCATCTTAATGTGAAGAATAATTATTATCATTGCGCCAATTTTGTTAATTTATAAATAAAGTCACAATCTTTAATTAACGCTCTTATGAGAATTTCGTGAGAGCAAAAGAGAACCTACTAAAATCAAATTTGTTTGAGTCCATAAATCAACTTTGTTATTTATTGCGGGGTACTTAACAACGACGGGTCGGTACCTAAACCTCGGTAAAGTGGCCTGAGATTTAAAACGATCGAAATAATTCTTTAAATAGGTATTGACTTTGTGCACATTAAAAATGTATACAAAAACTAAGAGATTATTTGTACCTATCTATAAAAAGATAATATCGATGGCGTTTTGTCAAAAGGGCGTAGCCCACACTTTCTGTTAAAATGAATTATTGAATTAAATGAAAAGACATAATCTGTTAAAATCTGGTAACAATATTTCGATTTTTTTCACCGGAAAAATCGATTTGTATTTCCGCCAAACGTATCTTCTTATAGCTACACGACGACACAACATGTGCTCCCGGTAAAATTTACTTTTTGTTGGTTACGCCTTTCTGGAAAAGCTGCGTCGATATTTATATCAGCTTGCTTTTTACAATTGCTGTTATAATATAGTTGCTGTTGCTGTTAACACTAATAATTGGAAATAGAGTAATAATATATTAATAACATTAACAAACAATTCAAATAAAAAACAAAACACATTCACGAATAACAAATCAATAAAAAAAATAATTCTTCAATATTCAAAATTGTGACTCAAATAAATAAATAATAAAATAATCCAATATAAGATAAAAATACACATAATGTAGCTGTTTATTTTTCTACCTCTATTAAAAATGTTCACCATAAAATATCTATAGGTAACTCCAAATTATTAATTTTATTTTAGTGGGAGTATTAGTGACCAGCCTCATTAGAGGTCTCTGTCAAGTAACGTTAAAATAACTCTGTAACGTAATAAATAATTCAATAAATCATTAATATTGAAAAATCGGCCTATGTATATCCGCCAAAAAAGAAATCTTTCACATAAAATTGTGGCTATTGTAACAATTACGGCTTATCCAAATCTATATGCAATTTAAATCATCAAAAAAAACGTTACTAGATTGTTTATTTGTAATTCGGTTTAAAGTTTGGAAAGTGACATATTCTATAGATGATTTACTTACGCACATATTAGATGGCATAAAGAAAAACTACAATTTATTAGAATTGTCAAAATACGAGGTACGAGGTGACAGCACTGTGTGAAACGTCATCATCTAGTAACCTTTTATCGATGACGTAAATTGTGCTTATAGGTTTGGATAAAGTGTAACTAACAAAACTATTAGTTTTTAGATAATTCTTTTATTCCAGGTTTTAAGCTCGCTTACAGTAGGTACCTTCTTAATTCTAATCTAACGACTCTAAAATAGTAGGATTAAATTCAGAATTTAAATGCTAACGTCAATTCAATATGAATACGAGTTTAAAATTCTTAATTACAACAAGGAATCGAATAATATAATACTCTATGAGCACTATTTTACTGTTTTCTACCTGCTACTTACTTTTGTGTCGTTTCTTAGAAACGTATTTACCATGACCCCTCCATAAATAACGAACGACAGATTTATTAACTTCCGACATAATTTAAAGCTCAAATTTTTTCAATGAATTGTTCATTAACGGTTTTAATAACGAAGTTACAGATTTGGCGCAATGGTAATAATTATTCCTCACATTAAGACGCGTCGATTGATATAAAAAAATCGATTTGAGTGGTTCCTATTTTTCCATATAAAGTGTGCGTGGTCCTTTCTCGAAAAATTTTATTCTTCGTAAAAATTTCTGCATATGTTTTTAAATCCAAAATCCACAAGTCAAAGTTTGAATATAACCTTTTGTATACGGAAGTAGGTCAAAAAATTAAAAAATATATCATTTTTGCGTATTTTAAAAAATAGGGGCACTTTAATCCTGAGCCGATTTCATATTTTTGAACGTCATTTTGAATTTTCGACACTGCGCATTTCGAATTCGGAATAAAATAGAATAAAAATAAAATAAGAATAAAATTTTCCGATTGTGCGAAACAACTTTATGGCCGGTCACTGTACGTCCGCATATTTTGATTATATAAAAGCTTCATATTTCCGGTTCAGCTGACCGAAATCCGAAACCCTTCTACGTTTGTACTACTACATTGGCCTTGTGCCATAACAATATAAAATTAAATTACGAATCTGGATGGACGCGCAAGTGAAACTCTTCGAACTAAAGAGTTAGTGGTGTTTCAAAATTTCAATGCAATTAAATTGTAAGTGCGGTTTTATACGAAATGTATACAACCGCACTTACAGAAACTTCGCCACAATTCTATTGCGTTATCTTATTCGTTGGCGAACACAAAAGAACGTATTGTGTATAGAAAAATGTGAACGATTCGCGAACGAGACCCCCCGCCAAGCAAACCGTGAACAACTGAATTGCAGCAACTTTTATCGAATTATTCTTTTTCAAGCAAGTAATATTTCATCAATTATATTGTTAATAAAATTTGGAACGAAGCACAATTGCACCTAAAATACCCAAGGAAAATTCGATTGCAACCGAGAATTAATTTGACTTTCTATGAAGTTATAACTAAGCTGTTTAAGAGAGTATAATAGAATTTTCAAAACAACAAACCTATTTGCATTTATTTTAATTTCGCTAATTGGATGTTTAACAAAATTAAATTGGCGATTACTTATAATAACCGTCGACGTTCCAAAATTAAAGCTTTTCAAACTCCGGAGGTTCCGGTACCTAACATAGTTTGAAATAAAATTGTGTGTTAATATTTTATGGGATGTTATATGAGTGTAAGTAGTGCGATAATTGAATTTAAGACTTCTCGCCCGAACACTTATTTATTATCTTCTTCCATTAGTGGTAACGAAATATGGGTTGTAAAAGAAACTGTACAACCTGATCATTGTTTCGTAATTGAAATAATGGGTCTGCGGTTCGTCGTTAATTATTGCGTAATTGTTTAATTTAGAAAAAATTTCTCGACGTCTTCCGTCATCGTACCTCCAAAATGGCGTTCGGAACGTTGCGGGTATCCCCTCCGGAAAAACGGACGAAAAATCTATTTCGAACGCACTTAAACCGTCCCACCATTCGCCATTTTGCCATTGAACCGTTTAAACCTTTATCGAAATCATCGAGGTAACTTCTGTGTAAAATGTATTTCATCGATTGTTGATCTTAAAGATATATAAAATGAAATGTGAAGCTTTAGTTTGATATGCGATCGATGCGGTTGTCTATCTGCCCGCGTGAATATCGAGAATCCACATATTTTAATGTTTAATCATCAACCCTTCTGTTATTTAAACAGTACTATACGATACTCGCATAGTTTCCTCATTTCCTCATAGTTTCAGAAATGGAAATCAACGGACCTAAATTTGGTAACAAGAGCGCATCGAAAACAAATAAATAATACTTTTGTAAATACACAGTTGCGTGTTTTGTACGTGTTACACTGAGGTTCACGTTAACTTTATTTATTAGTAATGCATCCCAGGCACCTATTTATCGTCGTAAACTTTAATAACGTAGAAAACTTAGTTTGCGGAACAATTAGTAACAACGAGAGATAATCAAACTTTATTTTTCGCCGAAAACTGCAACCGAACCGAAACTTTTATTATCTCGATGTCGGCGTCTCTAAAGTACACTTTACCCTACTTTTTTAAACTACAATTTCGAGCTTACCCCGATCGGGTTGTACGTCGTTTTGTAATAATAAATAAAACGATAGTTCTCTGGAAAGCTGCAATAAACTGTTCAAAACGGAACGGCTTTCCTCTGACGACGGACGTTATCATAATTCACGACAAAATCGTTCGGATGTTGCTCAACATCTATAAGGATTATGATTTTTTTTTTGGTTGTTGCTATAAATGTGCCTTTTGTTACAGAAATACATAAGCGAAGGCTCCCTCGTGAAGGACTGCGTGGCTCAATGCACGGAACGAGGTGAGTGTCGTTTTATTTTAATCGTTTAAACGCAACGAGCGAGCTTGTCGAGAATCCCGCGATTCGAACTATTTATTATGGCCCTCGATCGATAGTCAATTACTTTGTCGACTTTTTGTGCAAACACAAATTGCGACGTACCGTCCGCCACGAAATATGCCGATGATTAATTAATTAAGTTTATGCAATTCACGCCAGAACGTTGTATTGTTCGACCGATATATGGTTTTAATGCCGGGAAGAGAATTAGTCGTCCCCGCGCTAAACACGGTTATTCAATTTTTAAAATGACCAGCAATTATCGGTTATATAGCAGTATGTCGTTTTTAAATTTTCAATAATTAATCTTCCTCGAAAAGGGAACGATGCGTTCTACCTGCCTGTATTAACACGTTTAAAAAAAAATTTTGGACTTAATTAATTAGTCGAAGAATTACGTACTTCCAAAAAGTTCGTATTTGATGAGACGTTAGGGGTGCAGTTGTAAAAATGTAGGTATTTAAAACTTTGGCGTCGACTGTTAAATTGAAAACAGTCGAACGTGACGTTTTAAATGCATTTGTTTCGACGACAAAAGTCTGCGATGATGTATGGCAATTTTGATATCGTTGTGGACACAGAGGGCCTAGGATCGGTTTTTAACTAAATTTCTAGCCTTTACGATGAATTTGGGGGCGATGAGAGTCTATTTCCTTGCAAGGGTATTAATATTTGGACCCGCTAAAGCTGTTTGAAGAAATTTCGTGTGAAATCGTTGCGGGTGCAGAGGGGGCTTTAAAGCCATTTCTCAAACTAAATAAAAAGATTTTCGACCTTTTTATCGAAAGGAAAATTCTAAATAATAATAAAAAATAATTCTAATAATAAAGAAAAATAATTTAGATACACGATCATAAAAAGAAAACCTGGTGAAATTCCTACAATGCAAAATTTCGATGAATTGTACTTCAGATGAATTTTCCGGTAACGTAATTTTAGTTACTTATACCTACGCTTTTTTAAATTGATTAATTAGGTAGTTAAATTTTCGTAAATCCGTAAAAGAATAAACGAATTTTGTCCGACAAATATTCAAGTACTTGTGCAAGAAGCGCAGTTTTTTTAAGTATAGGTAATCCAATAAAATAACCAATCGATCGGCTACCAATTAAAACCGTCGAAATAACAATTTGGATGAATATTCACGGACAGATTTGCACAAAAATCCCTTTAGTAAGTAAGTACGTCTACCTCGATCGTTTACTTTGTAGTTATTAAAATATCTACTTTCGACCTAAAGGTAGCGCTCGTTAAAATGTTCTTGAAATACAATCTTCTTTTTGGGATAATCGATGTTATACATGCAGTCTACGTTAAAAATTTTAATAACGATCCCTCGTTAAAATTCTCAGTTTGTTTATTTATTTTTTTTTCGGAAAGGGAACTATTTTCGGGACTTAATCATTTATGTAGATACACATAATAGTGCGTCTTAGGGAAATTATACTTGTATCGCTAAAGTACTCATTGCAATTTGACAACGCGAATTTACTAGTCGTGAGATAGAACAATGCCCGCCTTCTAGAATTAATATTTTAATCGTGGTAAGATCATTAAGATATTCAATGAGATTCAATGGATTTATCCCGTCTTTAACGAGCAGTTTGTGTATTACGCAATGAATGTGGTCGTAAATGAGAGATAGTAAAATTTATTTGTAAAGATTTCGTAAGTCTTTAAACGTTTAAATTTTATTACAGTAGGTACCGATGCAAAATCGTTTTGTTAAATTAAATTGACGGGATCGCTTAAAACAAACAAATCGTAAGACTAAAGATCAATTTGCCACAACAAATTTTAATAACTCACTTGATTATTCTTAAAAAAAAAAGTTAAGAATTAATTTTAGCAAATTTTAGTACCAATTCAAATTTTGTCTCGTTGTCAGTTTAAGGTGGTACGGTCTAAATAAAAAGATTGATGTTTTTATTAAATAAATTACGTTTTCCATAGATTACAATGTACCGATTCACAGAAAAATACTTAAAAAAATCTATCATTTCCATAACACCTTTAAAAACCTTAATGATTGTGCAAAAAGTACAATTTTACTGCAATCATAACTCAAAACTGGGGTGACCAAAGTTTGCAAATTAATAACTAGTGGGTAACGTAACATTCCCTCTACGGCACAACGTGCTCTTTTGCTTAATAAATACTTATTTTAATTAAATAATTGCTTCGCAATTTTTTAAAATTTCAATGTGTGTTTTTAACGATCATTTGAATAAATTGGAGAAATTTTAGCACGTCTTGCCTTTAAGAATCACTTCTGATAATCATTTTCGTTTTTACATCAATTTTTTATAAATAATCAAAAGCGGGTTGTTGGAAGTTTTAATTTTTGGTTTAAATGTTGACGCCCAATATCGGACAATGGTTGTGGGTCGACGCACAACTATTGTTAAATACTGGGTAATATGACTGGACCTCCCTATTTATATTGTAAAAGGTCATAAATTTTACAACCTAAAGATCTAACGCGAGCATTGGTCACTGAACAGTATAAATCAAGCGAAACGTTCTCCTTTTAAGTCCTTTAAGTCAATATTGTGAATTTAGACATAATTTATTGTAACATCAATAAACGGTTAGTATATGACATTTTACATACATTTTAGAAACGAAATCCCGATTAACAAAATATTAATCACGATTAGCTATCTCATTACATCGTATATTGCACCAATAAAATGTCTTAAATTTGAGAAAATTAAAAATGAGGAATTCGCAAGATCACTGGAATACATCAATTTTGTTCTTTTTTCTTGCTATTTTGTAACTAAGTTTTTTGACGACTACTTTGCAATTGAAATTGTTACGATATTGCCTTTTTTTGTATATGGCACCTTCTACTTTTGACGTCATTATTTAATAAATGGTCTTTATTTACATGTACATATTTATAAAACTTTGGTGGTGTAATACAAATAAAAATACTAGAAATAGGTATATTACCTACATTATTAGTACGGAAAGTTACATTTTCCGACGACCATTATGAAAAGTGCATAATTTCAAACCAATAAATGTTATGGAAAGTTGACCATTACAAACAAATAGGCTGACCGTGCGTAAAGAAACTCGTTAGCCAATCGAAAACGTTGCAGCCCGTGTGCGATCATTGCACACGGTCAATCAAAGTCTTCTACACTGTCATGCAATTACTTTACGCACAAACTGTTTTATTATCAAATTTGACATTTTATTAAAATGTCAAACGAACTTACGTAAACGTCAAAAATCAATTTTTTTTAATAAAAATACTTGTGGTCGTCGGAAAAGCATAGTATATAACACGTGCGGAAAGGTGGATATTTTAGCACTAGTTATACAATATTACTATTGTATTATATTTGCATTCGAGAATAAAAGTTTTTCTGCGAGCGCCAGCGAGCAAATAAATCATTCGAGAATGCGAAAGCATTTCGCAATCGTGCATCAAATATTTTTTTGATAACTGTCCCAAAATTAGTAAAAATGTGATTAGAAAGTTTGACATTTACGATTAATTGATAACATTTTTTGATAACAATACAATTACCGAGATCCGTTCGCATTCAATATCCTCGAGAACGCCCTATTTATATTGTTATAATAATAATAATATTAATTATTAATTAATTTTCTAATTTCAATTAAAATTAAAGTAAATTGTTTATTAGCGAACTTTAAATAAATCAGTTTTTCAGATCAGTAATCTCAGATTTTTCCTGTACTTAACATTAAATCTTAACTTTTGTATTGCGAATTTTAAAATTGTCTTCGAATACGTTTTAATGTAAACACATAGTATCTAAACATTTATACCCTTAGCTTCAAAGCAGGTAGATTTTACGACTTTCCAGAGGCAGGCTATTTCAACCAAGAAGGATGGTCTGTTTAATATTTCTCTAAAATTCACTAACAGTGCCATCTACGGATTATCGTTTGGCGGCAATAGGGACCGTACGCCCTTAAATTGTTTAAAAAAAGTTGAATGGTTCGTATTTCAAATTTCTCTCGCAATCGTCACTTTTTAAAATGTTTCGAACAAATTCTTGAAGTGTTAACAACCGGTAACGCAATCGAATCCACTTTAATCTCAATTCAGGTTCATT
Organism: Rhagophthalmus giganteus; assembly: GCA_036326145.1. Classification (NCBI taxonomy): domain Eukaryota; kingdom Metazoa; phylum Arthropoda; class Insecta; order Coleoptera; family Rhagophthalmidae; genus Rhagophthalmus; species Rhagophthalmus giganteus. The sequence goes on from JARFJA010000093.1 coordinate 23,032,979, forward strand.
GCGGGGAAAGCAGAAAAAATACCCAGATATTTGTCAGAGTTCTTATCAAACACCGCGCACTTCATGTTTATGATGCGACATAAAAACAATTTTAACGTCGAAACTACGTTTTATTATACTTGCGAATAACGTGGCATTACCGTCGGTATTCGAAAAATATCTAACGGTGTCTGTCGGTGTCTGACGGTCTTATTCACCCTCCAGCGATGTCAAACAGTATGTAAAGATCCGCCCTTCCCTAGGTCTTACCTTGTATAGTTATTACACAATGAAAGGCAGTAGATAGTGATTATTGAAATAATTTTAAACTGGTAACTGGCATTTTGTATTTTTTATTTGGATGTCGAAATTTTTATAAGGGGCGGTGGCACGAAATTTTGGTCAGAAAAGTTTTCGTTGGACGTTCTAATTTTGCGGGCCTTCAATTTTATTCGTTTCGATCGGTCGGTTTAAGGGTTATGCGAATTCGGTCGGATAATTAGGTAAGATCCGCTTCTATATATTGTAGTTAATTAGGTACGTATTTTATGAAGATAGCATTGGCGTGTCTGATGGTAATAAAACAAAAATATTATACCTAAATAAGTAAATAAATTATTAATCGTTTCGTTCATGCCGAGGATACATAAAAAAACGTGCGCCCTTCGCGTTCGTAAATAAATTTGATCGATTGACGTATTATCTAACCTTTATTGAGAAATTATGCAGGTATGCAAAATTTTAGAAGCTTTATTTAGTAGTAATATTTTGTAGATATTGAGGTTAGTTCGTTTTGAGATGTCGTTCAAAAATCATTACAATCGCAACTACAATTTTAGCAAGTTTTCGCAATTAATGAATAATTAGGTATAAAGCAAATATAAATCGATACTTTGTTGGATAAAAAATGTTTAGTAAGTTAAATATTGGATTTTTTTGTAGATAATTTCGTAACAGAAACGAACTAGTATTTCGCAAGTTCCGCCAAACCGTCGTATATTACGAACTCCCTTTGCAAGTCCGTTGTGGTTCGTTACGAGAGACTTGTATTGTACACTTACTTCAACACACTTTGGTATAAAATTTTATTCTCATCTTTCTCCCTAATTGTATCCAGTACCGAAGATTAATTTCTATTCGTAAATTTCAATAACGCCACATGAAATGAAAATGCGCTTTACAAAATTAATTTATTCCCGTTATATATTATATTGTATATAAGAACAGAGGATTTTATTCAAATAAGGTGAGCGTGGGCGCGTCTTAATTAAAATAGATAAACAAATGGGGAATTTCGATAATAACGCAATAAAATTGAAACGAATTCTGGTAAGTTATGCAAGAAGGCGCGCGAACAATTTCCCATTTATTTACGTTATATATTACCTGAAAACCTTCCATGCATAAATCAAATCCGAGATTTATTTTTAGAGGCTAAAGCTGAGAAATCAAAAATCCCTCTTTTACGCTAATCCGTATCGAATTCGCGCAGTTCGCCGCCCTCTTTTTGTTGGCATAAAATTTAGTTTTATAGAAACGATTTTCATCGAATCGCATTTTCTTAATATGATTTTAACGTTGTCAAATACGCTTCGATTGTTTATTTTCAGTATATTATATAGACTTACTGAAGGCAGGCTGCGAAACGGAACCGTTCAGAACTAGATTTCGTTTTCAATTATTTCGTAATAGAGTAGTTATAAGGTTTCCTTCGGGAAATATACTGTTGTTAGTAAATGAAACGCCGGTACATCCAAAAGATAAATTTTACGGGTGCCGTAAAGAATCGACGGCGACGTTACTTACAACGTAGCTTTTCAGTTTACGATAATGCGAGGTAGAAATGAAAAATTTGTAAAATTGAAGAATTTTTAGTAGGTAACGCGAAACGGTTTAATTTGTTCAGTCTGGAGATCGACAATGTTTTTGTTCGTCAACGCCGGAGTCTCGAATTACAGTTGGAAAAGTAAATACTCGTTGTAAGTATTGCAGAAGTTTTCTAATTGTAGCGCGGCAATTTGTCTCCATAATTCACTTGTTTCGTTGTAAGACCGACGAAATACTTGGTAAGGAATTTTTTTTCGTTTTCGTTGATTTACAAGTTCGAGACATCGTAAAGACGCGTTTATATCAATTACGTCGCCATCAGTTGCAAATGGGAACGCACAACGCATCCATCGATAATCTTCACGAAATTAGGGTTATTAAAAGTTATGGGAAAATTAAACTCGACTAGATTTTATGTCTTTTAATTAAAAATAATTCTAAAACTAAACTAAACTAAATCTTAAGGTCACAAATCAGGACATTCGTTTCGTATTTCCGGTTGCGTGTGAAAACGACCGCGAATCGATTAGGCTTAAATTTTTCATCAAGTTATATCTAAAGCTTAATTTTTGTAACTATCATTAAAATTCGACCTTGTTCTTTTAAATTAGCATAGAATATGTGTGAAAATTGTGTCGTAAAATTATTAAATTATAGGTGTCTATACATGCAGGATGAAGTAAAATTAAGGAAACACGGCTGCCCTGTCCAAACGGCTTGAGATGTAAATTTGAAATTTTGCATTACGTAATGCGTAATTGTTTCGCACATTTTAGTACTAAAAAATGATTTTTTACACTCAGTTTTTGAGTACGTTCGCCATCTTGCATTCTTTTAAATAGCGCACTATAAGCCCCACAATACGTCGTTGGACTGCTTATTTTTTCGTCTTTATAACCGTTAGAATTTTTATAGGGTTACATAACAAAAAAATGCAATAAAAGTTAATAGTATATAAATATATGTTTTGATATACAGTGTGTTAGATTTTATGTGTCGCAGCAAATATCTCGGCTATTGTATGAATTAGTAAAAAATGTTGTACGTGAAAGTTATTAGATTATTTATTCTTAATAATGTGTCAAAATCAGAAAAACAATTGAACATCAAATAATTCGGGTAAAGCAAATAAATTTAACATTTTAAATAGAACGTACCCAGTATTATTACATATTCTGAAACTACAAGAATTTATCTTTACAACGATATATCACATGTTATACTTTTTCATTAATTAACTGGGCGTAATACACTAAATAACTGATCGTGTTGAAATCGTAGACAGTATAAACAATGTGTTGATTAAAACAATCTCAGTAACAGATTATTCAACATAAATACAACATTATGAACAAACCAATCTGTGAATGAGTAAGTTAATTATAAAATTGTATGTAATGCCTATCTAACATCTAAATTCTTTGTTCAAAGTGCTCCCCGTTGTTTGTAATACATTCCCGACATCTGCTTATTAAATTTCGTCGCACTTTTTGCAACATGTTTGGTGTTATTTGAGCACATGCCCTATGAATGCGATTTGTAAGATCCTCTAAATTTTGTGGACATGTAACGTAAACTTTTGATTTAACATATTCTCAAACAAAAAAGTCCAACACAGAGAGGTCTGGCGATCGTGCCGGCCAGTTTATAGGGCCACCATTTCGCACCAAACTTTTCGTTTAAAATATCCTTGACGTTCCTTGCATTGTGAGGTGCGCCATCCTGTTGTAACCACATATCACGACGCACTTGTTGGAGTATATCATCCAAATATTCTTCGAATTTTGTCGTAAGGAAATTAGCATACCGTTCAAAGTTAAGTGTTCCGCGATAAAAATAAGGACCTGGTATAGTATCACCTAATACACCAAGCCAGACATTAATAGAAAATCCGTGTTGGAACCTGCATTCCCGAATTCGACGTGGATTCTCTGCATCCCAGAAATAATCATTTTTTTGTTAGAAATTCCGTTATTGTTAAAATTAGATTCATCGCTCCAAAGAATGACATCCACTAAATGTTGATTACTGTTAAGCCAGTTACAAAATATTAGTCTTCTATCAGAATTACCAGCTGTTAAACCGTGAACCAATTTAATTTTATTTCATGTTATGTTTTTTTAGAATAGAAAATACTATATAATATAATACTATATACTAATACTGATGACATATCTATACTTCGTCCAAACCTATACGCAATCTACGTCATCAATAAAAGGGTTACTAGATGATGACATTTCACACAGTGCTGTCACTTCGTACCTCGTATTTTGACAGTTCTAATAAGTTGTACTCTTTCTTTATACCATCTAATACGTGCGCAGGTAAATCATCTATAGAATATGTCACTTTCCAAACTTTAAACCGAATTACAAATAAACAATCTAGTAACTTTTTGTTGATGACGTGAATTGCATATAGGTTTGATAGGCCATATGTCGGCTATTGCTTCACGGATTGAATTTCTTGGATGTGCTCTAAAATATGCCAACACCATAATATCTTCATCATGTGCTGCACGCTCATTTTTTGGTCTTCGCACTGTAGCATTAAAACATCCATTTCTTCGTAAATTATGTTCAATTCTTGCAAACGTGCGAGGATGTGATTGTACCCTTTCTGGATACAAGATTCAATACAATACAGAAGCTTCTTTAGGATTATCATTGCATCTGATGTACACTCTCAACATATCCATTTTTTCATTATTAGAATAGTAACTCATTATGTGTCACGAGATGAAAATTAACAATTAACAATTTATTTAGCCACTTCGACACGATAGCGATAACAAGTGAGCGCATATCACGGCCTGCTCGGCTCTACTTAATAGAACACATGCAAAGGTAAAAGTGTGCGTCGTCGGTACATTGTTTATACTGTACGTGTTCAACGTGTTCGGTTATTTATTCTATTACGCCTTTAATTAATGAAATAAGTATAACATGTGATATACCGTTGTAAAGATAAATTCTTGTAGTTTCAGAATATGTAATAATACTGGGTACGTTCCATTTAAAATGTTAAATTTATTTGCTTTATCTGAATTATTTGATGTTCAATTGTTTTTCTGATTTTGACACGTTATTAAGAATAAATAATCTAATAACTTTCACATACAACATTTTTTACTAATACATACAATAGCCGAAATATTTGCCGTGACACATAAAATCTAACATACTGTATATGCAACATCGATTATACGATACACTGTAACAAATAGATATTCAGCTTAAGTGGTTGTTCACAGTGGGAGTGAGCGTAAGAAATACATAAAAATTTATAAAATAAAAACTGAATTATAGAGAATTCGTAAAAGTATCCGCAATGACTGAATGATTTTATTATGTTGTATATGGCCTATCCAAACCTATATGCAATTCACGTCATCAAAAAAAAAGTTACTAGATTGTTTATTTGTAATTCGGTTTAAAGTTTGAAAAGTGACATATTCTATGGATGATTTACTTGCGCACATATTAGATGGTATAAAGAAAAACTACAATTTATTAGAGCTGTCAAAATACGAGGTACGAGGCGATAGCACTGTGTGAAACGTCCTCATCTAGTAACCTTTTATTGATGTCGTGGATTGCATATAGGTTTGGACGAAGTGTATCATCGTTACGTACTGTTTCCAGGTGAACATTACGAATGCATAATTTGATTCTTTTTAATTCAGTTTTTATTTTATAATTTCTTATGTATTTCTTACTCTTACGATCATTGTGAATAAGCACTAATACTGTCTAATAGAGAATAGAAAGATGTAGTTATTGAATCACGTGGTTGTCGAAATCGAACATCGTCTATATGAACTATTTTCTACATTTGTTTTTAAATTTTCTTTCATAATTATGTTAGAATTTTGTTAAATAAACAATTTACAGTTACGTTAACCTCGCAAATTCATACATTTCTCTCTTGTAGAAAGAAGTGAACTTTTCTAGACGTTGGTTTTAACGTAACCTTGGTTCGTATAGTATCCGTGGCGATACTTGTTTGTCGAAGGGGTTGTTCTGACTGGTTTCTGGGCGATGAGAATCGTGATGTTTTTAGTATCCACGTGAGATAAGAATAAATCGCGTTCTCTTCAACTTTCCATCTTCAATAGATTGGTAAGATAATCGAGAAATTTCGATTCTACGAAAATAAACGGTAGTTTCTTCTTGATAATTTATTATAAGTAAGTAGAGAGGGTAGTTGGCAGCGTACCCTTTTTAACGAAACTCATTAAGGGTTCGTATATATCGAGTTACCGATAGCAATTTTAAAGAAACAATCGATAAATAGCCTCATTAGGAAAGGACGATATTTTGTACATCTGTAACCGCTTTTATCGTTCAAAAATAGCTCTTCGAAATTCAATTTATATCAGTTATTTGAAGCGCGCAGACGATCGTGCCTTGGCAAATTTATACGCCTTAAATTAACTGTCGCCGTCGACTTAACGAAGTAGGTAGGTACGTACCTACGCTGCTGATTATAGTCTGGGAGTTTATTGCAACTGCATATTGTTACGTACCGTATCGTGAAAGAAACTTTGTACTTCGTCGTCTACAGCGAAATTGTGTGAACAGTAGACTGACTGTATAAGACTCGAGGAAAGTTGTTAGTGAAGTTAAATTCATTAGCACTTGGATAGCGTTTCATTCATTACAACGAGATCGACGTGGTGTTTTTGTGTATAGAAATATTCAAAATTAAGTTTGTCGCGGAACGAATTTCCATTAAGTAGGTATAGATTGTCGTACTTTCCAAAAATACGCTTCCCGATTTTTACAAAAATTGAATGAACGAAAGATAATTTTATGGGGATTCTAGAACATATTTAAGGTTAACGATCCGATTACTTAATAACAGAAATGTTCGAATTTTATGATTAACTATTTATGTCAACCTCGCTATTCTAGTAGGCGATATACGTCACCAAAGTTTTATCTACCGATAAACCGCGACCCCATAGAAAAACTTTACGGCTCAATTATTAAAATACGAAACTAATATGGGGGCCTTCGGTGAACTCGTTTTAAGACTTTCAGTTATATCGGAAATTTAAATAGAACAAGTCATTTTTAAACTTCTTATCAAATTCTGAATAGATTTGATATAGGTATTTCTACTTTTAAAATCTACAGTTTTCGAGTTATTCGTAATTTTGTGAAAAATGTTAATAAAAAAAAAATACATCTAAACGGATAAGGGTAGAGGGTCGAAACTTTGTATGTCCTGAAATATTTTTTAAAAGGTTTACATCTTATTGTTAGATTTGAAAAAAAAACGTATTTGTGGGGCAGCTTACATGACAAACACAAACGTTGACGTCATTAACTACCGGTAAATCTACCTTTTCGCGTGAATATTTAAAAATCCGACATTTTAACAATGCCACGAGCGCGGCTTGTGTGATTTATACGGATTTTATTCGAAGATTGATCTCAATTCGTCATGGTTATATCAATCATTCCACGTTTTCACAGCGAACTTTGATTCGCAAACAAAGCTAAAGCCACTGGTATATAATAATAACCTGTATTATGAAAATCGAACCCATTCATAAGCAAATCGAAAAAAATTTTGAATATAAATCAGCAAAATTCCCTAGCCAATAATGATTTTCGAAATGGAAACCGTTCATTAATCATCTGTAACGCTGTTTTCATCAGCAGGTAGGTACTAACTGGCGCATTGAAAATTTTAATATAAGTTATTGAAAATTGAAATAACGAAGGTATCGATTCTCGTGTCATTTTACCGTTGTCGATCTATATTATTATAATTGGATGTGTGATAAAATAATTTAATATGCGGAACAACGAAAGCACAGAATGCCACATTCAAATTCGGAATAAAGTTGCCGAAAATATACAGCGACTAATTTGCATGAATGAATATTAATACGAATCTACTTCTAAAAAAATATATATTTTTTTATAAAGCGGACCAAGTTTGAAATACGCGAACGATAAAAATTCGAAATTAATCGGGAATCTCGCGGAACGTTCAAGCGAAATTCCTTAAAAAATCGAGAGTATCTCGAAACTTTATACATTAGCCACGTAAGTTGGCCGATATTACGTGTGGTTGATTTTTTTGCATTTACTCGACAGACTCTGTACGTACGTCAACTTTATCCATTTACTGAAAGTTTACTTTTTCTTCGAGTGCGTTTGCATTATGCATAAGGAGTCGCGTTGTAAAATTACAAAACGTTTTCCTTGTAAGAGCGGCACTTCTGTAGGTAAGTTTTATTTTCGTATTTTTGGAATATAATCGTTTCGGTGCGGTGCACTCGTGAAACAATCGTTTTTGCTTTCTTTTAAATTTTCTTAAATTTTTTGAAACGCCTTTCATTCGTGAGAGTTGCTATTTTGCTTAAGGTATTAAATGACATGCGTTTTATAACTATTATTCACGAGAGTATCGACGCCTTAACGACAAGGGCGTGGCGAAAGGGATGCCCGCCACTGGCCCGATTAGGTTTGGACCGCAAAAACATAAAAAATGTAAAAACTAAAACTATATTATATTGATTTATATTGTATTTTAACATTTTTGTCATTCTTGGGTTACGGAGAACACTTGCCGCAGGCGCTTCGTACCCTCGTTACGGCGCCGCGGTGTCGAGTTGTTACTATTTTGAGAACGTAAATATTAACACGTTATATAATACTGTTATTATTATTAAATTAATTGGTTAAACTTTCCTGTTGTCAAAATATAGGTAATTCAAACAACGAATCCCTGGAGATTTCAACGGCCGCGTAAGCGACGAACCCGAAAAATATACGAGCTGATAACACTTATTGGTGGATATTTATTTAATTATTGTAGATATCTACAAGAATATCACATTTTAGACCTTATTTCTGTATAAGATGATAAAGATTTGATTATTTATTTTAAAGTGTTAAAAATATCAAAATTCATTGTTTCTTGTCATACTTATACGAGATATTATTATCTTCGACAACATGCCTACTTTTAAATACTTTAGTGTCTCGGTTTTACTTGCCAGGGTATGAAATTTGTGCTAGAGAACTATTTTCGGTTTTTGAAAAACCGAAAATTAAATTGTTAACCCACAGAAATCGGTTTGTGATTGAAGATAATTTAGGACCGAGGTTGAAACGGGGTGCAGGCGGCCTCGGCTCCCTACCTAATACGCTTAAGTAACCTGGTATAATAACTAATAAAGGTAGCATATAACTAGTGTGCTGAACACGTTTAACTGTACGCAGTGACGTCACTCGTAAGAAAATTTCAACTAAATAATTAGCGGTTTCTTATGAAAGCTCGCTTAAAGTTCAAATTCGCTTGTTTTACGAAACTTTCGCCAAAGATTACAACCAAAATAATGATTTTGGAAATTTGATCGTTGCATTATTGCATTGTTTTAAATTATAGAAATTTTTGACGTATGCATCGATTTTGTAGTAAAAAAATTTATTTTCTTGTAATTCTTCAATACAATTTTCACTATATTCCAAAGTAAATGGCATTTTTAAACCTGAAATTTAAACAAAACTAAACATTTTTTCTACAAAATCGATGCATACGTCAAAAATTCTATAAATTAAATTTTGTTTAGTTTAATTTTAAAAACTTAAGTTTGAAATTTTCTTACGAGTGACGTCAAGTCCCCACTTCAATATGCGCAGAGCCGCTCGAACGTCGTATCTATGCTTAAGTAAGAAGTGGAATGGGGACGATGAGTGGCGACAGTGCGGCAGAAACCACAGAGAGTGGTTGGCGGAGTTAATCCAAGAGATAAGATTTCAGGTTTTAACCTAGTGTGCCTAACACACTAATGTAGCTGGGGTGTAATAATAAAATTAATTTAGTGCCAAGCGATGTGCAGGTCGTAATATTCATTTGCCGTTGTCGGTAAAATTAATGTGCTTTCGTTGCGCCTTCGTTTTAATTATTTGAGTGTGTCATCGTTTATTTTGGGATACCTTGGTTGGTCGAGGATCGTTTAGCGGGCCAATTAACCCTACTTTATCATCGTTTTGTACCCAAGGAGCTCATCGGAAGTCATCATCAGGTACACATCGGTGTGGTCCATGGAGTCGCCAAGTAAAGGTACTGTGTTTTTATGATATTCGTCGTTGTTTTAAATTACATTTATTGGATTTTTATGTTTTACGTTTTATTGTTTATTTGAATGTAATTTCGAATTTAGAATCATAAATGATAACAATAATCATCTGTTAAATTCGTTGTTTCGACTTCGACGTTTATGGTTGCGATTATTTCGATTTATTTAGGTAATTTAATCGTTGTATTAAGGTCATTGAATTTCATTATTTAGTTTTAATTATTGTGCTACCTGATCAAGGGCCAGACGGGTAGGTTACAAGGTCAACAAACTTTATACAAATTAAGCACTATCGTAATGTAAAACGATTTGATTACATTTTGAGGATGCTTACATTAGCTATAAATTGACACCTGTAAAACCCGTTTACTTGATATTACATTCTTTATTATTTATCCATCCGAATGAATTATGTTAATACCGTAAATATTAAGATTTATGACACTTTATAGTAATGTAATTATTAAATTAGAACGTTAAACTTTCCCGTTGTCAAAATAGACAACTCGAACAACTATAATCGCTGGAGATTTCAACGATCGCGTAAGCGACGAACCCGAAAAATATACGAGTAACACTTACGTCTAGGTATACTACCTATGTATTTAATTACCATTTATTACAAGAATATCACGATTTTAAAATTCTACATTCTTATTTTTGTATAAGTAATACGATAAAGATTTGAATGTTTATTTTAAAATCGCAGCCGCAGACGCTTCATACCCTCGTTACCGGTGTTGATTACGACCATCCAAGATTGAGATTTTTTTGATCATTAACTTGTTATATGACGAAAGTAACGGATTTTCTTAAAATTTGATAGGTATTGTTTCAAAACTATGTATTTAATTTTATTTTTAGGTAGATTAGTTCATCGAAAATTTTGTGACTAACTTCCAAATTCCATCTAAATTAATTATCTAATTAAATAAGAATTTTGGTGTTTCGTAATTTTTTTTTTAAAATAAACACAAGTTTCGGACAAAAATATTTGTAAAAGTCAAAAGTAAACGTTTTCATTTATAGGTAGTCTCATTATATCATCACATATCTTCAGTATTAAAACTTTTCGAAAAAAGTTATTAAGGGCTAAACAAATGTGACCGGAATTTCGAATTATGTATACTATTAAAATATTAATCGTCCGATTGTCAGCCTGAAAAAAATCGCGATCACTTGTAATGCTACCCGTAAAAGTTGTTCGGCAAAATGTTTATGTCGTAAAGGTCTCCGCGATTAAAATTTTTACGGTCTCCCTTTAGGCATTAAATTCCATTAGCGAAGTTGTATTTCTTTTTTAGAGTCTACAAAGTGCCGTCTGATAAACTGCCAATATATGTGTAGTATAATTTGGAAAAAGTTTTTATTGTTTGCCTGCGCCGCACGCGGGTGAAATTCTTGTTTCTTTGGGAATAAAATTTAACGACTAGGAAATGAAATCGATCGAATTACGTGTCTTACTGGTGTAGGTGTCTTTTTAAATGAAGTTTTATTATTTTTAACGACGGTAACGCTTTGATTATTGAAAAGCCTATTTTTCTTAACGAGATACCTATGCATGTAAATAGTATTAAAATCGTGGCGCGGAAGGACCGAATCAAAGGCGATCAAACAAAATTAATTATAATGTAGGTATTTATTCAATTTTCGGACTACATCGTGAATGACCCTTATAATAATTTCTTTGAGTTAACTTTGAACATTCGTCGAACATTTGACGGTTTTAAAAGCTAATCATTTTTCTTTGTGTCTTCTTTATTTTCTTTTGTATCGCATTTTTATACATGCTCGTCTATGTGTCGTTTGATGTTGGTTTGAAATATGGTTGGTTAACTCGAACAATTTTTTTATTTTTGATTATAGAATGGAATTTCGACGACTTACCAATTCGTTACATCTGAAGGATGTTTTTTTTAGCATAGTGTCGAGCTCCCTAGGCTACAACGTCTGTGCCTACATCGCAGTGTATTAATGAAACATGTTTATATTTATTTTTTTTAATCGGAAATAACAAAACTTTGGTTCTAAAGTATGAACGTTACGTTACCTTACTATTTCACTATTTTTGAATGATAAAATAATTAAAACTACGTCTAATACGTTAGTTAAATACTTGTAGAACTTTTAAATGGAAAGAAAATTAAATATAGGTATGTATTTCCATCGAGTTGGAAATTAAATTCGAATTACGCTTTGATAGAACTTAGGGTGTCGCTATCGTGACGGAATCGTTGATTTCCAATAACCTTTGATGTGAATACATACCTACTTACGCTGTTCCAATTAAATGAGCTTTCATCGGCGAATTTGAAAATTCGGAATAAAGCGCTCGACTATATTTCCGATTTATTGGAGGGTTCGAGAATCAAAAAAGAATGTAACGAACCATATTATACTTAGGAATTACCTATAGGTATGTAACGCGTATTCTATTTATAAAACTTTTCGATTTTACCGTAGAAGAGTGGAATTTAAACAGTTTTATATATGCTAAGTACGATAGTTTTAGAAAAAAAAAGGTTGTCTAAAACGACGTTCCCTTCGAAATAGGATATAACGCTCGCCTCTCGTCGTTGTACTTTTAACCGAGCAGAAAATCCAATTTTCCCTTTTTTATGTCGGGCCGAATTAAAAAAGATGGAAAGTAAAATAAGAGAGAAACAAAAATCATAAAAAAAACGCTTTGGCCGTGGAAAATTAAAGTAGGCTCGACGGTTTCCCGATTCTTCGTGGTTTTTGCGTGAATCTTTTTTTTTGCAAATGTTACCCGGCGAAAATGAATTGGCTCGATCAACGTTCTAGTTGAATTTTATTTGAACGCAGTCGTTGCGACTAATCCAGAGTTTTGGTAGATATACTTTTAACGTTACGCAAACTAAATAACAAAGTGTCGATTAACAAAGTGTAAAAAAGTATACGTTATTCATGATAGGTTTCGATGGACGTCAACAATAAAAAGTTACTAAGTTGTATATTTGTAATATTCATTTTAAAGTTTTGAACGTGATGTTTTCTACAGATGATTTACCTTCACAAATATGACATTGCAAAGAAAGACTACAATCTATTAGTAATGTAAAAATACGGAGGAATCTATCGAATTGTATAAAATAAGAGCTTCTAACGTTTATTTGAATATTATCAAAGAGTATATATAATAAGGAGCGACGCAACGCTGTAGAATTTTTCTGTTACCGGCCGCTAGGATACCAAGATCCAAATTGTTAAAATAAATACGAAACGAATTGAAAATTGCATTTCGTTTTTAAAATAGTATCAAAAAGTTGAGTATTTCATTGATGTGTAAATTTACATTTCGGGTCGTATGTATTCGAACGAAGCAGCAGAGTTTTCGAGGTAAATGTTAACTGAACATCGAATGCAAAAATTTCTCCCTTTTCGTCTCCATAAATTTAACAGACGTTTGACGCTAACAAGGGAACATCGCCAAGTGTCCGACGCCGATCGAGCTGATTTTTGGCCCAGAGGTAGACCTATATGAGACTAGTAAAACCCCAAAATATTAGCTGCCCTAACTCGGAGAGGGAAAAATTACGGCCATTTTTTGTTTCCCACTCGCCGATTGTCCACCTCATAGCCAGTTTTGAACACTATAGAAATATGTCTGTTTGGCGCAATCGGTAGTGAGCTCGACTGCCAGTCGGGAGGTCGGGGGTTCGATGCCCGGAGGGAGAGGAGGGTGTTTTTGAGTTTTCATGTTTTTTTTGTTTTGAAACAAAACCTTCGAAAAAAAATTCGACCACAAAAGCCGACAAACGAAAAAAAAATCGAAATTCGAGGACTGCATTTACTAAAAAAAAATCAACTACCTCTAAAAAAGCAATACCTCCCTCCGGGCATCGAACCCCCGTCCTCCCGACTGGCAGTCGAGCTCACGAGGAGTCGGTAACTTATGTATTAGTGTGTATTTATTTCTAGAATGTAATACAGAATTACGTTGAATTACTTTGAATTACCTTGAATTACTTATGTATTACTTGAATTACTTTTGAATTACTTTGTATTACTTTGAATTACTTATGAATTACCTTTGAATTACTTTTGAATTACCTTTTTGTATTACTTTGAATTACTTTTGTATTACTTTAAATTACTTTGAATTACTTTTGAATTACTTTGAATTAGGTCCGAATTACTTTGAATTACTATAAATTAAGTCTGAATTAGAGTCAACTGCTAAAAATTAATATGAATTAATATAAGTTAGTGCTAAATTGGTCTGAATTACTATGTATTCCTATTATTTATTGAAGTGGTATTAATCACAAAATAAAAAATTATTTAGGTTTAAAAAGTATTTAATAAAATATATAAGTATGGAGGTACCATAAGGAGTATATGGATAAGTGCCGCCATCGGCATTTAATTATCAAAAAATATAGTATACTTATATAATTGTAGTGTTACTTTTGAATTACTTTGAATTACTTTGAATTACTTTTGAATTGCTTGAATTACAATATTAATTTAAGTTTAAATTTTTTTTTTAATTTAAAATTAATTTTTTAATAAAAAAATATAAATATGGAGTAAATATAAATTTAAATATTATATTATAAGTATCGGCACTTAATTAATTATCGAAAAATGTGCCGGAACACAAGGGTTAATATAAAGTAGTCAAAATCTTCAAACAATGTGAGGTCAGTTTAGAAATTGTAAAATATGATGAAAATTCGGAGACTGATCGAGAAAAATTGTAGTACCTATGTATATATTAAAAAATAAGCGAAATCAGAAACGAGTAAATTTTCCGTTAAAGAAATCCGTTACGATTCGTTACTGAAATCCGAGAAATGGCGACCATTAACGATCGCCGTCTTTAACGTGCATTTACGTCTTTTTTTGCCATGCCATGTGTCCAGGTAAATCAATGGTAGAATATACCACGTTCAAAACTTTAAACTGAATATTACAAATATACAATTTAATAACTTTTTATGCACGACGTACATTGGAATCTTTCGTGAATAACGTATCTAGACTAAATATTTGATAAAATATTCTCCGGAATGTCCAATTTGGTTGGTAATGCGTCTGTGCAACTCGGTGTAATCTAGGCCATTCAAATTTTATTCCGATGCATATTATCACTACAAAGTTAGTAAATGATTCTGTTTCACACAGTGGTGCCGTACCACCTTGTAGTTTTACAGTATGAATAAATGGTAGTCTATCTTTGCCATGTGTGCAGGTAAATCATCGATAAAATGTTATTTTTGTATAATTTTTATTAACGTCGTACATTGAAATAAAATTTGAATGGCCTATAGCTCTTTGTACATTATTTTTTTTTAATTTTTAATAAGGAATCTGCTGAAAAATGTAACAAACGTAGGCGAGCTGCTACGAAATCGGAACATGTATAGATAACGCTAAAAATATCTTTCTTCTATGTTTATGTTTAGTCAGGGTCTCGATAACCGTTTAGGAATCTCGTTGCATGTTTCTATAAATGTATATTTTTGATCTATGAACAAAAAAATGTGCTCTTATTTTATTCAACGGAATCGTCACCCTAATTTATATAATACTGTTAATTTCAAAACAATCCAGTATATCTTAAAAATTAAGAGTTTATTTTTTATATTTTAAAATATCTTTTTAAAATAACTGTACCTTAGTGCAAAGAACACATAAGTATTTATATGTATATACCTACGTTTGCATTTACATATACATATCTATATACATATCTATTTCTATGTATTACTTATTTTATATGAAACATTCATAATAAGTATTACATTGAATTACCTTGAATTACTTTTGAATTACTTTTGAATTACTTTTGAATTACTTTTGAATTACTTTTGAATTACTTGAATTACTTTGAATTAGTATTACTGTGTATAAAATTTACTATAGTTACCGACCCCTCGCCCCCGACCTCCCGACTGGCAGTCGAGCTCACTACCGACTGCGCCAAATAGACATATTTCTATACTGTTCAAAACTGGCTATGAGGTGGACAATCGGCGAGTGGGAAAGAAAAAATGGCCGTAATTTTTCACTCTCCGGGTTAGGGCAGCTAATATTTTGGGGTTTTCTAGTCTCATATAGGTCTACCTCTGGGCCAAAAATCAGCTCGATCGGCGTCGGACACTTGGCGATGTTCCTTTGTAAGCCGTTTTCGTTCGAGTTGATAGTTGCAAACTCGAACGAAAGTTGATAGTTGATAGTTGCAAACAGTTATTGTTTTTATTTTTTCTTAGTTTTGCGTGTTCAATCGTAAAAAAGTGTTAATTGAGCTGAAACGAAAGCAACGTGTTTTCTTTGAATAGACTGCTCGCGACGCGCATTACCTAATAGTACTTACTTGTTTTTAACTATAGGGAAAATGTACGATTATTTCTCCTTTATGTATAACCGTGACACATTTAGGTCAAGCTAACGCGATCGAAACGACATTTTTAGCGCCCTCGGAGATTCTTAGGGGATGAAAAACGTAGTGTATCAATCTTACGCCGGAATGTGAGTACCTTCTTGTGAAACGGCATCTCTACCGTTTCCACTGAAAATATTCGCGTCGCGCCGCGCCTTCACAATTTCACAAGTTTATTAGTATAAGCTAATTTATTCGGGACGTCTTTGTCTCCTTTGAGTAGTGGCACTAGATTTACCCTGAATTTGTATCGAGTCGTCGTTTATGTCGTTTATGAAATGAAGTGACGCGATGTTTGCTTTTGATATCAAAGCAAAGCGTGGGAATAAAGGAGATAGGTAGGTACTAGGTTCGACATTATTCTCTCGAAATGAGCGACAGCTTTGTACTACTAGTTATAAACAGACGTGAGTTCGGATGCTTGGCGGTAGTTTATTAAGTTTAACTACGTATTAGTCTCCTGTTATATCGCAAGCAATGGTATGCGATATGCCTAGGTTATAGACGCAAAGCTTTTATGATGAAAAAGCTGTGTTTGTTTTGTTAAAATCGGGCGAAATAAATTATTCGACATTTTATTTACAATTAAAACAATTTAAGTTTGTTATTCACAGTTAATCGGTCCATAATTCGTATTCGTAACTCGATATATTACGTAAGGGTTTGTTTTTTTTTTGTTTTTCTAGTCATGCTTTTTTAAAAACGCTATTAATTCACATTGTACGTATCTAATAATTTCGGTTTTCCGGTTCCGTAATTTGTTTTTCCGTGTCTATGTTTTACTTAAGAGGGGTTTTATATGGGGCGTCGCACAACGGGGGGGTTAGGTAGTTGTTTTTATGTTCGATTCTCTATGTAGTTAAAAAGAAATTAATCATTTACTAAGTTTTACGTAGGAAAATTATAGCAATAAACTTTCCGCTTCGTTTGCTTTAAATTTAATAAACTTTTTATAAAATTTCGACGCTAAAACGGCGAAGCTCAATCTGGACGATCACTTAACCCCAAAAGATAATTACGTTATAAAAGCTCTTGTACGCGAAATAAATTCGATAGGTACGTACATTTTCCAAATTTTTCACATCGTGTTTTCTTTTCATTATCATATTCAACCCATAGTGTTTATGTTTATTTTCCCTCTAAACTACTGTATTAAAGTCGTTTCAGAAATTGCAAATAATAGCTAAATTGTGATTTAATGTCGTTAAACTTATTTATAAAAGGAGTGGCAGTAGAGAAGTTTTAGGTGAGGGGGGGGGCACGTTCAAGAATCCCTACAAGTAAGTACAAAGTTTTGAACGAAGCGTCCACAGTTAAACAAAATTAAGTAATTAGGCTGTATGGCAACTTCGGAATCTCCGGAGAATATGAGATAAGGATTAGATTAATCGAAATCGAGAGAATAGTTCGATTTAAAATTGCGTTTGTAAATTTAGAAACATGCCTAGCCTAGTTTCGTTGAAATTTAAATTTCAACACGAGCAATAAGAAAATGTAAAACGGAACAAGTCGAATTTCGTTTAGTCGATCGAAAACTACTTCATGGAACACAGCCTGTGGAAATCGACGGCGAAGTACCCAAGGATATACGTTTCGTGATTTAAATCTAATCACCGTGTCCACAGATGTTGGTCGATGTGCTCAGTTATAAATAAAATTAAAGTATAGTAATATCGTAGACGATTAAAGGCCAGTAAATGAACAATAATAAATTCCAACTAAACTGCGTTCACCGAGCCGAATCAACAAGCAACGATAGTAATATGTAAATTTATGTAATTGTCAATAAAAATTAGATTTTTAAGTTTAACTGTTGAACAATTACAGTAGAGCGTCGATTGTCCGAACTAATTGGGGGACATGAGTGTTCGGAAAATCGATTTATTCGGATAATCGAACTGTATACTTTTATCTCTTTTATCACAATGGCAAGTAGGAATCAAAGTTACACAGACGGGCTAGTAAACAAAATGTGTAATATATATGTATTATGCATGTACGTATAGAATTAATGTTTAAAAAAAAGATAATCAACTCAAATTTTGATTCTTGGCAATGACTTTCTGACGCAGGTGCGGGGGTCCAGCCAGCGAGTGGCAACTCGTGCGAGCGAGTCACTGAGCATGTTCGGTTAAGCGGTCGTCCGGTTTGACCGACGTTCGGATAGTCGACGTCTCTACTGTATCGAGTAGTTTTACCAAAAGTGAAGTTCTACGTGTTTGCAAAGTCCGCCTACGTGAACGTTGCAAAACGATATTCATGTGAAAGTGTTGTCACTTGCAGTAACTCGATTGGACGAACGTAGTTTAGTCCAGTAACGATTCAGGTGTAACAATAGGGCAATCTGTCCAAAAATTCTTTAAAAAGTGATTTTTTTCGAATTAGACATCTTCATTGTCGATCATTTTAATAGGTGTCCACATTCTGGAAAGTCGGGGAAGTTCTGAAATTTCTCCAATGATAGCAACATTGAGGGTGCAACCTGCTTTCGACCGTTTGGCCATCGTGACGAATCATTTCGCTGATCATTGTGTGAATCACTTTAATGCTAACTGTTTACCCATTTAATCGGTTCGTATGATGCGTTGCACAATCAGTCAGTTTGTCAAATTAGACTAATCAAATTCAAATTCGCTCAGTTCGTGCGGCACCCAAACATCAAGCTTTTTTACCATCTCAAGTTTCTGTAAATGCCTCGAAACAGTTGATTGGTCAATGTTGAGGTTATGTTCGATCTCTGTAGTCGTCAAATGCCGGTCGGAGTCGATTAAAGTCTTGATTTTATCGACATCAGTAGTGACTGGCCGGCCAGAGCGAGGAGCATCTTCGAGATCAAAATCTCCGCGACGAAATTTTGCAAACCACTTCCGACACACACTTTCGCTTACGGCATTCTCTCCGTACACGGCGCATATCTTTTTGTGGGTTCGCGACGCGTTTTTGCCTTTTCGGAAAGAAAAAAGCGAAATGCACCGAAAATACGCATTTTTTCCTTCCATGTTCAAACTATAATTAAACTTCGTAAACGTCACGGATCTCGATGAATACTTTCTTAAAATGTCGGCACAAATTTCAGCTTTCACTTAATGTACGACACTTCATACGTTTAACACATGTGAGAGCGGAAAAACAACTGCGAACGACATCTGTCGGAATTTCGCTACGGAATTATGCATAGACCCAATATTATGCATGTACGCATAGAATTAATGTTAAAAAAATCCTTAATTTTGGTCTTGGCAACTCGACGCAGGTGCGGGGGCGCAAGGCCGTAGCGAGTGGCACGTGCGAGCGAGCGCTAGCAGTTCAGTTAAGCGGTCGTTCAGTTGACCGACGTTCGGATAGTCGACGCTCTGCTGTATGAGTAATTTTTAAAAATGAGTTCTACGTGTTTGAAAGCCGCCTACGTGAACGTTGCAAAACGATATTCATGTGAAAGTGTTGTCACTTGCTAACTCGATTGGACGAACGTAGTTTAGTCCAGTAACATTAGGTGTAAAATAGGGCAATCTGCCAAAAAATTTAAAAGTGATTTTTTTTTCGAATAGACATCTTCATTTCGTCATTTTAATAGGTGTCCACATTCTGGAAAGTCGGGGGAAGTTCGGGAAATTTCTCCAATGATAGCAAATTGATGGGAAACTGTCGGTGCCGATGATGACGAATCATTTCCGTGCATCATTGTAGTGTCACTTAAAATAGCTAACTTTTTACCCATTTAATCGGCTTCGTAATATCTGTGTCACAATCAGTCAGTTTGTCAAATTAGACTAATCAAATTCAAATTCGATTGATGCCCAGAGAACTAGTCACTCTGCTAGTACTGTCTATCGCGATTTAAATGACACTAGTATCGCTTTCTAGGAACTCGATGAGCTACGTTAAAAGGCTGTAAAGATGACGTATTCTATTTCTTACAAAGAGCAACGACTGCTGCATAGTTTAAAGATTTAAAAAAAAAATAATACTTATTATATTTACTATTAATTCTTAAGCATTTGTAAAGGCATTCGAGTAACATTTAAATTACGATAGACTGTACACTCACGATTTTAAACCAAATTTTTCTCAAGTGCCGTAGTTTTATTTCTAATTAAAGCCCTAAACACCACACCAATGAAAAATTTTGAAAAATTCTTCTATAATATATAAACATTAAGCGTGGACTGACCAACTGACTGACATCAACGTTCAGCCTTAACCGTTGGTCTTAGAAACATGACATTTGGAGGATATGTTCCTTTTATGATGTGGGCACTCACTAAGAAAGGATTTTTCGAAATTTTACTCTTGAGGGGACGAAATGGGAAGTGTGTTTATTAAAATTTGAAAAATCAACTTATATTATGGATGTCCCGGGAAGAATCTGCCAAAAGGGGCGTGTTTACCAGTAATTTTAATTTAAAAAAAATATAACCTCAGCTACTGGTCCTAGAAATGTGAAAGCTGTGGATGCGGGAAAATAGGATTTACGTGAACCTCCAACACGATTGAAGATGAAGATGCGGATCAAGAATTTCTAGAACATTACGACGAACTGCAAATATAGGAAATAAACGAGGACAAATTGTAATTCTTTTTTTATGCAACATGGAACCTTCTGGGGAAATCATGTAAAAAGCACGTTTATATTCAACTCCCAAGGTGGTGCGGATGCAGTGTACATTTTATATTTTGCTTTATATCTTGAAATCTCAAATCTATACCTAGGACCCTTTTCGTAGAGAATTTTGAGGGATTTACAACTCTTTCATAATAACCTGCATTGACCGCCAACCCATAGGAAGCGAGATATTCGCAATAGCCCATTTTTTTTTAATCTTCGACCTCTTGTATGTTGTAACGTTGCGTCGGTGCGATATCTATGGGGAACTTTCGCACATTGTTTCAAACGACGAACCGAAGCTGTCTATTAAAAAAAATCACCTTAATTTTTTCGGAAGGTCATAACCAAAGTTACTGGACTAAACATTTCGCGCGAGTTTTGTAAAATAAGCACCGCGTTTTGTTGTTAAAAATTGATAGTACGGATCGAGGAATTGTTGACGGGTTTTAACAACAAAAAATCCTAGGAAATAAATAACAATTGCGTGTATTTATGTCTAGTTATACAGGATGTCCCGGGAAGAATCTGCCAAAAGGGGCGTGTTTACCAGTAATTTTAATTAAAAAAAAGTTTTATCGGCATAAGTCCGATTCGGAAAAGTTACCGAGTTATGTCTTATTGTTAAAAAAAAATCAAAGCCATCTTGGACTTCGGAAACAATTCCTAAATGCTGTTAATGTTAGTCTTTGTTACTGTCACTTGTAAATCAATATAACTTGTGATTTTTATTGCTTTCACTTTTCTTTAACATACAAGCTTCATCTTCTACTCGGATAAACATTTCCGAATCGGACCTATGCCGATATAACTTTTATTGTTTAAAGTTACTTAAGAAACACACCTCTAAAGTTCGAGCGGATTTCCTCCCGGGACACCCTGTATATTTATTCTGTATATAAATAGCATTAACGAAATTTACGGCCTTTTCCTCGAAGCGTAAGTTTTTAAATCGGAAAACCTAAAACAAATACGTCCGTGGAAAGTTATTCAATTCATTGCACGTCTAAAACTACGGGCGAACCAATCAATCTCGAATAACTTTATACTATCTGTTATAAAGAAAGTTTTTTTTTTTAGAAAGCGTTCCTTTATATTGATAATAACG
This sequence comes from Rhagophthalmus giganteus, assembly GCA_036326145.1. Classification (NCBI taxonomy): domain Eukaryota; kingdom Metazoa; phylum Arthropoda; class Insecta; order Coleoptera; family Rhagophthalmidae; genus Rhagophthalmus; species Rhagophthalmus giganteus. The sequence goes on from JARFJA010000093.1 coordinate 23,055,012, forward strand.
CGCGTTAAAAGGAACGACGATCGCTTCGTCTATTGGACGTAAAACGAAACGGACATTGAGAAATTCAAGTGCTCGCGCTCGTTTCTTGGGTTATTTATTTACCGAAACGGGCACTTAAGGCGACTGCGGCGAAACTTTACAGAAAGCATATAAATTCGCGAAAGCCCTACAACTCCATAAACACCCTAAAACACTAAAACTGAGGGATAAGTTTAGTGTAACCGCGTCGTAATTAATGCAGAAAAGGGTGTCGGAAATGCATTACTATTTTAAAGCCAATAATGTTCGTCTCGAATTTTGCTTAATTGCTCTTGTGTTTGCTTTAATCGAGGACGTTTATAAATAACACGCGCTTTGACGGACAAATCTGTTTTAGAACACGTTTTCGGAATTAATGCGGCAATCAAATATGCTAATCGTCGTTAATTTAGTGGGGGAGTTAGCGACCACATCGTTAACTGAAATTTGTAACAATTTATTTGAAGAATCTGAAAAATACATAGACCGTGTGTCCGGACAAATGGTAAAAACGAACGCGTAATAGTTATTTTATTGAAACGAGGTAACGTACATCAGAAACTCGGAAGAATTCGTTTGACACAGGTACATATTAATATTTGTGTTCTCCTGCGTTAGTCTCGAAGAAGCGCATCAGAAAAGCCGTACGTCAAAAACATAAACAGACTGCTTGCTTGCACGTTGCTGCCAAGATTCAATTAGGTAGGTATAACTGACGTTTATCGAATGAAAGGAAAACGCACGAGGGCCCCTAAAAGGAACTTAGCAACCCGATAAGCTTAAATTTGAGAATAACTCGGCACCCAACGCCTTAATCTAAACACATCGCAACCCTTGACGGGAACATTTCAATACCAAAAATCTGCGGCGGTTTATTTTAGTTTAATTTATGCGTTGGTTGGAAGTTTTGACTTGCATAAGGTCATTTCCGTACCTCCGGCGACCTATGCCAAGTACCATTTGTGTGGTACGAGGTTAATTGAAATAATTATTTTACAAGACAACCGCGTGTTCTCGGATTGAACGCGCCGAGAATAGTCTACTGGCAATTACGACAAAAAAGAGATTGCAAAAGACAAAATTGCCACACACATATTTCTACAAATTCTTTGTTTTGTTTTTCCTTGTCTAATACTTCGACTATTGATTATTAGGAACATAAACCTTAGAGCCTTTATTTTTAGTTTTAGTGCCACGATTGCACATTTTTGCATGCAATTTTGGTCGTAAAAAAGTGAACGATAAAGACTCATCAACCTTTTTAGTTTTTAATCACTTTGTTCTTGAGTTTGTCAACTGACGAGCTGTTTGTTAATTAAGTTTGTTTTTAATTTGTTCTAAGTTCCTTAAAATAACATTCTAGATGCAATTCGGATCCTAAGGCAAACGGGTTCCAGAACAATAGGACATGGTTCTAATCATCGTAAACGTTAAGATTTGATGCAGTCTTTGATGAATAACAATGTTGAAATTTGAACGGAAAGCGTTAACAATGTCCAAATCACATTTTCGTTACGGTTCCTGTCCCATGGTAGTTTTCGGCAGTCTGGGCCGGGGTAAGTACTATTTGAATGAGCGATCATCACTGGGGATACGACATGCCGTAATTATTTATACAGGCTCTTTCAGAAAAAAAAACATGGCAATACTGTTAGGGATGCTTGAATAGTGAAAAATAAGTGGGTTTTGCTTAATTAAGTTATACTGAACCAAGTAAATACGTTGCCACAAATTAAAATAAAATTTCTGCTAAAAGCTAAATTAATCGTTTAGAAAATTTCAGAAAAAAATAGAGACCAATAATCGGACGTTTTTATTGGCATTTTTCTAATCAACGAATTCCACAAGATAGCGTGTAGAAGTTACTTTACGTGCATTTTTACGCGAAATTTTCGTATTTTTTACATAAAAATATTTGTTCGTTTTAAGTCGGGACTAAAATTTTAACATTTTCCAAAAAAATCAAAACTATGTAGGTACGTACCTATAAGTAATATAGCATTTTTTCAGCATTTCTTCGATCGACGGATTCGACAAAACGACACGTTCTTCGTTACTCTTTGTGCACCTTTACGTGACAACTGATTCAATTGTTTTATCTGAAGAACAAAAGAAAAAATTCGAATACTTTGTAACGGTCCGAGCGAGCACGAGGCCTAGGAGGTAGTAATTGATTCCTTTTGGTAATAATAAATAATAATGGTGGACTAACCTACAAAAGTCATAATGTAAATTTGTTTACCTTCAGTTCGATATTTTTATAAGGTGAAGGAAGTGTTACGCATTTTGTTTTAGGGTAAGTGTAATTGCTTCATGGTTCAATTAGTATCGATTGATAGTAATTGTCACTGAAATTTCAGGGTGTTATTACAAGGTCAAATTTTGGTTTTTTTTTGATCTGATTGGAACTTTCATCTGATATTACGTACATGAATTTCGTCATCTGTGAGATTTTCTTTGGAGTGGACGATTAGAGAGAGGGATCGTGGATGACCAGTTTTTCTTTTGTGTCACTGTTACTAGTATTGTTTTCGATTTCGTATGATTAGTATTATTTATGCAAACGTTTAGTCATAGTTTTAATTTAGTTATATTAGAAAATCTGTGAAGCTTAACAACCATGGTTGTGATACGGATCTGAGTAAACAATTTATTAAGTATTAATTATTTATTTAACGTCAACTTTAACATTGTATTAAATTATCAAATTTCACGTTTCGTTAGTTAACTTTATTATTCACTTATTTTATGTTGTCTGTATTTTTTTCTTTTGATGATGTCGTCCGTTCTAGTTTTCGGATTTAATAAAAAACTAGTGGCGCTCAAAATGTTGTTTGTGTGTATGTGTCTTATCTCAATTCGTCATCATCTCTCTTAATGTCTCATCAGCCGACTGTTGCTGTTTGTTATGTTGCTTGGTCATTTTGACAGTAATAACTTTAAGAAACAAAACAATAGATACTTCAAAAACAAAATTTTTTGTAATACATATCGTTTTAAATAAAATAAATTAATAATAACTTGTGTTTCTTTTTACGTCAAAAATAAGTAAATAATATGCCTTATAATTAGACTTCAAGTAAAATACTTTTCAAATTCCCTCGTATATATTATGAATATTTAAAAATGTGTAGTAAAAGACATTGGAATTAATTCAATTTATTTAAAAATATGATAACGATTATATGGGGGACAGTCAAAAAGTTCGAAATTGTCGGAAAACTTTTCGAACGACCTTCGTATACTTAAAAAATTTAGCGCAATTAAATTAACTTAAATAGGAGATTCTGATTTAATTTCCGATTTGATTGAATTTAATTTAATTTATTTTAAACGTCTGATAACGAATATACGGGGGAATTCGAAAAGTTTTTGGACGCTCATTTTTAAAAGTATACGGAGGCCGTTCGAAAAGTTACCGACAATTTTACGTCAAGAAGCTTTTCGAACTACCACCGTATATTTTAATAAATAGGCCCAATTAAATTGACTTAAATTGGAGGATCTGATTTAATTTCAAATTTGATTGAATTTAAGTTAATTTAATTTACTATAAATATCTGATAACGAATATACGGGGGAATTCGAAAAGTTTTTGGACGCTCATTTATTAAAGTATACGGGGACCATTCGAAAGGATTTCTGACAATTTTACTTCAAGAATCTTTTCGAACTACCCTGTATATTTTAATAAATGAGCCCAATTAAATTGACTTAAATTAGAGGTTTTGATTTAATTGCCAATTTGATTGAATTTAAGTTGATTTAATTTATTTTAAAGATCTGATAACGAATATACGGGGGAATTCGAAAAGTTTTTGGACGCTCATTTTCATAAATATACGGGTGGGGGGGGGGGGGTATTCGAAAGGATTCTTAAGCAAACGTGAGGTTTGAGTTGGTACAAATAGGCCAAGGTTTAAATGTCTTATTTAAATCACTAGAAACAAACAAAAGTATAGGGGAAGGTAGGGTAGCCCCGGACACTTAAATGAAGTAGAAATATAAAATACAATCAACAAATGTCAGTTTGTATTTTAGCATTAAAATAGAGTAAGGAACTTTGTTAATCGTACTAATGAAAAAAAAAGGATATCTTAATTATTGTAACTAGAATATTGAAAAAACTTAAGCTCCCAATTTGCGGTAATATAAAAGTCGGCGGGTAGCCCCGGACAGATATCAATAGTGGCCTAAACGTGTTTTGGCCTTACAAACGTCACAAATGTAGTAAAAATCGGAAGTGTCAATGTTAACACATGCTTCGTGGGCCCAATCTTTGCAGTCATGACACCGAATCCAATTTTCTTTAAACATTTCGCCAGATATGGTACACGCTGTCTCTTCAACTTGATGGGAATCACCTTAAATAGTTGTCGTTGTTTTCAATTTTTTGCCACCTCTACCTTTTTGTTTTTCCTCTAGGTCTTTAGTCAGGAGCATTAAACGATTGTCTAGTTCTTTAACGTGATTATACAGTTGCTTAGAAAAGTTCTCAGAAAACGTGGGTTGAAATCGTCTTAACTTTGGACGAAGCGTGATCTCTTTGTGACTATTCACTGCTTTTAGACAGTCCTGAAGGGAACTTCTTGGCACATCATACCTTTCTGCAGATAGTCTTATTGATAACTTGCCTTCTTTGACACATTTCACTGCTGTTTTCATTTTATTTTCGTCCCATTTACCTCTATTAGTTGTTGGTCCCTTAAATTTAGACATGTTGTATAAGTTCCTGCAATACAAAAAGTATAATCTAATGTACTAACCACAGAGAAGCTATAATAAATTGAATCATTATATTTCTTGAAAATATAATAAATTGAAATTGAAATATGAAATTCGACATTTATAATGGTGTCCGGGGTACCCGACGTTTTCGTGTCCGGGGCTACCCGATCGCTATCATTCGATGTTGTTGCCCATAGGTCTTAAATTGTATATGGAATGAAACGAATACTAATACATTCATAAACTATATTAAATGTATTACAACTCTAAAAATAGACAAGGCGGTATACTAACTTTTTGCACTTGATAATCTGCAATGAAATTCGACAGGGGCGATGAGAAATGTTTGGCAGGAACAAACACTCACTGTAGCTTGTCAATCAATCTGTGCTCATGCATTGACTAAGTTGCATATGCGTACAAACTCTATGGGGGGCCCCCGAAACTATGTTTTGGTTTTCCAACGGGTTTACTTACTTAGTAATTGTACTGTCCGGGGCTACCCGCTGTCCGGGGCTACCCGACCTTCCCCTAATATCAAAATGTTACTAGTTAAGTATTTACCGACACATGTAGAAATGCCTGGAAATTCTTTGTCCCTAGATCTCGATCTAGCAAGTAGCAACAAACAATATTAATGGTCGGTTGCACCAAATAAATAAATAATTTAATCTAGGATGAAGTTGTTATGGTTATGGTAAGCAGTTTTTGAGCAATAGCGAGATTTAATTAATCCATTAATCGATTGAATCTTAAATTAGTTAATCCTCTGTTTAAATTAGTTTAGTGCAACCGGCCCTAAAAGCACAAGTCAATTTATTCGCAAAATGTTTTAATTACCAAAGCAAGAACACCGCGACAAAAAATACATATCCATATGTAACTAGTTAGTGTGTTTTTACTAGGTACTATTGTAATATAAAATTGATTATCTTTTTACACTTTTGGAATAAGAGCTCCATACCAATGTCCAATGGCTAGTAAAGTGTGATCATTAATATAGAGATTGATCACTAATTTATATTTGCCCATTGGCATGTGTGGAGGGAACTTATCATCTTCGAGCATATAATAATATATGTAATAGTACCCCTAAAAAATTTTTAATACATATTATTAATCATTAATCCCTGAAAAAAAACAACATACTACTGGAGCCGGACAACCTTTGAAATTAGTGTGGTCCATCAAAGATTTCAACCCAAATAAATAGGATTCGGGTGGATGGCAAAGGTCTATTGTGACATTAAAAGGAAACAGGCGGTAAGCACCCGCTGCAAATTTGTATGCGGTAGCAACAATCTGTAAAATTTAAATCAATATAGTAAGTTTTGTAAAAATATTTTAAGATAAATCGTTCACCGAAACATCTTTGCGCATGTCTACTAAAAAAGTCCCGGATGCATTTAATGCCTTCTGCTTCATCGAGCTGTTGTAATAAAGAACTTGAAAATCTGGATTTTTTAAAGCGCGTTTGTTGAATTGTATTATTTCGACTTTTTCATGATCAATAGTGTACTTGTTTTGATGGAATTGCTGAAAATTAATCTTTTTTTAATAATCTATGAATATTTGTGACAAAATTATATTAAAAGATAATTGAGACCGTATTCACAATCAATAACTGTTAAAAAAAACAATTGTAATGGTATGAGTGATCTACATACGTTAAACCATTTTAAACGTAAAAAATAAAGTTCGCACTAAAGACAATTCAGAAAAACATATTAACTAGATATAAATACTTATAAATGTAATTTGCCTACATTATTCTAAATAAAGTTGTTCTTAATATAATTGTATAATATCAAATTAATCTTTCTTACTGCTCTAGAGGAATACACAAAAGATAAAACAATTAGAAATATACAAAGTTTTATCATTTTTAAACTGTTCTACAACTTCAAAAGAATTAACGAATATTTATTACTGTACTCATATTTATAAAATAGGTAGGTAACGAAACAACAATTATAAAATAATTATATAAAGATAATATCAATTATACAGAGAATGATGTATTGAGTACTTTTCTCCAAATGCATCCATAAATCAAAACTGTAGCAGTTCTCGAGTATGAAAAAATAAATTTCCATATCGTCATTGTAATTTTGATAAACAAAAAAGTGCTTGTTATCCTACATGCAGATATATTTTTGATAATTTCAACAAATTTACTATCAAAGAGTGCAAAAGAAACATAACATTTTATTTTAATCTGTTTTTGTGTTTATTCACGTGATGCTAATGTAATCCTATTATAATGGTCTTCTTCCTCTTGATGACAATTATTTTCTGGATGATTATACCTAACGATAAGTTTGCTTTGTTTTACATATTTTATACATTTGTATAATGTGTATTTATATATCAGATGATGAAATAACATGCAAGTACTTAATCTCTGTTATAATATCACAAATTTTATATGAAGAAACGTTATTATTATAATATAATTCACCTATAGATAATATACTTTTTGACAACCGTGATCGATTCAAAAAATCAAAAACTCTTTAAAATTTTACAAAAGCAAACAGCAAAACGTTAAAGTATGAAATAAATTCATTTAAAACTCAACAACTTTCTTAATCTTTTAAATAGACATCTTTGGAAGCGTGCATCCTAATTTTCAAAAATATCTATATAGTGTTTAGTTATTGTAGGTATATGTATGTACCTGCCTAGAGAATGATGAAGATCTGGACGTTCCAGATCAAAAATATGGTTCCAACAAGATGGCACGTTAGCACATCCTGGAAGAGTTATTGGCAAGAGCGCCAAAGATTGTTAGAAAGTATCTAGACCAAATCGTCATTAATAAATACAATCGAAAGAGGAACAATATGTGTAACAGATTTACCTTTTCATCTAGACAGAAACCACCGTCTATTCATTTTAAATAAATTATTATATAGATGACGATAACGGCCTTGGTTCAACGTGTGGTTCATTGGGTTGCATAACCACAAAGGGGCTTCGGAAGAAATTTAACAATTTCGATGTCGGTTTTATCATATTATTATTCAAATACAAAATACAACCCGAAATTATACATAACAGAACAAGGTTAATCAATAACAACGTTTATTTTTGTAAATAATTTTATGCAGTATAATAAACTTTAGGCTACGTTTCTAACGTTGGATTACGTTCTCTTATTTGGTGACAAAGTATACTGGGATCGTTCGAAAAGTTTCCCGACAATTTTCCGTCAAGAAAATTTTCGAAGTACCCCCGTATATTTTAATAAATGAGCCCAATTGAATTGACTTAAATTAGAGGTTCTGATTTAATTTCCAATTTGATTGAATTTAAGTTAATTTAATTTACTTTAAAGATCTGATAACGAATATACGGGGGAATTCGAAAAGTTTTTGGACGCTCATTTATTAAAGTATACGGAGACCGTTCGAAAAGATTTCTGACAATTTTCCGTTATGAAAATTTTAGAACTACCCCGTATATTTTAATAAATGAGCCCAATTGAATTGACTTAAATTAGAGGTACTGATTTAATTTTCAATTTGATTGAATTAAAATTAATTTAATTTACTTTAAAGATCTGCTAACGAATATACGGGGAATTCGAAAAGTTTTGGACGCTCATTTTCATAAATATACGGGGGGGTATTCGAAAGGATTCTTAAGCAAACGTTAGGTTTGAGTTGATACAAATAATTTCATTAACTTTCAAGTAGCACCTAGTACAAATATTCGCGCGTTAGGTTAACAGTAACAAACACACATCAAATAAAACAAAATATCATAAAAAGTTTTTTTATTCGTTGAAGTAAAATAAGAATTACATAAAAAAAGGTCCACTAAGCAACGGAAATGATACGTAGATACTGCTGCTACTAAGATGTTGGAAATTTTAGATCAACACAGAGGCGGCGTATTCTCAGTGACCATAGAAACTCCTTTACTTCGACGGTCATTTTCACATTAATAACTTCGATTCATGCGCCATAGATTGATGGTTAACTGAACAAAATAAATAATTTCATATTAACATTAAATAACTTAAGGCTTGGAACACAAAAAAATTTTAAATTGGAACTCCTATTACTTTTCAACTTTCTGCTAACCAAAACACGTCGTGACCATACTCTATATAAAAAAGCAAACAATGGTAAAATTACGGTGATAAAACGATTTAAAATTTTTAAGAATAACAATGCAAGAAATGGCAATCTAAGCGAATTTCCGTCGATTCAAATTTTTTGCGAAAAGTGGAAAAAATCCCTTAGTATAACTCGGCTTCTTTTTTTCGCCAAAATTTTGACCGCGACGTTTTGGGACGTAACGTTCAGAACAAGTCGAAAACGATTAGAAAACTCGTATTTTAGGTATTACCGAGCAATAAATAAGGAACTGTGGGCGTTAAAATAGATTAAAGTTTTGTATAATCTCGATAAAATGACGCCAGGTAATACGCATAGAACAGGTCCGGAATTAGTCGAAAAGTAGTTTTTCGAAATTAACAATGCAAGAAATGACAATCTAAGCGCATGTAAATCGATTTAAAATTTTCGCAAAATCTCGAAAAAAGCACGTACACAACATGATTTTAGTAAAATTTATGCCCTGCCTGAAGCGTTTAGAACAAGTCCGGAACTAATTGAATACTCGTTTAAAACCGGCTCAGTACTAGTTTTTTAGATATAACATGCCATAATTGACGTTATACGCCCGTTTTCATCGATTTAAAGTTTCGATCGAATACGCGTTTAATACGTTATTTTATAGGTGCTTTACGTAGAATTCGAGATTTCTTATCATACGGAGACGAAACAATAAGTTTTAGGTCCGGATAAAATGTTGTGAAAAAGATCGGCGTTTTTTTCGATATTTCGCGAGATTGACACATCTACTCCTATTTAGTAAGAATAATACTCTTAATAGGTATCTACTTACAAGATTTTTCTACAGAGCAGCGTCATCTGGGATTTATTGTTTGTGTATTTGCAGCACTAAAATGCGTCCATAAATGTCAGCAACATAGAGGTAGTATAGTATCAGCATATGGACGTCCAATTGTAAACTGCGATCGATTACCAAATAAAACTGAAAATAGAAACAAATAAATAATAGTATTGAAATATTCAACACATGAATATAGAGCGACATTTACATTGGTACTAGTACTGGCCTAACTTTTAGCGATGGATACGATAATAGTTCAAAGTACCGCTGTTCGTTTGGCTACTGTCCTTATCCTTATCAAATTATTTGTGAGTCGAAGTAGATACTTTTCGTTAGGCAGAAATGAGATTGTTTTTACGACGTTTCATTGCATCGTTGAAATTCCTTGCCATAATAAATGTCACAAGTAATTTCTCGTTTAAAAATAAGTATTGCGGTTCGTTTTCTACCATAACGAATTTGAAAATAAAATAAATTAAAAAAAAAACAAATGTTGAATTTTAAAAATGTAATATAAAAATTAAAGCTTAAAAAAAGAGTAAGTATTAGAAATCTGATGTAATAACGGTTCAAATAAACTTCTTTGCTGTGTCAAACAATAGGCAAATCTATTATAGGAGGTACGAGACGTTCCAATAATATACAATAATTAACCATTGGATTATCCATCGCGTATATCTGTTATATTTTCAGCTGGTCGACTGTTTGTCAGACCAGTTGCTTGAATGCATTGTAAAACTTATATTTATAGCGAAATTATTTTTCCTAAATGTTATTACGAAATCTTAACATTAAGTGGCATTTTTTTCATTTTCCAAAATATTATGTATCGCATACATAAACATAAATCAAACATAAATAAGCATAAATATAATAACGTAATAATAAATGTAATAACAATTTACACGCAGTATTTATATTCACATTGTAAACATTTAGTTTTTTGCCGGTAAGGGTGACCTTGTGTACTTAAAAAAAATGTCTGTGCAGCATTACTTTCAGATTATGGACATTTAAACATCGTGCAACGTGATACTATCTTCAATTTTGATGGGTGCCATTTCGGTACATTCGTGGAAATTTTTTATTCGCATAATAACACCGCAAAAAAGTAATTAAAATAATAAACTAGGTCCTAAGTCCTACCGTGAAAATCTACAGAGTGTTATCCTAAGAAATCGAAGTCTCTTTGTCTTATAAAACCGGTCTAATCGTAAGTCACTTATGTCACAATCCGATTGGCGAACCCAGCTGCACGTTAAAAACGACTGAACTGATAGGGCTCAAATAATGTTTTGCATCAAGTTTTCCAATAGTGTAAAGTTACATTTAAAGGTTGATTTTAATTGTAGAAAAAAAGTTTATAAGAGAGACTCCCCACTATTTCATGAATACCCTGTATATATGAATTAAAAAAATTCCACGTAGATATGTTACATTTTACGCTACAAATTTTTCGTAGTTTATTATTCTCCGAGAACTTAATAAACCACGAGAGGATTCGGTCGATTTCTACGTTGTAATAATAAAACTTCTGATAATTGTATCACGTTTTCTCGCAGGACTAATAAAAACTTGTTTCTTGTACCGTCATGTGTTGTTTTTTATTTTTATTTATTGTAAGTGAGGTAAGAGTGTTATTTTCTCGATTTTTATTGTTAAGAGTTCATCAACGATTATTCCTCTGAGGTTCTGCAACACGTTATATGTCAAAAACTGTTGCTAAAGAAGGGAATAGTAATAATAATAAGTAAGGACCACTTGAAAACGCAGTGGCTGCGACATTGTTACAAAATAATAATGTTGTTCGATAAACGCGAAAACATTTAAAACAAAAAGACGCGGCTTAAGAAAAGTGGCTTATAAATTGTGCGTTCGCATTTCTTCGGCTTTCGGAGATAAAAGCTTATTGTGACGGAAATAAAGCAAGTCGTCGCTACAAGGCGAAAGATACGGGCTTTTAATTAACAGATATCTACCGCGCCGGATTTCAAATCTACGCTATACTAGTCTTCGTTGTAATGCTTTTAAATTTTATCGCCCAGCTAATGTAAGTATTTATTTCCGTTAATTTTGAATATCTTAAAGTGAATTTTTGATATCCGAGAAAACGGCTGCTTTCGTCAATTAAAAACCTACATATTTTGATGAATTGTAAAGAAAATGACCGTAAAATGATGTCGGGAGTAATAAAAACGATCATAAGTTTTATTGCTACTACCGAACAGTTTTATTTTTATTAGTTACATATTTCGGATTGATTTATATGTTGAGATAAAAATCAAAATCGATTTTCTTATTTTCAAAGTGGATATATACCTACGATAAATTGTTTTTATACTTTCTGTATATTGGGAGCTCTTGTTCGTTTAAAAAGTTTTGGAGTCTTACAAATGAAGGTAATTTATTGGCCGATTAAAAAGTACTCGTTCGACAATAAATTACGGTTCGTTGGACGGGCCTAAAAATTGAAATGAAAATCGGAAAAATTATTGCGCCATCGCTTGTAATTATAAACTTCAACGTCGTTGGGTTTTTAACGAATTATTTAAGAACTGCTTTTTATAACCTATTTGAAAGTGAAGTTGTTTAATCAGCAAGCAAAATAAATTATCTTTAAACGGTAAAAGTGGGAAAATGGTCGAGAGAAGGCGCTTTTTGCCTCATGTCTATAGTGACTCGTACACGCGTTAAAAGAATATGACTCATAGAGAGTGATCCATCCTTCGATTTCACGATGTGACCTTTTATGGGAGACGTTCGCCTATCGTCAGATGTTAGTACAGTCGACCAATATAGCAATGCGTGCACCCGAAACAATAGGCAAGTGACACAGCACGAGGTCCCTTGTAAAATCGTGAAAATACTTGGTATAGCCGGTTTCCTCGTCATGTTCGGATTTCATTTAACGATAAATTTTAGAGGCAATGTAAATCATTTAAAGTGTTTCGATAGTTTTAAATGTTACACGTTTTAAAAATATAACTAATATTCAAACGCGGTAATTTTAGATTTGTAAATTTGTAGATAAGTAGATTTATCTATAGTTAAAAATAAAGAAACGGTAATAATTTGTTCATTATACTAAAACGAATACCTTTATAACGCGAAACGTAAGCAGAACGTAAATTACAGCCCCAACGTTCACAAAATTATGAATTTAAAACTTGCCAATGTGCAATCCGAATCGACAACTTAAATTTTTTACTTAGAAATTCGTAATCCATTCACTATGCATTAGAAACTCTTTTAAAGATTACCATCAGTTATGGCCTATACAAACCTATATGCAATTCACGTCATCAATAAAAAGTTACTAGATTGTTTATTTGTATTTCGGTTTAAAGTTTGGAAAGTAACATATTCTATAGATGATTTACCTGCGCACATATTAGATGGTATAAAGAAAGACTACAATTTATTAGAACTGTCAAAATACGAGGTACGAGGTGACAGCACTGTGTGAAACGTCATCATTCAGTAACCTTTCATTGATGACGTGGATTGCATATAGGTTTGGACGAAGTGTATCAAAATTTGCTCATAATAAGACAATCTCAAAATTTCCAATATTACTTGGTTTTAAATTATAAACGTGTCTTGTTACGATTTTATGTAACAAAATATAATACCTAATACCTAATCACATTATTTTAATAGAATAATATTGTTTCTTTATTATTCTTAAACTCGACGAGTGAAACCGGCTATTTCGAGTATTTTCACGAGAGTCTTATTAAGAGTGTTTTGTGGGTAATTTAGCCAAACTATTCCGCTATAGGGGCGCCACTAATACTAAGCGAACTAGTGTATTCCCCTATTTTTTTATGTTACCATCACTACCCGAATAGTTGAGGACAATACGGAACCGACAGCGATCCTAGAAACGCCTTGGTTTACGGATTAACATAATTTATTAGCTCTAGAATCACAAACCTTCGGTCTACGAACAGACTTGCTGTTCTGAATTTTTTGAATAATGTAAAAATTAGTTACCTATTTGCTACTATTAAAAAGAAAAAGATTTTTTTGAATAAAAGATTATTTATTAAATACAAAGAAATTAGAAACCGATGCATCGTAAGATAATTCAAAATTGAATGTATTGTGACGTTTCACTTTTTGTCTTTTCTTTATTTTTGTCACGTTTCCTTACATTAATTCTTTATTTATAACAAGAAGTTATTTTCTAATGTCTATAACACTTCAATCTATTTATTCCCCACAGACCTGTCAAGCCCGCGCGCCTACTCTCTTTTTCCGTTGTCTTTTTCTTTTTTAAAACTCCTCACTTGATTCTCCGCGATAATGCGTGCGTCATTAACGTTACAGTATTTTTACGCTTACGCTCATTATACATTTAGGGCCGATCTTTTCATCTTCCATTTAATTTAATTGACACATATTTACCATAGAAACGTTTGTTCAGACAATTGTTCCGTGCTAAAAATTTGTCAAGTAAATTTATTGGGAGGTGAAAAAACCGACCCTTAGTCACAGGTGTAACTCAAGCTTCAAGTTATTCCACGACTTATAAAAATTGGTTTATAAAAAATATGGAAAGTTTATAGAAATAGATGACGTCATAGGTCTTTCAACAGTATTGGTTAGCTCAAAATATCGTAAATAATCGTAATTAGTTGTACACGAGATATCTACTAATTTTTTTTCATGTTAGACCATAAAAAAACATATACCACATAAAAAATTGTCAAACAAAAAAATAGAAAAAAAAGTCTCATTTTGTTGTAGGCCTTAGAGTCCATTAGTTTAGTAGGGTAGGCTGCTGTTTTTCAGCTGTACGGCAGCAATACAAATAATATATACATACTTACAAATTATATACTATATACAAATAGAAAAAAGGAGAAGAAAAATATATACAATTTGAAATCGAAAATATTTATTTTTCTGGTAATGGAGTTGCTAACAAATCTTCCTTTGGATCTCTAATTTTAAGATTTCTAGAGAGCCTAGGGTCAATTATTTATAAAATATTTTGAAAATGTTGAAAATTCAAACTATCGAGCACTAAAATTAGATAGAATCTGAACGTATTTTGAAATGTTTCAGTTGGTCGGGGTTGGTTCCCAGATGTGTCAGTAACTGGTCGACAAAATGTGCCAGAATTTGTGTAGCAAAATGTCTTATTTTACTTGTTACTTCCTGTAACAATAAAAATTGGTGGCCCGGCAGGAATATATATATATGCACTCTGCTCGTAATTTACTATTAATTCGTATTATATCGTAATTTACGTGTATTTAATTCAAGTTAAGGACATGAGTTCCGCTACTCTTAATTAAAATCAGTTTGTCTACTAAACTTATAGGTATCTACAGATAATTAGAAGGTATAAATATTATAAATAAATATATTAATTACCTAATAAGTATCTAATTATAAATATAAATAAATCCATCAAAATATAATTACGACTAAAACTACCATTTCAAAATTTGCGAGTCAAACTTAAAAACCGTAACTTCCACTAATCGTAAGCAATAAAGATTTATTGCTTTCGGTATTTATCAAATGTTTACCTCCCCTACTGACCACGTGCGGTAGAATAGTATTTTGCGAGTGGGAGAAATTAGACGGAGACAAAATTACGGGATGGAAAATCGAAAATGCACTCGATCTCTAATTTCGGTGTTAATTTGAAAACTAAAAAATTTCGATGAAGTTATTAAATTAAACTTGAACGTAGATATTTTAAGCTATGCAATGAATATAATTTTATCGCAGTTAAGTATTTTCTAGGACGACAAATTAAGAGTTTGTGTAAACGTCATTTTTGTAGATTTTTATAACAGTTATAATAAACAAGTTATTGCGTTTATTGCAATGAAAATATTTCAATAAACAGTACATTGGCTATTCTACTGGCAATACCAAAAGTTTTGTAGTTCTCTTACTAGATTTCAAGATAGCTGCGAAATTAGATTTGAACTTTGAACGACAATTACTGATACATACATTTGTTTTTTTCGAAAATTTTTGCGTTTACTACCATGTAAACACTATAAATTATCTATATGTGATAAAATAAACAGTAAAAAATAATTTTGAAAATCTGTACCAAACACCCTTAACAATGAAAGGATCTCGTGCTGTGCCGCTCGCCCATCGTCTCGGGCGCATGCATCACTTTTTTGACCGATTGTACGTGTGGCCCGTTAAAATAATTTTTCAACGAGTATCAAACGTAGTACCTATAAACATTCCAATAACTTCTAACTTTTCGTTGTAAAATTAGAAAATGGGGCTTTACTTTTCTATTCAAATAAATTAAATCGCATTTTCGACTATTTTATGTTCGAAAGGCATTCGAATGTGCTGATCGTTGCTATTTGCATGATTTGAAATAAGCCCATTTTAATTATGAAGTGTGTTAAATACATACAGTACAAAACTTTTCATTTCGGCCACTCCCTGTTATTGTCAAATTGTGTTTGTTATCAATGTTCAATGTAAAATATCGCGGAATTTATAAAAATAGAACATTTTGTGACAATAACCACGAAATTAAACATAAACAATGATGGTTGATCGCTTCACATTCTCTAAGGGCATGTCCGGATAGGGCGATTTACACGCGATTGTGAGATATAAAGATATGCGTACATTATGCGGGGATGAGTCGGGCCGCGTCGCATCGCATTACTTTACGCAACAGAGATCCCGTCATTGACTTATTTAAAATACACCGCAGCAATTGGTTGCGCTGAAATGCGACTCAGTGCGTCCCGAAATAATGTACGCTTACATTTGGAGATCCGTATATTTCCTCCAGATCCATTCGCACAATTTTCTACTCGCGCGTAAATACGCGTGTAAATACGCCGAAACATCGAGTGGAGTGAATCGCCATTGGAGTGTTCATTCAATAGTCGAACGACACTTACAACGTGTATTTAATTTTAACAAAAATGGAACACGCGATTTACGAGCGTAAGGATCTCTAATACCTCACAATCGCACGAGTCGAACGCACCAGTCGAAACGTGCGTAAACCTCCCCATCTGAACAAGCTCTAAAACGCTGCACGTTTCAGCGTACAAAATGACACAAAGCGTTCAGTATATAAAAAGGGACTTTAGCGAACTTTAATAAAAATGGATTAAATCGTAACCTCCTCTGAAATTCCCTTTAACCCTTGTTACTTCATTACATTTTAATCGGCAATGATTTACGTTGATTTCTTTAAAGTTTCAGCTCCATTCTGTTCTTTCAAAATTATCAACTTAAAAATGTTGGCGAAATGTGTACAAATACGTATGTTAATTTCAGTGATTTCGTTGCGCGTTGTTTGATTAAAAATACCACCTATTTGAAGTCTAGATGCGAATTTAAAAGAAAAGTATAGAGACGAAGCTTTAGAATGTAACAACATAACCGATTATAAAATTGCAAAAAGAGACTGAAACGTAAAGGGAAAAACGCTTTAGGCGTATAAGACGTGAACACAAGTCCGTTTGAAGGTACACAATTTGTCGTAAAAGACAATTAATTTTCAAGTAGTATTTAATTTGTTTGAGAGAAAATGGTTTTTTTAAGGGGCGTTCGCGTTTATCGTAACCGCCATTTACGTTAAAAATCGGAAACGTTAATTTTAGGTTGGACCGAAGTCTAACTAGATGACAAACTTTTAAATTCGCTGACTTAATTGGTGCGATAAAACGCGTTGATATACCTAAATCGGGCGAATAATCCATTATTTGCGTTATCACATCGAAAGCGGTTTTCCATCGAAACATGGACACACATACTGCATAATATGAAAGTACGAATCTCAGATTCGATTAAAAAATTCAAGACCAATAAATAAATGGATAATTATAAAATAAATAACATTCGCGCATCTACGTAAATTTACATCGACGTAATTTTGGCAGAACAGCTTAACCCACAAAAAGTAAATTTCACAGGAGCGTAATTTTAATCAATTCATCAACTGTTTCATAATATTTATTAACTCCTGAAGTTATTAATCAGTTCTGTTACAAATTATTGCAAGTTGTAGGTAACTCCTTCCATAACGAGTACCCCCCATTAGTCAGGATTACTATTTCGGGCGTACATTTAACTCGAGGAGTTTAAATCGGAAATTCGATTCGTTATAAATATGTATGGAGAACACTTAGGTTAATAATACGATGGTTTTAGTTTACATAATTGTTGCGATAGAATTGAATAGACTACGATATTTCTCCACAGAAGGGCTATTCCAAACAAAACTTCGATAAATAGAGCCTACAAATGACTGCGCAAACATTTCGACCGCTTCCGTATAACAATTATTTATTTTAATTTAAATAATTATTCGAAAATTCTCGTATTAGTCTAAAAATCGGCGCAAACAGTGACTTTACACTTTCTCTATATTTACGGGAAATAACTTTTTAAAAACCAGAAATCATTTTAAAAAACAAGAGTTGAAAGGGATTTTTCGCAAATTTTCTAATTTTATTTTAAGTGTATCTACGGGGGAATTCGAAAAGTTTTTTGTGTATTTTTAAATGTAGGGAATAAGATGTTTGATTACCTTTCACTAATTTTCACTTTTTATTTTTCCAGCCTGAGACTTTAGCCTAATTAATCTGAATTTAAGACAGATGCAATTTTTAATCTGTTAATTAGTTTTATGTAAACAACATATATTGTTTTAGAAATTTTTAATTCAATTTGAAGCAATGATTTTAGTCATTAAAATAAGGCCTGCAAATGGTCAAAGGTACAACATACCGAATGTTAGTACCTCAGACCATGGGGCGTTTTGTACCTTTCACCACTATCCAAAATAAAATAACATAATGGTTTCTAGATTAGTTCAGTTCTCCTAGAGGAAAACCTAAGAATGTTTAATTGCACAAAATTCCATTCGATTAGGCCGTAATACAAGGTGGTCGAAAATAAAACTGATCAAAAGAACAACACTTTCCCCTATTAGGATACTTCGAAAAGATTTTTAAAGCGTAAACATTTTTAGGCTAAGAAAAACGAAACACGGATGACTTTTCAAGGACCAAAGCGTTGTCGCGGTCTTGTTTCCAATAAAATAAATCGAACATACGTTTATTACGATAGTCGCCATTTCCTGTAAAAGAAAATTCTTCGAAGCTCGCCCGCTCGTAGTTTGTTCAAAATTTTGCAATTTATCACCGAAATAATTGGATTACAAGGTTTATGTAAGGCTCACGGAACATCGAAATGCAATTTACTAAGCAACGTTGCAGTATTAATGGTACGTATAAGTCTATGAATAATCCAGGGCTGCCAGCCTACCTTTATTTTCGCTTCCCAACGGGAAGCACCCGGAGACCCACCCTAGCGAAGTTTGCTCGTGTGGACGATTCATTAATTTTACAATCGGGTTTACCTTGAATCGAAGCCTGTAATTCGTAATTAATTTATTCGACTTCCCGAGTAATAATGTACATAGGTAGGTTTTTAGGTATTTAGAGAACGGACAACGCCAACGGCCAGGACGAGATTGAAAAATGTAAACGCGAAACAAGATTGGGGCCATAAAGTCGCTATCAATATCAATTACTCGACGTCGATGACGACGAGATGCTCTCGAAAATATTAGTTCCGGTTCGGGAGTAATATTATTGCGGTATTAATTAAGGCGACGAGTAATCACTTAAAACATGATCGAACGCAGAGTCGACGTGGTTATTAAAATGTTGAAATTTAAACTTTTCACGACCGAAATATTTCTAATGCGATAATAACTATCTAAATTTTATATGAATTAATATGTGAACATATCTTACGTGGAGGAGAAAATTCAAATATCTTCTTCGGGAAATAATTCGTTGACTATTTATGGTGTTCCACAGAATTTTAATTTAGATCCGCTACTGCTACGATATTTTCCAGTGACGCATATCTTATTGCTAGTAGTTTTCCAGGATTCTCCAGATACAGATGTTTAGGTGTATGGTAATTCAGATAGGGCGGCGAACAAAGTTAATTACTTATTCGCAAAGTGTAAGTTTTAAACACGGACACTTTCGAACCCGTACAGAAATTGACCTATTCTAACCGTAGATACATATATTAAAGCTAATACAAACAACATTTTAAAACGACTGTGCGCCGGCGACTCATCGCGCAGTCTGATAATATTATCAATGTAGGCACGATGGAACCTTTTGGATATTCAGATTACACACATAATTTAATATACCTATACGTTATCAAAAGTATGAATTTATAAGTGTTTTTTCAAAGTAATCTTTAAAACCAAGGTTAATAATTACAGTAATTATGATTAGAAAAAAGTCTAACGGATGATTGGGTATTTCAGCGTGCTTAGTGTAACTCTCTTACCGAATATACCTGACAATAAGTGTTCCAAAAAAATAGTAATAAAGTTTAATGGCAATAAAGGTGATAAGAGAAAATAGAACGGTTCGGAACGTTGTTACGATAATAAATTTACCCACTTTATCTAACGTAAATACCTACACCTATTGATATCTTAATAATGAGCCCTATAGTTCAGATGTCCGTACGTGCGGAATGCACACGTCTGAATTAGGGTTAAAAGGAAGTGGCCGGAAGAGACGGGATAATAGGTCGAGTAGTGACGTTACAAAGTGGAGACCCATAACAGGAAGAAGGTCGTTTTGAAGACCACGAACACGTCACTGGAGAGGCAACTTTAACAAAATCTCCAAAATACAATGAATGGAAGCATACGTAGCATAAAAACAAATAGGGGAGGCGTTCGTCCAAAGATGAAATAATACACGCTATCGATGATGATGGTGATGACATAACTCAGGCATTAGGTTAGACATTACTTTTACCACTACAATATGGAGAAACACGTCACAAAAAAAACCTTTGAAAACTACAAGCATTAGGTATTTATAGGTAAGATTACAAAGATTACAATTAATAACTTTGGATAAATTAGAAATACACAAATGTTTATTATAGTATATAAATGCTACAAAAATTCAAAAATATAAATAAATTAGATAGGTACAATAAAATAATAAATAAATACATTTAAAATTACTCGAGGTAGACATCGTGTAAGAGAAAAATAAATAGTTAATAGTTAGTTAATTAGATACTGTTCAAAGCTTGCTTCAAATCGTCGATTAGATCTTCCACGTCCTCCAAGCCGGCCGATAATCTCAAAAGATTGTCGGTTATATTCAAAACTTTTCTTCGTTCGGGAGGTGTAGCCGCGTGAGTCATTATGGACCTAAAATTCAACAATTGAATTCAACAATTCAAAATTTATCGATAAAAGTCGACGACTCACGGTATTTCTATTAAACTTTCGAAACCTCCCAGGCTGTAGGCAAGAGTGAATATTTTCAGCTTATTTAAAAACGTTTTACACTCCTTAAGACCTCCTCTTATGTAAAATGCCAACATACCACTGTGGCCTGACGTTTGGCTCTTGAATAATTCATGTTGGGGGTGCGATTTGAGTCCTAACGGAATTAAACCGTAAACAATCGTTACTCGAAAATGAAGAAGCAACTTACCAGGATGAATGACTTTAAGTACGTTTGGATGGTTTTCTAAAAATATAGCCACCCTTAGTGCGTTGTAACTGTGCTGTTTCATTCGACACGATAGCGTCTTCAAGCTACGGCTGACTTGGTAACAGTCAAAGGGAGACGGAATTACGCCCATGATTCTTTGATGGAAACGCAGTTCTTCGCCCAACGCGTCGTCATTAACGACTATAGCACCCATTATGACGTCCGAATGACCATTTATGTATTTGGTGAGGGAATGGCGACCAAATCAGCTCCCAATTCTAAAGGACGATGATAGTAGGGGGTGAGGAAGGTATTATCCACGCCAAGGATGATGTCGTGCTTCTTAGTCACTTTGGATATTGCCTTAACGTCGACGACTTGAAGAAGAGGATTCGTGATCGATTCGACCCACACCAACTAATGATTAAAATTAGATCTAGGCTAACAACGAATTGTTTAATTTCTTACCTTAGTATTCGATCGAATGGCGTTTTCTACATTTTTGACGTTTGTGATGTCAACGTACGTAACCGATACACCCATGGACGGTCCCACTTGGTTGAAGAGCGCAGTTGTGCCTCCATAGATATCGTCGCTGCAAATGATGTGGGAGCCTGTCTTCAACATTGCAAGAACGGTAGAGACCGCGCCAATTCCCGAAGAGAAACAGAAGCCGTGTTTGCCAGTTTCGAGGACGGCGAGAGTTTCCTCCAAAAGATCTCTGTTCGGATTTCCGATTCTGCCGTAGAAGTAATCCTGCAAGTGTCGGGTGTAAATTGAAAGCATAAAAAGTAAATGACGCACGAATTACATTTCGATTTTCTGGGCTGTAGAGTTTAAAAGTCGACGATAGCACCAGAGGTGGTACTACACTTAAGCAATCCCACTGATCGGGCTCTTGGCCGTGATGGATTGCCTTGGTGGCGAAACCTTTGGGCGACGATAAGTAATCTGCCTTTTCCATTTTCTGAAAGAAAACACGATAAATTTTGGTGTAAATCACGCCTTTGCGTAGGGCAATTAAAAATGTCGATCTCACGTTATCGAGTCGGTGGAAAAGGCGGTAAAAGCAAAATTTTAAATTCCCGACGATCTGTAAGAACGGAGATACAAAATACTTGAACAATAGTTTTGCTATAATTTTTCGAATGTAATGATTATTTGAAAAATACTTGTTATAAATTACCTATACATATTTATATAAATTAATATAAAGTTTTTAAAATATTCGGTGCCTAGTAATAAACGAACTAATAAAAATGAAAATATTTTTCTTACTTACTGTTTATGTAGTTTTATTATCTTTAACTGCTTTTTGATATAAAGCTGATTTAATACTGATTTAATACAACTGTGTCGAGTATTATATTTATAGGTGCTTTTATAGTGATAACGCAAAGACGGTTGACGTAGATAAGTAGGAAAAACTGCACATTTCCGGGATATTCACTTAAAATAAACATTTCTGGGTTTTTGTTCTTTTTACGCAAATAACCATCATATCGTTGAATTACTTCCGAAATAATTTTTGTTGGTTACCTAATTATTTACCTAAGAACTTGATCTGTGGATTTTAATTATTTCAAATATGATTGATATTTCTTCCATCTATATTAATAGAATAGATAGGTACCTAGGCATGATTTATTATTGCTTACGTTAAATATGTTAATATATACATATAAGTAAATATATCTACATCAGAATTACATTATCACTCAACAATATATTCAATTTAATTTTATTTACACTTATTTGGTGATATTCTTTTATATTCATATTAATGTTTTAAATATTACTAACCTTTTATCACTTAACCTTTAAGAACTTCCCTTATTAGAAGTTATAAAATATAAATAAAAAAAGGTTAGTGATATTTAAAATATAAATATGAATATATTCAATAATTTTAACTATTTATTATTTATATGTATAGGTAGTGGATAGTCGTATACTTAATGATACGGGGTGGCTCTCGAAAGTTTAATTAATCAATATCTCAAAAACGCTTAGAACGACGATGATAACATTTAATGGCTTTATACAGCTGATAGTGACGCCTTTTTTTAATTAGTTGAATTTTTTCCAACTCCTATTTTTAGTCACGTAACAGCAACTTCAAAATTTGAAACAAGACCCCTTATACCTACATATATTATTATTATATTTTTGGAAAACTTGTGTTAAAACGAATTCGACAATACGATATCTATACATCTATATATCGATC
This sequence comes from Rhagophthalmus giganteus, assembly GCA_036326145.1. Taxonomy (NCBI): domain Eukaryota; kingdom Metazoa; phylum Arthropoda; class Insecta; order Coleoptera; family Rhagophthalmidae; genus Rhagophthalmus; species Rhagophthalmus giganteus. The sequence goes on from JARFJA010000093.1 coordinate 23,078,436, forward strand.
AATTCGATAAGTATAATACGAGAAAAGGGTTAGATCGTCTTTGATTGTTATTTAGTTATAACGCTCAGCTCGAATCGATTCCTTGCTTCAAAAAAGTTCCACTATGATTATCCTATAATTTGCACCTTATTCCAAACGTTGATGACACTTGGTAACAGGAAAGTTATTAATTCATCACTGAAAGAGATGTGGTTTTTCTTATTACCGAACGGCTGGGAACGGGATTTATGACAGATCACATCGACAGCAATTAAAATTATCAAAGTCGGTAGCGGTTTGGTTTGGACGAGTAAAATCATTTATCAGATTTGTGGTTAATAAATGTTATTTTTCACCTTCATTGCGTCAACGTAATTAACCAACTGCCGGATGCATATTGAGGTTCAATTTAAAAGGCACACATACAAATCGATCTTCGATTGGAAATATCGAACTTTTCACCTAAATCACCTTTATACATAGGTACACGATTTACCTATAAGTTTTTATTTGTTTATTGAAGGAATGGCTTTTGAACTCGTATTAATGGGATCTTTTCCATTCTTGTTACAATGAGTTTAATCGAACCACGAAATTTGATTACTATCTATGTTTAAACCACCCTGTGTTGTAAAATAAACCAGAAAATTGTGTAGCCTGTGTGACGTATTATGGAAAATTATAACGGTTTGTTCGGTGTTTAATGCAAAATATAACATAACAGGAATTGAAAAATTCAATTAGATTGTTGGATGTCATACTTGGGTGCAGTACTTTAAGTACTTTAGGATGTCTTTCTAAAAATTTAGCAATCTTCAGCGCATTTGAGCTGTGTGTTTGCATACGCAAAGCTAATGTTTTCAAACTTCTAGTAACTTGGGCGCAATCAAAAGGTGACGGGACAGATCCCATTACTGTGAACAAAAGAAAAAAATTAACCTTCTAAAAGTACCTAGCTCGAATTATAAGACAACCAAATATGTGTTACACATAAGTTACGTATGTGTTTCATGTGTAGCAGGTACACATTTGCATTCAATTCGTTTTCAAACAAAATGCTTACCGCACTGAATAGAACGCATTTTTTTATACATTTTTTCGTCATTTAATATTACTGCTCCCATTATAACGTCAGAATGTCCATTGATATATTTGGTCACCGAATGTAGTACCATATCAGCGCCAAAATCTAAAGGCTTTTGAAGGTATGGCGAGAGAAACGTACTGTCGACGACCACAAGAATATCGTGTTTCCTAGCAATTTCTGCAACCCCTTTAATATCTACGATTTTTAGAAGGGGATTCGTTGGTGTTTCGATCCATATTAACTGAAAAATAAACAAACACACAGGTACAATTTTTTACATCTATTTAGTTACCTTTGTATTTGATCTAATAGCGTTGGCGAGGTTGTCCGACATCGTAACATCAACAAAAGATGTTTCGATATTCATCGTCACGTTAATTTGACGAAATAATTGTATGAAACCCGGGTAAATATCGTCTCCGCAAATAACGTGATCCCCAGCTTTTAACAAGGTATTAAAAATTGCCACCGCTGCACTACTTCCTGAAGAAAAACAAGCACCATACTGTCCTCCTTCTAAACTTGCCAGACACTAAGACTAAGACATCCCTAGATGGATTTGCGGTCGAACTATATCTGTATTTCTAAAAATTAATTTTTAAAATCAGAAGGAAATTGTGGATCTATTAAGAATTACTTCCAACTTATCTGGTTGACGTTGTTTGAAAATCGTGGACAAAACAATGGGCGCCACGACGCTCAAGGATTCCCATCGATCGGGATCCTGACCAGTATGTATTGCCGTTGTTGCAAAACTTTTGGGAGTCGGTAAGAAATCAGAATTTTCCATTTTCACCTATTATAATTGTAGAGAAAACCTATTCAAATAAACACTTAAATGGAAGAATACGTGAAACTTGTACGTGTATCTACTTAATATTTAGAATAGCAAACAATATACCTAAATACGCCAGGTCGTGACTAACGCAAATCGAGCATCAAATATCGAATTAACTTTCTAAAGTGATAATAATAAATAGAGACGGAATAATGTTTAACAAAATAAATTAAATACCCATACTCGTAATAACTACATTCATCGAAATTTTGCTTTAAGCACCAACAACTAACTAATGACTTTGATTGAAAAAAAAAACTGTTTATTATATTCGATTTAAAAATATTTGTGTTTAATTTAAAAAGCAAAACTGTAGTTGTGCTAAAAGCGAAGATTTTGAATTCAAACGTATCGCTTTTAAGTTAAAGACAAATGGGTTTTGAACTCAATCGTATTGTTTTACGTTAAAAACAAGCTCAAACTCAAGCTCAATACCGTATAACATACAGGGCGTTTCTAAAATATCCGGTCAAATTGTAAAGGGTGGTAGGAGGGTCCAAAATAAGTATTTTTGTTAAAGAATGTAGGTCCGGAAATGCGACAATTAGGTACCTTTACACCCTATAAATGCACTTTTAAAAATTTTAAAATCAGATATTGTGTTTGTTGCTTTTTATGCGATATAAAAGCAAGCCTGTGTGTGTGTGTGTGTGTGTGCGCCCGAGCGGCAGTGCGCGATATCTGGGAGTCATACTAGATAGTCATTTAAAATTTAGATCCCACATTGACACCGTGGTTAACAAAGCTAAAAAATTAGCTGGCGCATTGAGGAGAATTATGCCCAGAATCGGAGGCCCCTCAACCAGGAAGAGAAGACTGCTGGCAAGTGTGGCCTACTCAATAGTTTTATATGCCGCTCCGATCTGGGTGGCGGCTTGCGAGGTAGGGGTGAATGCCAAAGCTTTCGATTCTCTTCAGCGTTGGCTAGGGATCAGTGTCTGCTGCGCATACAGAACCGTTTCATCTGAAGCGGTTGCTGTGCTAAGGCCTGATCCCCATCCGACCTTGCTTCAGAGAGGTCGGAAGCATGGCAGTCACCGGGATCATCGAGTAAGGCAGCAAGAAGGAGGGTGACTTTGGGGAGATGGCGGAGGGCAGCGATCTAGGAAAGGGGCGTGGACGAGGAGACTCATCCCTGACCTCGAGAGCTGGCACTCCAGATCTCAAAATGGTTACTATCTGACACAGGCTTTCACCGGACATGGTTCGTTCGGTGTTTACCTGTGTCAGATAGGGAAAAGAGAGTCACCTTCTTGCAGGGACTGTTCTGACGAGGAGGACACGGCAGAACATGCCTTGTTCTCTTGTCAAAGATGGGCTGCCCTACGAGATGAAGTGGAGAGGGAGTTAGGCTGCCTCATTGTTATCAATAATGTTGTTGCAGCAATGATTCAGAACGGAGCGGTCTGGGATAGGGTTGCCTCCTTGTGGGAGTTGATTCTTCGCACCAGGTGTGAGGAAGAGCGACTCGCACAAGCCGGTGTGGGTGGCCCTCCTCCTGCAATTGTCGACCCCGTTATATAATGGGGAGAGTTGCTGATGTTGTTTTTGATGTTCCCTTTTTTTACCGTTTTCGTTACTGATCACTGTTCTCGCTGTTCCTGTTACTTGTTTGTATATCAGTATTACCAGAGCCCCGACTGATGATATGTTTTACGACGGGTCCGGTCGGAGGTAGTAACACTTTCACTGGTCAATAAAGGATAAAAAGAGAGGTACCTATTACAAAAAGGTGTGTGGTGTGTGTGAAGTAATGGGACGCATTGAAAAGAGTTTTCAAATTGTTATCCTTCATAAACGGGCTATTCGCAAATTTAATATTATCAGTTACTGGACGTTCGGGACCTAGAACTATTCGATCAGTTGCATTATTTAATGTGGATGGAAATAAAGGAACGTTATAATAAACGTATTTATCCCTCGAGTTTTAAAATCATGCTGTACCTACCTACTCATACAGTACACATAAGTACTTACGTTAAATCTCTGACATTCATCGAAAAATTGGAATGAATTTATTTTGCCTTTTCCTTAATGTTAAGGGTAAATACTTTAGTGACTCGCTTTTTTCGTCACGATATAAAATTTCTAGAGAACAATTTTTTTTTTGGAAAAACCAAAATTTAAATTGTTATTAAGTTATTTTAACAACGCCGTTTTCTTGGCGTCATTTTAATATGTAAATTACCCGAATTACTCGAATTTTGAGTTAGTTACGTCTAGGAAAAATTAAACAAAAACGTGGGTAGACAATCTGCGAAATGAACTAAATTACCACGACACTACAACAACAAAATCTAATAAAAAAGAATACCTACCTATTATAACTGTTATGAACGGCTTTAATTTGTATTAAGCCCCAATTTTACCCTGTGATTGGTCTACGTATTAGTTATTTAATGCAATATGTGTTTCCTGCGGAATTCGAAACAAGCGTAGATTACTTACACATAAATTAAATAACGATCCTTTGTAATCGAAACGAATTAAGAAAGGAGATAAATAAAAGCGAGAGTTTTCTCGATGGGAGAATTAAGAGTTTATGTTAAAAATTAAAACTTGAAAGGCACTTATGAACACAAAAATGTCACGATTATTTTGATCGTCGATTCTCCATTTCGAACAGGCGGAGGTTGCACGATATATATATATATTTTATGGTCTCGGGATCGCTGCCCATTGACCACAAACTTTTATTATTTGGTTAGTAGAACGGATTAGAATTAATTAACATTCACAAACGTCCACGGTAGCAACGGGATTCGAACTCGTAGTCGAAGTGGCCTCTAGAAGGCCAGTCAAGTAACTAACTCTCTGTGCCATCACGGCTCCTACGATATTTATTTGTATCGGTAAATCTACGAATTATACTCAAACAAAAGTTTGATCAAAAATGTTAATGATCGCGTGTCCGACCAAATTGCTTGCTCAAAATGACGAATTTTTTTTTTCCGCAGCACTTTATTTGACCCCCTGCCGGAACCGTCGTAAGACATAACCTCGGCAGGGGGGCTGCAGGTTGATTGCGACGGTGAAAACAAGTCTTTCACCGCCGCCACAGTACACAGATGTTACAGACTTAAATCTAAGAAGAACAACAAAGAAAAATACCTTCCCGGTATTCCCAAAATAATAATACGTATGATTAACAAAATAATACAATCCTAAAGCAAACAAAATGAGTAAATTAAACAGAAAATGGGCAAAATAAATACAATCCGAGTAAAGATAAATAACAAAGATAAAACTAAGAACTAACCCCTGTGGTCAGACCACCCCTCCCCCCGGATGCCTGTTGGCGGCCCCGTTCTTCCTCGCACCTGGTGCGAACCACCGTCTCGAAGAACGAGGCCACCGCATCCCACTCCTCGCTGGAGTTCACCATGGCGGCCACCACACTATCTACCGCCATGGCTCCCCCCAGCACCTCCTCAACCCTCACCCGCAGAGCGGCCCATCTGCGGCAGGCAAACAGAGCATGCTCAGCGGAGTCAACCTCCGCCTCGCAGTCCCTGCAGCCTACCGACGCCTCCTTACCTATCCGACACAGGTATTCACCGAACGAACCATTCCGGTGAACGCCTGCATCAGATAGTACCCCATTGAGCCGTGGCTCTGGAGTACCAGCTCACGAGGTCAGGAATGAGTCTCCTCGTCCACTCACCTTCCTCGCTTGCCGCCACTCCAGCGCCCACCGCTCCAAGGTCTCCCGCCTCTTGGCCGCCCTGCACCCCTTCGCCGCTCTCCCTGTCCAGGCTTCCGCCCTCTCCTCCACCAGCAGCCGCAGGGGAATCAGGCCTGCCAGCACAGCGACTGCCTCCGAAGAGACAGTCTTGTAGGCACAGCAGACCCTGATCCCCAAGGCACGCTGGAAGGAATCGAGGGCCCCCACACATACCCCCACCTTTAAGGCCTTCCCCCAGACCGGCGCAGCATACAGGACAATCGAGTATGCCACGCCGGCCAACACCCTCCTCCTCGCAGTGGAAGGTCCCCCCATCCTGGGCATTAGTCTACCTATCGCCGTCACAGCTCTCATGGCCTTCCCGGCCACCTCTCTAACATGCTGGTTGAACGCCAGACGGCTGTCCAGCGTCACCCCGAGATATCTGGCGCTACCGCTCGGCCGCACGAGAACCCCCCCGATCCGCAACTCGATCGGGAGGACCCTCCTACGTCCGTTCGGCAGCAGCAGGATCATTTTCTCAGGCGCAACCGAGAGATCGTTCGCGGCCAGCCACCCAACCACCGCATCCGCAGCCTCCTGCAGGTGCGCTCTCAACACGTCCGCGTCCCTCGCCGAGGCAACCAGGGCGAGGTCGTCCGCGTAAGCCGTCAGCCTGCAACCCCCGGGCAGCTCCACCTCCAACACCCCGTCGTAGAGCAGGTTCCACAGGGTCAGTCCAAGGACCGAACCCTGCGGGACCCCCCTACTCACCTCCAGCCATTCTGAGCGCCCCCCACTCCCATCTACCCTTACCGCTCTGTCATCAAGGAAGCTGGCAAGCATGGCCAGTAGATAACCGGAGACACCCCTCCTCTGCGCCGCCCCCATTATGAGGTCCCAACTGGGACGAATTGGACTGGGACTGGGAAAATGACGAATTAGAGTTTCAACATTTTACATCTTGTCTTATGAAACGTTATTAAAATTTTGTGCACGTAGACAAAAATAAAATGAAATAGCGTTTAACATTTTTTTAGTAAATCATAAAGATTCTCCTTAATTATTAAAACTAACAATAAGCTAGGGTAAAAAATTTGAAGATAATCAAAATTTGGAATATCCACATACACTGTTCAGTGGACTCTGTATCTAATTTTAATGTAAAACGAAATCAAAGATAAACCTTCTCACACAAACAAGTTGATCATCTCCTAGGTATTCATCGGAGGCTAGGCAAAAATATGTAGGTAGGTAGGAGGTAAGGATGAAATTTTCATAAAGCCAAGCAAAGTTCAATCTTGAGTGTTGAACGATTGGCCACGCACGATCAGTTTCTTCAAGTCACCAACACATTGTTTCCTGAGAAAGTCTTTAAGCTTACACGCACATATTACGATAACGGTACACGACAATGTGTGGTCACTCATCCAAGCGTTGACCGTCTCTATCCGCGTTTAGTTTCGCTCCCGAATTATAGGTAGCACTTATACATTATAAAACAACACTTTCGAACAAAGCTAAACGAAATCTATAAAGTGGCAGTTGTGTAACGGAATTAACGAACGTGACGTTGAATATGTAGCGACGATAGGCAACGTATTCGGCAGGAATTTCCACAAATAAATAGAAAATGCAAGTGATGAGTAAAAGCACGTCTATCGTAAGCTTCGCTTTAAGTCCGGCACGTGCATCGACTACAACAATTTGTCACAAAATTTCCGGTGCGATGGAACATAAAAATGTTCCAACTCGTCCCCCAAAGTTGCTAAGACTTCTGTGTCATAAAGATGTTTTTGTCTTTTAATAAGACGCGAAACAAAAATTATATTATATCTAAGTCTAAACCTCTTAATGAGGATAAGCTGCAATGATTTGAAAACGTGTTTTCGTTATCAACAGATGATCGCTTATTGATAGTTTCCGAGAAAATTGCATTTTAAATTTAAGTAGGACGACGCAATTTAAATTAAATTAATTAAGCTAAAGAACGACGAAGTGCACAAAATTCATTTTCAAGGTAAAACGAACATCGATATAATTTACATGGAAGCAAAACGTATATAAGGGACAAAAATCTGATATTAATTATTATGATTAGTGTCGACAACGTGACATCGGCACGTTTAATTTATTTTATTATAAAGTAGTTTAGTGCTAATTTAAGTTTAATTTTTTTTTGTGAAGAATCACCCAATATTCATTCTGTTATTGCTCACAGTAGCGTAAAATTCTATTATTTCGACGTTTGTGCGTTTGATTTTGTGCTATGTTTGTTCATTCGAACGTGTTCGCGGTGTTTTCCAATGCAGAATAATTAAATTCCATAAACACAAAGCAGGTCCGTATTTATTACAAATTTCAACCAAAATGATTAAAATTCGATAAACATATAAGATATTTATCATCTTGTTTAATGACCATGTCGTACACTCCCTTTAAGAGCTTTCGAGTTAATTTAGTTACACCCTGTATTAATATCCGGTAAAATAACATTTGGTAACGACGTTAAATTTTGTCCATGTCACATAAAAAAAAGACATTATTAGAAGATACGTTTTTGCTACGTTACGGCCGAGCTTGTATTATAAAATGTACGTAAAGGGAGTTGCAACGGAAGTAATTGGCGTCCAGAAAAACGGGACCCAAAAAAACTTTAGTAAATTAAACAAGAAAACAGGAATACACGCCAAAACTCTATTCATTAATTAAACGACCTATTTGTCCACTTGGATGTACAAATGTAAATGTTCGCGCTGATTCGTACTTACATACAAGGCCTACCTCGGCGTTTCAGCTTTATTTCCCTTCTACGGCGAAATGCTTTCTATTATAATAAATAGAGAAAGGGGGATTGTTAGGATTAATTAATTATTATCTGCGGTAAACGGATATTTTTGTGAACGTTCAAATATTTATCGGCTGCGAATGTGAGAAAATTGGAGTCTCATATTTATAGATTTTTTAAAATTTAGAAAAGCCTTTGTCAAATAAATTGGGCAGCTGTCGATTTCCTTCGGTAAAGTTTCAATCCCGTCCAATATTTCCTTAGATTAACGAAGCGACAATCCTGATGTATTTGCATCCTTACCTACTTTTACACGTAGCTAAATTAACGTTCGGTCTAAAAAGTCGATTGTAACATATTATTTGCAATATCTGTTAGGAGAATGGCAACTCAAAATTTCAAAATAGTAACCCCGATCAAATTGAGCCCCATTATAAAGGTTATACAAAAAACGTTGTGTCGCAAATTAAAAGTCGTTAAGACCGTTAAAACATCAGAGGTATCATCAGAGGAATTTTTTCGTGCAATCATATTCTGGTGAACAGTTATTTAATAATATTTTTTGATTTCGACAAAACGGCGACCTCGTACATTTTAAACCGTATTTTTCTAAATAAATGGAACTCGAGATCTCTCCATTTCATTCAATGCCACTCACCTAAGGATTTTTTAGATTTTAAAAAATCAAGTGTTCAGAAACAAAACCATAAACATTTTAGACGAACTCAAAAATTGGATAAAAGACGAAGCGTTCTACACAGAATAGTCACAACGCGCAACCAGATAATTCACAAATAAGAATTTGGTTTCGTAGTAATTTAACCGTGACTTTTTGTTCAAATGTACGCGGTTATGCAAAATTGTTCAACGAAAATTTTAATAAGTCTCCAAAATTAGCCTTGATAGCGAAAAAAATTGTCAAAAATTACCTAATATTCATTTTTTAATAACGTTTATATATTCAACTTAATTTTCAATACGTGTACTTCTAATAACAGTTATTACACAACACAATATTAACCAACTAAAAGTAAATGTTTAACAATAAGTTTGTTTGACGAAACCGGTCGGGATACAGTTGTGCCCGTGATTCAGTTGTTTATAGTTGAACAACCTTCAGAAAAATATAAAGGTTTACACCTTTAAACTCGATGGATTTTTATCAACTCTTTTTAGACGTTTTTCTGCATATAAACAACTAAATAATTTAAATAATAATTTAACTGCTTTAATGTAGGTAGTTTAATACTTTTAAAAGTAATCTAAATTAGGCTATTAATACCTAATAATAGCTTACCTTTATGAAAGATTCGCATTTGTCTCGGAAACACGAAAAGATGAAAACTAATAATAGTCATCAGATTTTTAAAAACGATTGCAATTTAAGTATTTGATGTTGATTAAAAATAACAGAAGCCTCGATCCATCAGATTTTGTTCTATAGTTCAAAACGTAAGTGCGCAAGTAAATCATCTATAGAATATGTCACTTTCCAAACTTTAAACCGAATTACAAACAAACGATCTAGTAACTTTTTGTTGATGACGTGGACATCATATAAGTTTGGATAAGCTATAAATATAATCAAATTTTGTAGACACGATTCCGGACGCAATTTTGATCGTAGGAGGCTGAAATTTAAAGAGTCCATTGTACTTATAAATACGAAAAACAAGTTCGTTAACCAGTATAATCGACCAAACTGTTTCAAAATGGCGCCCGATCTAACATTTTAAACTGAGTTATCGCCCTTTATTAATTATCGGATCGGCAATATAAAATATGTTTTAGAATTTCCATAATATTATCCATGAAATATTTTTCTTTACAATTTTCGATAAAATGAACAGTTTTCCAGATAATCGAGATGCATTTCTTTCGAGAAAATAAAAAAAAATGGGTTTTGGAACATATAAAACATGGAAATTTGCTGCCTCGGCCTGCGCGTGAACGGATTTTTTGCAATTTTAGTCTGTATGCTGTAGGCACACTTGCCACAGAAAAAATCGGGACAGTTGAAGGATAGAATTTTAAAAATGTTTGGTTGTGAATTGGGTTTTAGGTAAAATGCTTGTATTTTTAAAAGGGATTATTGTAAGCCATAAATCATCATTGTTACCTACAAAGTGGACAACTCTTTGTCAACAAAATACTTTAGAAGCAAGTGGTAGGCAGGTTTAGTTTATGTTTTTGTAAATTTAAAAATTTATTGATCGACGTAATATATCGATCGCGTTTTGCCAAAAGGACGTAACTCACACTTTTTGTGAAAATGAGTTATTCTGATTATCTTACGCATTTAAAGTAAAGACAACATCTGATAAAATCTAGTAACAATATTTCGATTTTTTTCACCGGAAAAATCGATTTATATTTCCGCGAAACGTATCTTATTATAGCTACGCTGTGCTCTACTGTAAACTTTACTTTTTGTGGGTTACGCCCTTTTCGAAAATCTGCGTCGATATAACCAATAACATGTAGATTTATATAAAAAAAATGGTTACTTACACACAAAATTGATACAGCTTGAAAAATATTTCGTCTTGTTAATACTGCTTCCTCAATTAAACTTAATAAATCAAATTTTTGATTTTTTGCCTTGACTTTTCTTTAACAAGCCGTAACTTTTCCAAATGGACCTATACATTGCTATAGCTTTTTTGCTTAAAATTACTTAAGAAACGCGCCCCTAACGTTTGGCAGATTCCTCCCGGGACACCCTATATGTATCCTTAATTACTATATGTGTTATTTAACCTACGAACCGTATATCCAAGAACAAGAAACGATTAATAAAATAATTATGTAAGTAGGTATGTAATCATTCTTTGTGTGTATAGTAAAGTAATAAAGATACAATTCTTCGGCCGAATTAATATATTATATATTCATTAATTGTTTCCATCGTTTATATATTTGTAACGCTAAAGATAGCCCCAACCAGAGCCGAAATATATGGTGTTAGTTGTTTCCCAAGTTTTTATATTGGCTTATTACCACAATTTTTAAAAGAAGTATAGTAAAGTAAGCATTCAGTCGCTAGTTTTAATTTTAAGGCGATCCGTTACTTTTCAGTAAGTTCATAAATTTCAATAGAAATTAAGATTTCGTACTTTTTATGTTTTAGAAAAAATTTTTTTTAATGATATTTGGTATCGAAATCATCAGTACAAAAAAAGAAATTATCCCACAGCGACGAAATTATCGTAAGACGTCAAAATTATATCAAAAATATTACATTTACTAATAAAACAGAGTTACAAACAGAACAATGGATTAAATCTACAGATTACGAGAGCGGTATAATGGAGTATCGACAGATATACTGGACACATCTTTCACTGGAAACAAATATTTTGAAATGTATTTTTAGACTTCATCAGTAATTATAATTGTAGAGGAAGGAAATAGAAAAAGCATCAAAATATCAAGGATATAATAAATAGTAATATTATTGAAATCATAGTTGTTTTCATAACGATCACATTCTAAATTAACTTTAGAGAAATAAGTAAAGAAATGCCAAAAATCATAATTCGCAACTTTGTTGGGTGAAGTTTGCCTGTTACGTTCTCGTCTAACAACAAGTAGAACCCATAAATTCAATACATTGTTCTCTTTGTAACCTTTTTCTATTCTTTTACTACGGATTAGTAAATATCATATATTTGATATAATTTTGACGACTTACGATAATTTCGTCGATTTGGGATGATTTCTTTTTTTGTGCTGATGATTTTGGTACTAAACAGCATATAAAAAAATTATTCTAAAACATAAAAAAGAGCGAAATGTGGATTGGAAGTTTGTTAGCTTACTGGAAGGTAGGGCTCGTCTTAAAATGCAAAAGGCTATTTCGACCTTTCCGATACCTAACATCTTTAGAACCTTATCTATGTAGGTAACAATGCTTTTATGGCTTAATCCTTAATTTCTTTAACAGTTTATTTAAAACCCGATTCACAACAAAACATTTTTTAAATTCTGTCCTTCTACTGTCCCAATTGTTTCTGTGGCGAGCGTACCTACTATTAACTTATGTATTTATTAATTATATCAAGTCAACATTAGATCATACATTAAAAATAGGTTTTGTATTATTTTGGATTTTGATTTTCTAGAAATAGTATTTTATCTACTGTGCAGCGGCACAGCTAGAGCGCGACTGGCCTTTTCTGGTTGATTAATAATTTAATATTCAATTTTTGATGCGAAGCCACGTGGTGAGACGATTACGGTAGATAAATCGGAAATGTTACTTTCTCTGAAAGCACTAATAAAATAAGGTCGATTATTAATTCTATTTTAAACGAGATATCTTTTTGCGTCAGTGGAAACAAACATTTCACAAAAAATAAGTCACGGTCGGTTCCTACATCGTCGATAAATAATTTGGTTTTAAATGGCTTTTTAAACTGCATTATATAATAAAGGTCACATGTAATTGTTCGTATACAAATATGTTAAGTATATAAAATAGATTCAAACAACCCTATATGTATACGTAGTGATAACGGTGCTACAACAACAATGCCTCAAATATTCTGCTTGGTATTTCTTTTTATTTCCGCAGAAGGTTAGTATGTACGTAGGTAAATGTATTTTAATTTTATTTTCTATATATTTTTTGTATTATATTTTAGCAAGCAAATTAACCATGCCGACAATTTCTTTAATCGGCGAAAACGTCGATTTGATTTGCAACGTCGATCACGGAAATATTACCGTCGAGTCGATTATCTGGTCTAAAAACAACGTCGAGTTTTACAAATACGAACCGAACAAATCAAATCCAGTGACCATCATCACTGGCGGCGTACAAGGCGTTACAGTTGCTGTAAGATGTTGAATATTAACTACCATTAAGCGACACCCACTTTTAAATAACCCCACTTGCAGAAAGAAATTTCCACCACGGCCGAGAGAATTTCGATGAAGTCGGTTACGGAACAGAGTTCCGGGACGTATGGTTGCACTGTGCGCCTAAACCATCCCACTTACAACTTGGTCCAAATGACCGGCACTCTTAAAGTAATAGATACATTCTAATTATCGCTTAAAACGAAAACGGAAATAAATGATTTTTGTTTAAAAAATCAACTGGCTATCGCAATACGAATGTGTAGAATGTACTTTAGGTATTTTGTATTCTTGTCTTCGACTTCTTTACTTAGCAATCCACAGCCTTCGGGACTGTATTATCTTGTTACAGCGGAAATGATTTACGGGTTTATTTTCAAAAATAAATCGTACAACAAAAAAATAAATAAGTTCACTCGCACGATTTCCATTAGTAAATTCCCAACATCTGTAATTTTGCCAAAATTGATTGAAAATGACATTTCGATAGACACGGTTTCGTGGACGCGTTATGGAATCTCTTGAAGGAAATGAACGAATTTTCGATCTAAAAGAATCTGTTAAGGGCGTACGGTCCCTATTGCCGCCAAACGATAATCCGTAGATGGCACTGTTAGTGAATTTTAGAGAAATTTTAAACAGACCATCCTTCTTGGTTGAAATAGCCTGCCTTTGTAACGTCGTAAAATCTACCTGCTTTGAAGCTAAGGGTATAAATGTTTAGATACGGTGTTTTTACATTAAAACGTATTCGAAGACGATTTTAAAATTCGCAATACAAAAGTTAAGATTTAATGTTAAGTGCAGGAAAAATCTGAGATTACTGATCTAAAAAACTGATTTATTTAAAGTTCGCTAATAAATAATCTACTTTAATTTTAATTGAATTTGAAAATTAATTAATAATTAATATTATTATTATTATAACAATATAAATAGGGCGTTCTCGAGGATATTGAATGCGAACGGATCTCGGTAATTGTATTGTTATCAAAAAATGTTGTTTTTAAAAAAATAGTAGATTTCACATGCGAAAAGTATTACATTAGGAAAATTGTAATTTAAGTAGATGTATTTTAAAAGAATATGTCTCGTATAAATTGTAATAATGTTTAATTTAATTTAATAATGTAAAGTTAAATAGCTTTATTAAATTTTCTTTTTCGATAACTGCATATAAAAAGTTTATTCTTTCTGTTACGCGAAATGAGGTATTCTGCGAACGGAATGCGAAATGACAGTTCGGGACGCGAAATATTATGGATTGTTATTATCATTAACCTCAAATTAATTAATCGTAAATGTCAAACTTTCTAATCACATTTTTACTAATTTTGGGACAGTTATCAAAAAAATATTTGATACACGATTGCGAAATGCTTTTGTATTCTCGAATGATTTATTTGCTCGCTAGCGCTCGCAGAAAAATTTTTATTCTCGAATGCAAATAGTATAGTAATATTGTATAACTAGTGCTAAAATATCCACCTTTCCGCACGTGTTATATACTATGCTTTTCCGACGATCACAAGTATTTTTATTAAAAAAAATTGATTTTTGACGTTTACGAAAGTACGTTTTAATGTCATTTAAATGACATTTTAATAAAATGTCAAATTTGATAATAAAACAGTTTGTGCGTAAAGTAATTGCATGACAGTGTAGAAGACTTTGATTGACCGTGTGCAATGATCGCACACGGGCTGCAACGTTTTCGATTGGCTAACGAGTTTCTTTACGCACGGTCAGCCTATTTGTTTGTAATGGTCAACTTTCCATAACATTTATTGGTGTGAAATTATGCACTTTTCACAATGGTCGTCGGAAAATGTAACTTTTCGTACTAATAATGTAGGTAATATACCTATTTCTAGTATTTTTATTTGTATTACACCACCAAAGTTTTATAAATATGTACATGTAAATAAAGACCATTTATTAAATAATGACGTCAAAAGTAGAAGGTGCCATATATAAAAAAAAGGCAATATCGTAAGAACTTCAATTGCAAAATAGTCGTCAAAACACTTAGTTATAAAATAGCAAGAAAAAAGATCAAAATTGATGTATTCCAATGATCTTGCGAATTCCTCATTGTTAATTTTCTCAAATTTAAAACATTTTATTGGTGCAATATACGATGTAATGAGATAGTTAATCGTGATTAATATTTTGTTAATCAGGATTCCGTTTCTAAAATGTATGTAAAATGTCATATACTAACTGTTTATTGATGTTACAATAAATTATGTCTAAATTCACAATATTGACTTAAAGGACTTAAAAGGAGAACGTTTCGCTTGATTTATACTGTTAAGTGACCAATGCTCGCGTTAGATTTTTAGGTTGTAAAATTTATGACCTTTTACAATAAAAATAGGGAGGTCTAGTCATATTACCCAGTATTTAACAATAGTTGTGGGACGACCCACAACCATTGTCCGATATTGGGCGTCAACATTTAAACCAAAAATTAAAACTTCCAACAACCCGCTTTTGATTATTTATAAAAAATTGATGTAAAAACGAAAATGATTATCAGAAGTGATTCTTAACGGCAAGACGTGCTAAAATTTCTCCAATTTATTCAAATGATCGTTAAAAACACACATTGAAATTTTAAAAAATTGCGAAGCAATTATTTAATTAAAATAAGTATTTATTAAGCAAAAGAGCACGTTGTGCCGTAGAGGGAATGTTACGTTACCCACTAGTAATTAATTTGCAAACTTTGGTTACCCCAGTTTTGAGTTATGGTTGCAGTAAAATTGTACTTTTTACACATTCATTAAGGTTTTTAAAGGTGTTATGGAAATGATAGATTTTTTTAAGTATTTTTCTGTGAATCAGAACATTGTAATCTATGGAAAACGTAATTTATTTCATGAAAACTTCAATCTTTTTATTTGGGCTGTACCGCCTTAACAGGTACGACTAGTTGGCACCTAGTTGTTTGAAGATGTCAATCATCAGAAAATATTAATTCCCGTTTACTGTTTGCTACAGCAAAATGGGGTGCCTCCGCATCTACTTTTCTTCAACAATAAATCAAACGAAGAAATATTGAAGCGGTCCTCGTTTCATAAAATCAGAGCACCGCGTGTCCGCCTGCATTAAATAGTGAGCCCAATTTAAAGTGTTTTAAATTGTCTACTTTTACTAATTTAAACGTCGACCATAGCAGAGTAAAGTCGATGAATGTGGAATAATATGATTTCCGAAGTTCTAAACCCAATATATGGCACAGATGCTAGTACATACACCGGTACAACCCATCATAAGTACAAAACAGACGAGCGATTTTAAATATAGGTGTAAATAATTTTTACTGTGCCTTTTATCAAAGCAATTAAAAATAATTTAACGATGTTCGATACTTTACAACAGATGTATATTTTAGATAATTAGTTTCTTTCTGAAATTTATGCATTTAGCATAAATTATAATAAGATTGTTTTAAATATAAACGAAGAACACATGCAAATGTGTTTGTGAATGTGAACCATTCCACATTACCGAACACAGAAAATTACACGACGCAAATAATGATATATAAGATGAATGATATCATAATTATGATATTATAATATGATAAATATTTGAATTACGAGAGTAAAAAGTATAAACAAATCATTGTTTTGTGTACAGCTGTTTTAACAATTACTGGATAACAATTGCTGGTCAGCGGATAACACGCAGAAGATGTTTTTTATTCCACATTAGCAGATCATTTTTTGACCAAAGAAAATAGTCACTTTTTACTAAAACGAACATATAACAAAGACAAAATGAAATTGTTTTTAAACTTATACAGGGTGTAACTGTAATGATTTAAAACATAGTTTCCTTATCAACAAATGATCGCTTATTAACAGTTTTCGGGGAAAATTGCATTCAAAATTTTAAGCACGACCCTGTTTTTACTCAATTTAAATTAAATTTAAGTAAGTGCATAACTGACTCATTTTCAAGGCAAAACGAACAACGATGCAGTTTATAAATAAGCAAAACATAAATACAGAACAGAAATATGATATTAATTGTTATGATCGTTCACCCATTAAGAGCTTTTGAGTTATTTTAATTACAACCCGTATAATCGATAAAAAAACAATTTTAAGTAATTGAATTCAATACAAAAATATCAAACAAAAAAGCATAGATAAATGAATTGTTTTCCCTGTATAAATTTAAATGCAATTCCACATTCACCGACTTTACTCTACGTATATTTAGAAATTGAGTAGATAATCAAACAATTAATTTTTCGAAAATAATATTTACATTTTCTATTCTTCATGAATATTCTACTAGTTTATGACAAATTCTTGTTCATATAACACCGTCACGGCGAAATATTTTGAAACAGTTCACGTTAACGCAATTAGGTAAACCGAATTTACTTTGCATTATTTACTAAATTATCAACAAAACCGTATCCGTCTTTTGGTCGCGTTACTGGAGATACTCGTGCGAAGACCCTATTTAGTTTAACTAAACATATGACGTTCACCCACCTAAAATTTATTGCTTCGCTAACTATACTGTCTTGCGAAATGGACCTCAGTCCTAAGTGTAATAAATTAGTATAACTTTACGGAAAACGCCAAATTATCCCGATGAATAATATAGGTACTATTAGTACTATTACATAACCAAGCAATACCTATTTCGTATCTACATTGCCGCAGTTCAAACGTAAAATTTTATAACGACTTTGTAGAGTTTTTGTACCTATAAGTAGGTACATTTGGTCAAAAAAGTAATGCGCGCGCCCGAGACGATAGGCGAGCGGCATAGTATGAAATTCCTTGTAATCATTTCATTGTTAAGGAGACCCTCGTTACAATAGTTGAAGTAGTCAGTTTCCTACTCGAGTTCGGATTGCTTTTAAGCAATAAATACGATATTTAATAATCGACATTTTTCGATATTTTTAAAACGTGTAACGTTTAAAATTGCCGTACCTTAAACATTGAATTAAAAAATAATAAAGAAACAATATTTTTTTCATTAAAATAATGTGATTATTAGAAATTCAATATTTTATTAAATAAAACCGTTGCAGCTCCTATTTTGAGATATGTGAAATTTTGAGATTAACGAAATAACGGGAATGTCTCAATATCCACTTAAATATTTAAGTAATTTCTACGCCCAGCATATTTTGCAAATAATATACATTTTAACACCGTTTTACATATTATTGTCAGATTTGGAGATTACGAACAGATTTTGGGCCAATCTAAATTTCACATTAGCAGTTTTAAAATCATAATTTTGTGCACATTGGGGTCGTTATTTACGCACTTTACTATAATGAAAAAAATATTATTGTTTTTTTATTATTTTTAAATAATAATTTATCTATAAAAAAAATGCCAGTAAAATTTATCGTTAAATGAAATCCGAATTCGACGAGGAAACCGGCTATTTCAACTATTCTTACAAGGGTCTTGTTAAGGGGCCTCCGAACATGGGTTAGGCAACACCCAACTTTTGACAGATATTATAGACTAATTTATAATTTCTAGAAAATTCTAAATGGCAGAATAAGTTAATGAAAAATGTAGAATTTGTCGTACAGAGGGTTTTTCTTAGCATTTAATGATATATGTTTTTCGTTTAAAAACATTTGACTAATAACGGTAAATACGAAAAAGAAATCAAAAATATTTGTCTGTAGGACAACTTTTACAGCATTTTAAATCTTAAATATACATTGTAATATTTGTGGATTTTAATTATTTTTCCTGAATTTCCCGAAAAAAAGCAAAAATTTTCTTAAAACGCTCGTATCTCAGAAAATGATGTAATTGTATTAAAAATTGATAGAAGATTCCGAAAAAAGTAAAAATATACAGGGTGAAGTGTAATAGTAGTTCTCCAACAGTCAAAATATAGTACATAAATTGTTACCTATAAATTGTATTAAATTCCTAAAATTAATGTTATTCGATTCGTGGGGCTAAAATGTAGATAGATAATAACCTTTCATAAAATGAAATTATATATCAGTTACAAGAGAAACGTAAATCTGCTACCTGCTAAAATATGTATTTTGAAAGAAATACATATAAACGATGGTATTTCTGTAAATGGCTTTTGTGTTCTATTATATTTCAGTACTGTATAGTATAGTAAAGTATTGTATATAAATTTTTGACTGACGTAAGCCAGAATGACAAATGTATTGTGGGTGGGTTGTCATTTCAAAGTGAAAATTGGGTAGGCAAAATAGAAATTTATTTTTAGTTCGGAGGTTCCTTAATAAAGGATCTCATGTTGTACCGCTTGTCCACCGCCTCGGGCGCACACATTACTTTTTTGGCCGACTGTACGAGTATTATGTATGTACATGGGGATCTAGGTAAATTCGTCTACAACAATTCGCCTACGAACAATTCATCTACAACAGTTCATCTACACAACAATTCGTCTACACGACAATTCCTCTACACAACAATTCGTCTACCAACAATTGATCTACAATACAATTCGTCTACAGCAATTTACCGAATTATTATTTTCTTAAATTTCCGTCGTTCATCAGTTAATTGCGATTAATATTATTTATGTAATGGGAATATGTATGGAAGTATACCTAATTCCATTATGACCTTATGTAAATTTTTACGTTATTGTTAAATATGTAGGATAAAACGTAAACTAAAAATGAAATTTTCTGAATGCAGTTCAATCTCTGTACACTTTCAAGGTGCTGGCTTTATTTGTTTAATGACTCAGGTTCTTTAACTTGTTGCCATATACACAATTGGCTACATGTGCACATTTTTTCTAGTTTAATTTTTTACATTGTGAAGTTTTGACATTTTACAAAAAACCATTGCTTAATTTTTATTGATAATGAAAAATATCTGTTTTCGGATGATATGCATATATATCGGTTAACGACTCGTTTTAAAGTTTATGTTTTCAAAATTTGGTTATTTGATGCAACGCTTATAATATTGATTGTTAATGGTATAAAATCTACTTTACTTTTAAAATAATTTTAGTATTGATTATGAAACCGACCTTCAGTCATTTAAATTTTATTAATCGTTACGTTATACACATTTTATTAAATATTTTGATTTCCAGAAGATTTAATTGATATTTGTTTAAAAGGTTTAATCCAGTATCTCATACCTTTATAGACATAAATCAAAATACCTGTTGTTTAAATGAAACAAATATCAAAAAATAACATATTTAATAAAATGTGTATCACGTAACCATCAATATTTGAATGAACTTACGTAAACATGATGATTGATATATGAACATGTTTGAATGGGCATGTAGGTAAGTACTACTTAATGCCAATAAATAAATTTGTTGTTTATTTTGATTTAAATGTTTTAACATTAAAAACACTCTTGCTTCCAAACATTTGAACGGTCGGTGTACTGTACACAGACCTTTTTCATGTGCCTACCTATTTAAGTTCAAAACGTTTAAAACAACAATAGGTATTATCGGTTGAAGATCATTAAATCTCTTTATTGCTAAATATTTATGAAACAATTTTAAGAATATGCAATACCACCTACTGCTTTTAAAGATTTATGGTCGAACCATCAAATATTTGAAGTAGGTAGTATTTTCTTTACCTAAATAATTATTCGAATGTGCAAATCTGCAAACATCTGTAAGTTCTAGTTTAAATCATTTTTTAGAAAAACAATCTGCCGTGATCTTCAAAATAGGTAGGTATTATAATTAGAAACAGATGTTTTAAAAATGCAGATCTGTATGTACGAAGACATTTTTATACCTAGATATCTAAAACTTTAAAAATTTGAAAATCGCAGAGATATAATAATCATTATCGACAGAAAGACGATCGTCTCTATTTTTTTAATTTAAAATACTATAGGTAGGTACTTGCAACATAAGCGAAATTTAACGACCACTTAATCTGTATATTTAAATTATGTATAGAAACTAAAACAAACTTGAAAGAAATTCATTAATAAATTAAATGCACACGCGATAAAAGTTCATACTAAAAACGTGATTTTAATTTGTGCGATTTTTAAGAGAAAATAATCCGAAATTGATAATACATTTCATATCACCCCAAACATTCATCAAATCTAAAACCAATTCAATTAAATCAAATTTAATGTTTCTAAGACAAAATTTAAGAAAATAACAATTCGGAAAATTGTTGTAGACGAATTGTTTGTAGATGAATTGTTGTAGACGAATTGCTGTAGACGAATTTACCTGCTACGATGTACATGGGAAATACCTTTGTTTTGTAGGTGTAAACGTTGTAACGATGTCTTTAAGAAATTATAAATTACGTTATTATTCATTGAATGTTTGGAGGTGACTTTACAAACGATTATCTATTTCAAAATCATTTCGTATTCGACCTTTAGCTTTTGGCCCTAAAGCGAAAGTCTATTTCCCAATCAGACTATTAGTCTAAAACAGAAGCGAACCAGGCCGCTTAATCAAGTCAAATACTACAATCGGAACCTTATCTGCTACAATTCGGAAGAGACATTTCGAAACTTTTCCTAGTTATACTGAAAGGAATCGTTCGGCGCGGAAAATCGTAGTGCTTTATCTCGTGGGTGTTCCGATATCTGTCAATCGTCTCAAACTGATTCGAATTTAGAAAGTAGTTTTCCAAAATGTCGCGCTCTTACCCCAAATTAACTTACACACGGAATGTTGTAGTTAATATTCATCGAGCAACATCTGGATGAAATTGTAATACTTTATTAAGGTCAACGAGCATTTAACTTCACGATATTATAAAGATAAAATTGGGCGTTGGGGCGAAGTAAATGATGTAATTTTGCGCGTAAATTGACGGAAAGAAAAAATAACGGCCAGTTTTGAACTTAAAGACAATGCCCGCTTTTGCCACATCCTTTATCATTATTTCTATTTTAAAATGGCACTAGATAATATCTGGAAAGATTAAGTCGGAACGTACCGATAAAACAAACGCGGTTGTAATTTATAAAATTATTAAGAGCAATAAAAGTAAATCGTAAAGTACCCAAATTAAAAAATTCCACGCTTTTCGATGCGATCGGATTTTTCTGTACCTAGATCACGAAAAATGGCCCTTATTGGCTACTTGCTGTTCCGAATAATATAAAAAATTGCGATTGAACAATTCCGAAAGAACTTTCGGGAAATTACTGTTGTAAAATGTAAAATTGGACGATATCTTGAAAGATCAAAATAAAAAACAACGTAGATATCATATTTGTCGTTATATATCAACATATTTTACAAATAAAAATGAAAATTGCGCCTGTCCTTCATCTTGTACTTCTTGTGTACTACTTGATATTTGCGATAACCTTCGATGAATATAAAATATGTCAATTAACCGAACAAAATCATAAATCTTAACTGGGCTACCACTACATACTACCGATTCTTTTGCTAACAATATCGAATAACCTAAATGGAAATCCTGTTTGCAGTTCCTTTGTTTGTTTAAAGCCGTAGAGGTAAATGAACACTCCATCATTCTGTTTTTATTAATACTACGAATTTATGTATTATACATTAACATACTTTTGCCATTTTATACTTGATCACTCAAATTTTCTACAGCGGTATTACTTAAGTAATAAAACAAACGATTGCAAAAGGCGCGCCTTAAAAACTTAAGTTATCTAGGAAATTAGGTGCTTATAGTCCACTCAAATTCCACTAAAAGCACGATTACGTTGTAATCGCCGTAGAAATTTCCGTTTTCGTTGCCGTTTAATCCCGTATATCATTAATCACTGTAATTCAGCTTACAATTAGGTTAACAAAAGTTCTACAAAAAGTTCAGAAATTTCATATTATTATATAGTAATAAATTAAAGGCGGAATAATGTGAAACGCGTCCACCTGCTTTCACTATTAATTTCGAGTGTACCACGAGGGTGTTGCGTCAGAAAATCTGATCTCCGCTCGTGTGAAATGTAATTAATTATAAACTTGAAAAGATGAACTAATTAATTCCTGGACGTTTATCTAACTTGAATTTGAACATTTAAATATGTCGACGCGTAATGTTTCAATTGAAAAATAATATCAGAAAGAAGAAACGTCCGTTATTTTACATTAAATTAATTATGTTTTTCAGTTAATTATTAGTCGACAAAGTGATAAATTTTTCTGCCTTATAAAGGGCAAATTTAGGAATTTTCAGTTACCTAAATGGAAATCGATAAAGATTTAATTTATTTAAATAATTTACGGAAAGCGTTACGGTTTTTTGAGAAAATTAAAATTGCTTTTGGAGAATAAGTACGACTTTGAAAATTCGACACCGTGCCGTAATAGATAATAAAGTGAGTTACAAAACTAAAAAAAACTTCCCCGAAGTTAGATTTACAATCAAAACGCGCGATTACCTCCAGAATAACTATTTTGTTAACAAAATAGCTCGTTTTAGTCGGAATTGGCCTTTTCGGCACAAGAATATTTTGTGCACTCTACGTATGATTTATGAGCATAACTGTTAACGGTTCGTGTAAAGCAAAGTGTTTTTAACAATGTAAAATTAGAAAATAATTTTATACCTACTTTTTATTTATTTAAATAACTAATCTAAAAGTGATTATTTTTACATTACATATTTTAAACAGATTCGCGATAAAATAGTTGACGTTGAAACGGTCTGGTGTCGAATCGGTCGCGTTAAAATTTCCTAAACTCCCTTTAATCGATATTACCACGTAAGACAATTGAAAGGGACCACTACACGTCGCTTTCAATACCAAAACAAATCGATTTAACGTTAAACAACGAAAAGCTCTCTATTAGGTAACGAAAAAGAATTAACCGTCTTTTGATTATGTTAGTTTTCATCACTAGCTCCAATGGCAAGTTCAAATAAACGACTTTACCCCCTTCGTGTCCATTTTCGTGATGCTCGCTCTACAATTTCCATTTTAAAAATACTTTCGCAATTCCGCACTCATTATACGATTACGTATGGGTACTTAACAACGGTTTAACTTGAAGTTATTAAGTAAGTTAATTTTCCGTTCACTATAACCAACCCTTATTGATGTTAGTTTCGCAAATTAAACTCGCATTAAGCAAAATTGGCCAGGAAGTCGCAAGGTTCGCGCGACTATAGCTATCGCGTAAAACGTAATTTGAAACGTCCCTTAGTAAAATGGATCGGACACATTTTAGATTGTCCAAGAAAATGTCAATTATTTAAGCTTTACGCCAATTTACAACTAGAAGTTATATTTTTATACGACAGATATCGTCCTATATACTTACAGATAATTAACGTCGAATAGTGCGAGGCTTAGGAAAAGGGGTACATAAAAAAAACCAAAATAATAAGGGACCAAGGGAAATAAAAGGAGACATTGCCCCGCTCCCTATAATCTTCGACAACAAAACGAAAAGAAGGAACTTTGTTATTATTCAGGAAAAGGCAGATAGGTTTTATCTGTAACAAAAAAGCGAATAGGATTTGATCCGGCATGGCAGCGAGTTGAATTCGAGAGTAGAAACCGCTATAGGGCGATGATTTCGACAAGGTTTGTTGCAGTTTCCGAGAAACCGTTTGTTTACTTTGAACGCACATTTTTAGAAGTTTCCATAATATTGTAACACTCTAAATAAGTGGTAAACTTTGAAACCGGCAATCAATATTGTGTTATACTTTTGTACATAAATCGATATTTTCACGGAGGGGCAAACTTTAGTGTCGGCTAGATATGTATTAAGTAGGTCTCATTTTAACAAAAACGTGATTTCCATAAACGTGCAATAAAAGTACAACCAGTCGATTTAAAAATGACGAGCACGTTGCAACGGAAGAAGCGGCACTTTTACCGATTGCGAGTTCGTTGCACAGTCCATCGAACCGGAGTTCTGAGTGGGTGAATATGAGTCCGGAAACGCGTCACAGGCCGAGGTGATATATTCGCCAGTTCTAAGATCGAAGGGCAGTTAAGTCCGTTAGGTACATTTCGGCATTAAGATTTGTTATTGGAAATTAAGTAATGTGGCCAATTGTAATAGTTGTATAGATAACCAATAAATACGATAAAAGTGATTATGTGGTGTTGTTCTTCTCGTAAACTCTAAACAATAACAGACACCCGAACATTAAATAATGGCGACCTTGATCATCACAATCAATTTATTTAAGGTTATTTTATGATCTCTGGATCGATGTCCATCGATCACAGACTTTTATATCGAAAATTAAATAAATACTTAGGCTGTCCTATGAGGTGCGTGAAGTTGGCACGTTATTAAAAGCACAAACGAAAAAAATTGTGCCAATCGTTTGTGCTTTGTTTGTGCACGATATAAAAATTTTGCACGACACGTCGTTTTCGAGTTATTTAAAAATTAAAATAAAAAATCATTTGGAAGCACAAACGAAAACAATTGTAGGAATCGTTAGTGCTTCGTTTGTGCATAATATAAAATTTTTGCACGACACACCGTTTTCGAGTTATTCAAAAATCAAAATGAAAAATCATTTGAAAACACAAACGAAAACAATTGTGAAATCGTTAGTGGTTTGTTTATGAACGTTTCTGAACATTGTAAAATTTTATTCAAGTTTTCAAAAATTAAAACCTGATGCTTAACACGTTGTCGTTGAAGATACATACAATCAAAAACAATATTACGGCATTCATTAGTAGGTATCTAAATACTTCTTGGAATATTTGTAACTATCGGGAATTTTATAATCAGCACGTCAAAAAATATTAACTATTTATACAAGGTCGTTCAAGTTATGTAAACGTACTCTTCTACTGAAAGTAGTTGATTTTCGTACAAGTACAAGAATGCAGATCATATCATATCTATATTCTTAAAACTTGTATGTAGGTATACCTACTGTCTTTTTGAAAGGAGATCCTATTTTGAATAGTAACATTATCTTTAAATTTTAAATAATCAGGAGAGAAACTGGAAATTTTAAAAACAATATAAAGTAAGATAGTTCAGGACTATCTGGATTAAGTTAAAAATAACGTACAACGATTAATAATTTCTAATAATTTAAAAACACTCATTATATAAACACTTATATTTACCATATAACTTAGGTACAAAAACTTATTAATATTAATGATAAGATTAAATCTAAATATAAGTTACTAACGATAAGATGCACTGTTCTACTTCATCCTAGTCTGAGAAGATTTCTAATTAGGTAGTACCTATAATCAAAGGTAGTACTATAATCTCGACATCATACTGATTATTATATTTACTATGTTCAAATCTACTTTTAATAATAAAATACAAAAACAATGAAATAACTACCTACAACATAATTAAATATCTAACAAATAAAAAAATATATTTAACGCAAAAGCCATGCATTTATTATATGCACAAGTAGATTAACTTAATATTTACTTACAAACTAATAAAATTTTAAAAAAATTTAAATTTAAATCGACGTTATAATATAATTATGTTTATTTATTATCAACAGAACTTGAAGTTTGTTCCAACACATCGCCAATTTGCGAACCGTCCGACACATGCTTTCAACCAATTAGAATTTTAGAATTTGACAGTTGAGTAAATTCTAAAATTCTGATTAGTTGAAGGCATGTACCAGACAGTTCGCAAACTGGTTTGGTGGTGTATTGGAAAAAACCTGTATCTGTAATAGAAAGATCGGCCTAAGTCACATTTTAATTATTACATAAAACTGTTTGATTTTAAACTGTTTTGTAACCTATCTTAGGTGTTTAAACCAGATAAGTAGGTTGTTTAAGCATGTAGAATTTACATCTATTTCTATCTATATCTGGACCACATTGAGCTCAGGATAAGTTATCACGGGCCGCATATAAAATCTAACATTTATTAATATACCTACTCATTTGGTTCTTCGTCGTCTGTATTTCGTCTATATTTTTTTCGTTCTAATTTTAAGTATCTATACCTTTATATAATGTAGGTATGTGTGTAAATAAATAGTAGGTAGGTATCATTGAAGGTTAGTAAGATTTGTCGTAAATGGCGCGATAGGTATGTGCAAGTTATAACACGCTGGTAGGTCCAATATGTTGATTTTCTGCTTTTAAATTTTGAAAATTGCTGTACCAGTACGATTTTTTTTTAAATTTATCTACCATCATGTAGAGCAAAACTTAAAATATATATCTTAAAAATTTCATACAAATTAGTTCATTATTAAAGGCGCAAAATTTAAAATAGTTTTGCAGCTTTGTATATTTCCCCTTATTAAGCAATGAACAGAATAGTTTCTTTAATTTTATTCCCATATTATATCACACTGTTCATAAATTACATAAAATACCACAAATATCTATGGCAAAAATGAAATAATAATTCACCGTATTTCTATATCAAGGAACTTTCCATTACCGCAAAGGAACACATACAGACGAAATAAAAATATACGATTTTGATAGGTAGATGTATCTTTCATAAACTTGCTTATCAGTATCAGAAATATCAAATAGAATTTTTAAAGATTTATACAATTGTAATCTATATCTAAGAAAGTTGATTAAGTAGATTTGTTAATTTTTAATTTTTAAAATTTAAAAAAATGATAATAGTCGGTACGGCCATACTACTCCGTACCGCCTAAATAAACGGCCTACCATGCTAAAATTCTTCAATGATTACAAATATTACAAAATACTGCAATATTGTTTTTGATTGTACATACTTCCGACGACGACGTGCTAAGCGTTAGGTTTTAATTCTTGTATAACTCGAAAACGGCGTGTCGTGCAAAATTTTTATATCGTACACAAACAAAGCACAAACGATTGGCATAATTTGTTTCGTTTGTGCTTTTAATGACGTGCCAACTTCACGCACCTTGTCCTATGGACAGAGCTTTGCACTTTTGAAATTACATATAGCACTATCTACAACAGTATTATCAAAGTTTAACAAAAGAGACACTCGCTGAAAACGTAGAAACAATAGATTGTGTATTTTTTTTAATAAAAAACTGTCTTTCTATAATATATTTCGAGCATTTTCGTATTCCAATCGGGTTTTTAAAATACGGTTTCAAACAAAATAATGCAATCTGTTAATTAAACAATATAGTAGTAGGTGTTAGAAATGCAAGTCAATTTTCTAAGTATTCTGACGGAACTTCTCCGTAAATAATGCAGTAAACTTCTATTTAAAATCTTTTGTATATCTTAAATTTAAATCGGCCAATTAACTAACTGGAATTTTCAATTCGTACAATCTCGAACATTAAGCAATTTAGTATAAATTTAATTCGCATTCGTTGCTGGCGATTCAAATTCAAAAGTGCAAAGTTGTTCTTTGCTGTTACTTCCACGCAATTTAAATATGGGATAAAATCGGCTCGTTTTCGTTTTGTAAAATAACGCCAATATTCGATTATGGGGTCGATTTTCTAATAATTTACCGAATTTAATTCGATTTCTAAACTAATTTTGATTTTGATAATAATTATGTTTCGATTATTACGGGAAGAAACGCTTTTAAAATATGCCCATCTTGAAGATAAACTAAGAGAGAGTACTACCTATAGTGAATTTTATATTAAAAGAACGGTTTGCTGAATTTTGTTATTTTTCTTTAGATAAATATACCAACAATAATCATTAACGAAACGTTTTAAAACTATTAAAAGTAAATTAAGGATACAATCTCGAGAGACGATTGTAACTTCTTACTTCCAAAGGCAATATACTAAATAATTGAACGAGTTAATTTACGAAGTTCCCAGGCGATTTTATCGAAAGACAATTTGTTTATTGTTTTTGATATAGCCGATATAGCTTCGATAATAATGTACACAGCCCTCATATTTCCCTACTCCGTTGAGAATACGCGGGCGAAAATGGTTTTATTGTTTGTTTTTTTTTTTTACGTGTACGACATACGACATTACGGCTCTTTTATTTAAACAAACATTTTTTAGGGCGTCTTTATCTTAGAAGTTTACAATCACAATAATCCCTAGAACGCAAAAGCCACATTTCAATGTGAAATTTGATGTTAATCTACAAGCAACGTGTAGTACGTACAAACGTTTAAGTAAAGATAGAAATTTATAATTCCACGTTCTATAGTGCCTAAAGCCACTAACCCCTTCCATATTTTTAATTCACACTGCACATCGCTAAAGTACGTGCTAAAGCACCAAAAACACGTGCCCCAAAATTCCTGCGGAGGATATATTATAGCAAACCGCAAAATAAATCAATGGCCGTAACAGTGCAGATCGGAGAAAGGTTCAGGATTCGACCTGAATACAAAATTCTTAAATAACATTATCGTTATGACGTGAAATACGAGAGGCTCGGCCATTTCCCATTCGTCCGAGTTGTTTAAAAGTTTTGTTTACAAGACTTCGTGGAAATCGTAGATATGGTTGCAGGTGTCTTTTTTACTGAAGGTTTTTATATTTCAGTCAAAAAAAAATACAAATTAGTAATCGCCCCTTTGCCCCCGCGAATTAGTTGTGTTTAAGCAAATTTACCTACCTATTTGATCATAATTAATTTCTATTACTTAAATTTCGAATAGGATTTTTACGTTCAAACATCACATTAATAGACTTCCAATTTTATACGTCGAAAATTATATGTAAGTAAAATCGAACAAACATATTTCAAGTCCAAGAAGTCCTTCAATCTTGATTGATTGTATAAATTGTCATTAGCTCTTACATTGGTCGCATTCAGGGAATGGTAGCGCTGTAGCGCTTTATCGAAGCGATGCTCTGAATGATGTCTGCTTTACTCGCAGTGCTGCACCGCTTTAGTAAAGCATTAAAGCATATATACTTCGTCCAAACCTATATGCAATCTACGTCATCAATAAAAGGATTACTAGATGATGACGTTTCACACAGTGCTGTCACTTTGTACCTCGTATTTTGACAGTTCTAATAAGTTGTAGTCTTTCTTTATACCATCTAATACGTGCGCAGGTAAATCATCTATAGAATATGTCACTTTCCAAACGTTAAACCGAATTACAAATAAACAATCTAGTAACTTTTTGTTGATGACGTGAATTGCATATAGGTTTGGATAGGCCATAAATATTCCGCTTTAACGCTTTATAACTAAATAAAGTAATGACGCATCCATGCGTTCTAACCTAACAAATTATGTTGCCTGTGTATGTTTTGGTTTATGCAAAAAATAAAGATGGCTTATAACGTTACAATTCGGAGACAAAGTCATTTCCCTTGCAGTAACGTAAGAAGAAAGGTTGAAGATATTACAAGGTAAGTTTTACATAAAAATTTGAGTGTCTTACAAACAAAATTGCCAACCTAAGAATTAAAAGCTGAAAAATAACTAGTACCAAAAATGTTTATTCAAGCAAGATAAAGCGTTACAGCGCTGCAGCGTTTCGACGCTACAATTCCCTGAATGCGACCATTAGCTTAAGTCATGCTCGAGTAACAAAATTAGTTAAACCAAGGCTTGCCTATATCTTTCCACAGCCAACCAAGACTAAAAGATTATTTGGACGCCCGTTATAATTCGCGTTGCGTTTAACGAAACTCATAAAACGCACCATAGTAGTAACAAGTTCTAAATTAATTCAGTGTTGTTATTATTCAAAAAAGCTAGTCATGTAATATGGTTCGTAAAAAGCTACCTAAAAAAACTTCACGAAACTCGAAGATAATTCGGAACGTTATAAAATTCGTGTTTACAGGATCGCTGTCGTTATAATAAAACGAATTGCTCGAATTGGTCCTCTATAATTACACTAAGAACATCTTTACGTCTATTACAAGAAGTATTAAAACGGGGGAAGCTTTTCAAATTACGATACTAAATAGCGGGAAGAACGGCTCGTAATATTTAAAGTTTGCAATAAAAATTACGTATATTAATATTACGCGCGGATTTTATAGTCGCTCATTTTGTTTTTATTAGTTAATAGCCGGACACGGGTAAAAATTAAAATATTAAAATAATTAAAATATTAACAAACTTGATGAAACCGGAGACTGGTATAAAATTTATACCTAGAGAAAAATTCGCCGTATAATAAATGTAAACATTAATATTAGATAATTATTGTTGTTGGTGTTGTGCCGGATAAAAATCTCCTCATTTTTTATGTGAAATTACAACGTAGAAACTGGTTTCGTCTTCATCAGAGTAATTTCCGTGTTTCCCTATAGAGTGTAAGTACCTCATTGGCGCGCCGCTCCCTTGTTTTCTTGAATTTTTTCGCATTTCTCACGATAATTACTTTAGTTAAAACAAAAAAACACAAACGACTTTAATAATTTAACTAGAGAGACTATAGAACTGCAACGATAAATCGGTACGCGAAAATTAGCAGTGGTTAATTTGCCAACACTGCCGGAGCTTCCCAATTACGTTTAGAATAACGAGAGGACTTGCATATATGTATAATTCAACCGACGTAATACTAATTCAAATAATAATTGTTTGAATATACCTAAACAATCAAACTTCAACAAATACAACTAATTAAGCGTCGAGAGTTATAAATCAAATATTACAACTCATCCTGGAATTTTTAAATCGAGTTTGATTTACACACATTGTATATAGTTAATAGTTCATGATTTAATAAAAGATTTGGAAACATAATCTGTTTACTTTATACAAAATAAACGAAATTTCGTATAAGAGGCAAGTTGATACACATACCACTTACAAGGGGACACCACATCCAGTACATCGAAATTTGCGATGTTGATTTTTTTGATGCTTCTAGAGGTCAAAAACAAATATACGTGTCTTGGCGTTTTGTCGAATGTTCCATAGTTTTCGAAATATAAATTAAAAAAGAAATCAAAAAATGAAGTTGCTGTTTAATAACCGTCCCTGTTAGTACGTTTTTTGATAATGTCGTTGTGAAGCTTTGAGTAATGTTCTCGCGAGGGGTCGGTAACTATAATAAATTTTATACACAGTAATACTAATTCAAAGTAATTCAAGTAATTCAAAAGTAATTCAAAGTAATTCAGATCTAATTCAAACTAATACTATAGTAATACATGTAATACAAACTAATTCAGTCCAATTCAAACTAATACCCATTATGAATGTTTCATATAAAATAAGTAATAGGGGAAGGTCGGGTAGCCCCGGACAGCGGGTAGCCCCGGACAGTACAATTACTAAGTAAGTAAACCCGTTGGAGAACCAAAACAGTTTCGGGGGCCCCCCATAGAGTTTGTACGCATATGCAACTTAGTCAATGCATGAGCACAGATTGATTGACAAGCTACAGTGAGTGTTTGTTCCTGCCAAACATTTCTCATCGCCCCTGTCGAATTTCATTGCAGATTATCAAGTGCAAAAAGTTAGTATACCGCCTTGTCTATTTTTTAGAGTTGTAATACATTTAATATAGTTTATGAATGTATTAGTATTCGTTTCATTCCATATACAATTTAAGACCTATGGGCAACAACATCGAATGATAGCGATCGGGTAGCCCCGGACACGAAATCGTCGGGTACCCCCGGACACCATTATAAATGTCGAATTTCATATTTCAATTTCAATTTATTATATTTTCAAGAAATATAATGATTCAATTTATTATAGCTTCTCTGTGGTTAGTACATTAGATTATACTTTTTGTATTGCAGGAACTTATACAACATGTCTAAATTTAAGGGACCAACAACTAATAGAGGTAAATGGGACGAAAATAAAATGAAAACAGCAGTGAAATGTGTCAAAGAAGGCAAGTTATCAATAAGACTATCTGCAGAAAGGTATGATGTGCCAAGAAGTTCCCTTCAGGACCGTCTAAAAGCAGTGAATAGTCACAAAGAGATCACGCTTCGTCCAAAGTTAAGACGATTTGAACCCACGTTTTCTGAGAACTTTTCTAAGTAACTGTATAATCACGTTAAAGAACTAGACAATCGTTTAATGCTCCTGACTAAAGACCTAGAGGAAAAACAAAAAGGTAGAGGTGGCAAAAAATTGAAAACAACGACAACTATTTAAGGTGATTCCCATCAAGTTGAAGAGACAGCGTGTACCATATCTGGCGAAATGTTTAAAGAAAATTGGATTCGGTGTCATGACTGCAAAGATTGGGCCCACGAAGCATGTGTTAACATTGACACTTCCGATTTTTACTACATTTGTGACGTTTGTAAGGCCAAAACACGTTTAGGCCACTATTGATATCTGTCCGGGGCTACCCGCCGACTTTTATATTACCGCAAATTGGGAGCTTAAGTTTTTTCAATATTCTAGTTACAATAATTAAGATATCCTTTTTTTTTTTCATTAGTACGATTAACAAAGTTCCTTACTCTATTTTAATGCTAAAATACAAACTGACATTTGTTGATTGTATTTTATATTTCTACTTCATTTAAGTGTCCGGGGCTACCCTACCTTCCCCTATATAGAAATAGACATGTACATAGATATGCATATGTAAATGCAAACGTAGGTATATACATACAAATACTTTGATGTTCTTTGCATTAAGGTAGTACAGTTGATTTTAAAAAGCCGGTTGATTTTAAAATTTTATAATACCCGGAATAATATAATTTATAATATAAATTAGGGTAACGATTCTGTTGAATAAAATAATGGGCACATTTTTTTGTTCATAGATCAAAAATATAAATTTATAGAAACATGCAACAAGTCGTATTTGTAAACGGTTATCGAGACGCTGACTAACATAAATAAATGAAACATATTTTTAGCGTTACCTATACATGTTTTGATTTCGTAGGAGCTCGCCTACGTTTGTTACATTTTTCAGAAGATTCCTTATTAAAAATTTAAAAAAAATAATGTACAAAGAGCTATAGGCCATTCAAATTTTATTCCAATGTACGACGTCAATAAAAATTACACAAAAATAACATTTTATCGATTATTTACCTGCACACATGGCAAAGATAGACTACCATTTATTCATACTGTAAAACTGCAAGGCGATCGTTAATGGTCGCCATTTCTCGGATTTCAGTAACGAATTGTAAGGGATTTCTTTAGCGGAAAATTTACTCGTTTCTGATTTCGCTTATTTTTTAATAGATACATAGATACTACAATTTTTCTCGATCAGTCTCTGAATTTTCATCATATTTTACAATTTCTAATCTGACCTCACATTGCTTGAAGGTTTTGACTACTTTATATTAACCCTTATGTTCCGGCACATTTTTCGATAATTAATTAAGTGCCGATACTTATAATATAATATTTAAATTTATATTTACTTCATATTTATATTTTTTTATTAAAAAAATGTTTAAACTTAGATTAATATTGTAATTCAAAGTAATACATGTAATACAAAGTAATTCAACGTAATTCTGTATTACATTCTAGAAACAAATACACACTAATACATAAGTTACCGACCCCTCATCGCTTCGTAATTAGTAGGTCGCTTAGTTCGATCCCAGTGTCCACAAACTTTTTTTGTTTTCCATTTTTTTTTTAATTTCATAGGGACTTCATTATTAATACCGACCAAACTAGTAGCGATAACTTAGATGGTCTACAACACCTAATAAATAAAATTAGTAGAACAGGTATAGAACTAGGACTCAACATAAATTTTAATAAAACAAAGTTTATGGTATTCAGTCGAGAGCAACACCAAAGCGCGAGATTAAGTCTAAATGGCGCTACGATAGAACGAGTCAACCAATTTAAAGACCTAGGCAGTATAATAACGGAAAAATTGGACCTCGAGGTGGAAATCAAATGTCGAATTGAAATGGCAAGAGCAACCTTTAAAAGAATGAGAACTCTCTTTTGTAACGATGATCTGAACTTGAAATTGCGCCAGTGTATGGTAAAGTGCTATGTTTGGTCAGTGCCGTTATATGGCGCGGAGTGTTGGACCTCGAAGGTGAACTTACTTAACAGACTGGAAGCATTCGAAATGTGGACTCATAGAAGAATGCCCAAGAGTCCCATGGACAGACTTATTAACTAACGTCGAAGTATTGAGACGTGCTAGAGTGAAAAGACAATTAATAACAACTATAAAGTGCCGTAAAATCGCTTATCTCGGTCACACACTACGAGGTGAGAAATATCGACTCCTCCAGCTCACAATGAAAGGTAAAATAGAGGGTAGGCGCGGAGTGGGTAGAAAACAGATGTCGTGGCTGAAAAACATCAGAGACTGGGCAGGCATAAAGGGTGGTGTGGACAGCTCTTTAGAATGGCAGAAGATAGAGATGCACTCTCCACAGTAATCGCCAACGTTCGGGAGACCGAACATGGCACCTAAAGAAGAAGAAACTAGTAGCGAGTATCGCGCCGATGTGCGCCGAATTCTCTCCATTAAAGACGAAAAAAGTACAAAAGGTTTTTTGGGAGATTTTATCGTTTATCGTTAACGTATTCTTATACAACTCACATTATATGTGGAAATTAATAAATTTATAGAGTTGTCTTCTGTCAAAACTAGCAAGTTGGAACAAAAAAAAGTTTGAAGAAACGGGATTCGAACTAGTGAAATACGAGGGGTCGGTAACTTATGTATTAGTGTGTATTTATTTCTAGAATGTAGTACAGAATTACGTTGAATTACTTTGAATTACCTTGAATTACTTATGAATTACTTGAATTACTTTTGAATTACGTTGAATGACTTTGTATTACTTTGAATTACTTATGAATTACATTTAATTACGTTGTATTACATTGTATTATTTTGAATTACCTTGAATTACTTTTGAATTAGGTCCGAATTACTTTGAATTACTATAAATTAAGTCTGAATTAGAGTCAACTGCTAAAAATTAATATGAATTAGTATAAGTTAGTTCTAAATTGGTGTGAATTACTATGTACTCCTATTATTTATTGTAAGTGATATTAATCACAAATTACAGAAATAATTTATGTTTAAAAAGTCTTTTAACATTAGATTTACGGACAAAATTACCCGTCATATCGACGGGTCTTCGGAAAAATTGGTATCCCACATACGGAAATTTGAAATTAGGGTGGCTAGTGGAAAATGAATAGAGTACAAAATATTCATACTAATGAATCACTAAAAGTCTATATAAATTTGCAACAATTTATACGTAAACAACACTTCTTGCTTTTATACAGGGTGCGCCAGAGAAACTTACTTATTTGAAAGGTCAATAAAAACAAAAGTACTTCAGTTATTGTTTTAATTCTTTTTTTATTTGAGAATACAATATCCCAAGTTTTTTTTCATACAGTTTTGAAAATTACATTGGTTAAATAGCGACCCCCATTGTGCATGCACTGATTAAGTCGATTTTTGAAGTTCATCTCCACTTTTCGCAGCATATCAATCGGTATATTGGCAATGGCGTCGCGAATGTTGTTTTTGAGGTGAGCTATGGTCCGTGGTTGATCGACATAAACCAGGGATTTCAAATAACCCCATAAATAAAAATCGCATGGAGTCAAATCTGGAGAGCGTGCCGGCCATGGGAGATCGCCTCTGAGAGAGATGAGGCGGTCGGGGAAATGTTGTCGCAACAAGTCCATTGAGCCTCGTGCTGTGTGTGCTGTGGCACCATCTTGCTGAAACCACATGTCTCTAACGTTCATTTCTTCGAGGCTTGGAAGAAAAAATTCCTCGATCATGTTCCTGTAACGAGCTGCATTCACGGTAACTGCGCGTTCGTTTTCTTCAAAAAAATAAGGACCAATTATTCCCATTACCGATATCGCACACCAGACAGTAACTCGTTCACAATGAAGTGGCTTCTGGTGAAGTTCACGCGGATTTTCACCACTCCAGTAACGCATGTTTTGCTTGTTGACGGAGCCGGAAATGTGAAAGTGAGCCTCGTCACTGAAAAAAACGACCGCGTCTTGAGGCAGGTTGTCAAGCAGCAATTCACATGCATTTTGACGGGCAACAAAATCGCGTTCAGTTAATTCTTGCACAACAACCAATTTATAGGGATGAAGTTGAAGGTCTTCATGGAGAATTCGTCGAACATTGGTGTCAGAAATTCCCAGAGCAGCTGAATGTTTGCGAGCCGAACGCCGGGGAGAACGCAGAATTGACTGCCTCACTCTTTCGACATTTTCCGGAGTTCTGGTGGTCCGTTGATGTCCATTTCTGGGTTTAGCGACACTTCCACACTCCTGAAATGAGTGAACCCACGACAGAATCGAATTACGGCCAGGAACGAGTCTGTGAGGAGGAATTTCAAAGCGAGCGCGGAAGGCACGTTGCGTACCAACAAGTGAGCGATCGTTAGAAAAGAAGCTCTCGACGGCGAACGCCCGCTGCTCTCTAGACCAGAGCATGATGCCAACTGACTAGAGGAGGAAACAAACTTGGGATATTGTATTCTCAAATAAAAGAAGTATTAAAACAATAACTAAAGTACTTTTGTTTTTATTGACCTTTCAAATAAGTAAGTTTCTCTGGCGCACCCTGTACCTATGAAATTCGAAACCCGTGAATTTGACGGATCTAGTGTTAATAAAAAATATAAGTATAGAGTTACACTTGTACCTCGTGCCGGCATCGGCACTTAATTATCAAAAAATGTGTCAGAACACAAGGATTAGTATAAAGTAGCGAATCAAGCAATGTTAGAACAGGTTAGAAATTGTAAAATATGATGAAAATTTGGAGACTGATCGAGAAAAATTGTAGTACCTATGTATATATTAAAAAATAAGCGAAATCAGAAACGAGTAAATTTTCCGTTAAAGAAATCCGTTACGATTCGTTACTGAAATCCGAGAAATGACGACCATTAACGATCGTCGTCTTTAATGTGCATTTACGTCTTTTTTTGCCATGCCATGTGTCCAGGTAAATCAATGGTAGAATATGCCACGTTCAAAACTTTAAACTGAATATTACAAATATACAATTTAATAACTTTTTATGCACGACGTACATTGGAATCTTTCGTGAATAACGTATCTAGACTAAATATTTGATAAAATACATTAGCGTTCTCCAAAACGTCCGATTTGGTTGGTAATGCGTTTGTGCAACTCGGTGTAATCTAGGCCATTCAAATTTTATTCCGATGCATATTATCACTACAAAGTTAGTAAATGATGCTGTTTCACACAATGGTGCCGTACCACCTTGTAGTTTTACAGTATGAATAAATGGTAGTCTATCTTTGCCATGTGTGCAGGTAAATCATCGATAAAATGTTATTTTTGTATAATTTTTATTGACGTCGTACATTGGAATAAAATTTGAATGGCCTATAGCTCTTAGTACTACATTATTTTTTTTTAATTTTTAATAAGGAATCTGCTGAAAAATGTAACAAACGTAGGCGAGTTCCTACGAAATCGGAACATGTATAGATAACGCTAAAAATATGTTTCATTTGTTTATGTTTAGTTAGCGTCTCGATAACCGTTTAGAAGTACGACTCGTTGCATGTTTCTATAAATGTATATTTTTGATCTATGAACAAAAAAATGTGCCCTTTATTTTATTCAACGGAATCGTCACCCTAATTTATATAATACTGTTAATTTCAAAACAATCCAGTATATCTTAAAAATTAAGAGTTTATTTTTTATATTTTAAAATATCTTTTTAAAATCAACTGTACCTTAGTGCAAAGAACACATAAGTATTTATATGTATATACCTCCGTTTGCATTTACTTATACATATTTATTTCTATGTATTACTTATTTTATATGAAACATTCATAATAAGTATTAGTTTGAATTGGGCTGAATTAGTTTGTATTACATGTATTACTATGGTATTAGATTGAATTAGGTCTGAATTACTTTGAATTACATTGAATTACCTTGAATTACTTTTGAATTATTTGAATTACTTTTGAATTACTTTGAATTAGTATTACTGTGTATAAAATTTACTATAGTTACCGACCCCTCGGTGAAATACTAATTACGAAGCGAGAACATTACTCAAAGCGCCACAACGACATTGTCAAAAAACGTACTAACGGGGACGGTTATTAAACAGCAACCTCACTTTTTTGATTTCTTTTTTAATTTATATCTCGAAAACTACGAAGCATTCGACAACACGCCAAGCACGCATATTTGTTTTTGACCTCTAAAAGCATCAAAAAAATCGACATCCCAAATTTCGATGTACTGGATGTAGTGTCCCCTTGTTAGTTGCGGTGCTTCGAGGTGCGGTAACTATGTATAATTTACCGTACACAAACAAATATACCTTCATTTATTAAAGGTTCACTAAACAAACGAAACAGAAATTTAGCATTTCGTCCTGTCAGTTACAGTACCACCTACCAAACAAAATATTTGGCTCGTAGAAATTCCCGGCTTACGAAAATATTGTTAACCTGTCATCGATATGGATAAAGTATACATAAGTGAACAATAAAATTGCATTTGTTATTGTTCTCGTTAAATTGTTTTCTAAATATCAAAATATTCCTATGTTCGATATGTGCGTTTGATTTTAAAGGGTGTTTCAGAAGCAACGAAACACGAACTGTTCATGAAGAAGTACACTTCCTGATCGACCGCCGATCATTAAGCCAGTTGATTATAAAAATAAAATGGAAATCGATATGTTGTTAAAAGTGGAGAAAACACGTACGTTAAAAGCCGATGAAGTTGAGCTTCACGCCATTTTAATTAAATAACCGACGCCTTTTTCTGACCACGATTTTCAGTTTTTGGCTACGCCATGAAGATAATTATATAACTAGCGAATACTCCTCACTTTAGACAAAAAACAAACTGCGAACGGCCGATTCTTAAATTTGAAAAAGTCGACACGACTTTTACTTTACGAAACCCCATCCAGTTTCAACTTTAAAACCTCGTTCTCGTTCACTTGAGAGACGTAACTTACGTGATTACTACAACGGTTGCTATCAATTTTAACATAGCAATCATGTTAAAATAGTACACGACGTTAAGTTACGTCTCTATAGAGTCATTTGCACAAAATAAACGAATTATTTCCTCTATAGGATTAAGTTGTTATGGTCATGGTAACCAAAGCTTTTGACTAATGAAAAAACATTATTAATAGATTTAGGGCCGATCTTTTCATCTTCCATTTAATTTAATTGACACATATTTACCATAGAAACGTTTGTTCAGACAATTGTTTCCGTGGTAAAAATTTGTCAAGTAAGGTGGGAGATGAAAAACCGACCTTTAGGGCCGGTTTTTAAAAAAATAAATTTAAATAAAATTACTTAATAAATTTACAATAAATTACTTAAATAAATAAATTTTGCAAATCTATAAAATAAATAAAAAAAATAAATAAATTTACTTGACACATTTTTACCACGGAAACAATTGTTTGAACAAACGTTTCTATGGTAAATATGTGTCAATGAAATTAAATGGAAGATGAAAAGATCGGCCCTTAATGTTGAATTAGTTAATCATTTGTTTAATTTAGTTTGATGCAACCGGTCCTTAGTGGAAAATGGACATAAACAAGGTTTTAGGCCTGAGTAATAAATATGTAAATACAACAAACAGAAATTTTTAATAAACGAAGAGTTGGCAACATTGGCCCTTCGGAACTTCCCTTAACGGAAATCGTAAGCCTTATAGCCGAACGTATAGCAATTAACCAAACAAAGCGATAATGAATATTATAATGAAAATACGCGCAAGCAAAAAACAACGTCTATTCTATACGCAGCAGTTTTAGATAATTAAGTGATATAACTGATAAAGCCTTTATAACGCAATATGTCGACAACATTACTAAAATAGTCTGGACATTAACCTTCATCTTAACCATAATAATACAATGATAATGATAATAAAAATAATAATAATACAAGAGTGACATGATTAACGCCAACTAACAATTCAAAAATTGGCATTTTGCGTACAGGATGCGCCAAAACAAAGGACACTGACAACTACGGCTTTATTAAATATACAAATTACAAAATTTCAAATTTCATCATTACACACCGTGAAATATTGTGGAATACTTGTATTATTAAATAGTCGTGGAGAAAAAATTTTTCGTTAATATCATTTACAATTTTTTTAACAGTATATTCGAATAAACATATCTTTGAGTTTCCATGTTAATGCATATGCAAATGCATGTT
Organism: Rhagophthalmus giganteus; assembly: GCA_036326145.1. Taxonomy (NCBI): domain Eukaryota; kingdom Metazoa; phylum Arthropoda; class Insecta; order Coleoptera; family Rhagophthalmidae; genus Rhagophthalmus; species Rhagophthalmus giganteus. Next base: position 23,119,697 of record JARFJA010000093.1, read on the forward strand.
CCATTGCATATAAACGCATCAAGTAATATGTATGTTTCGTGGGCTTTTAAATTTCGGTGTCCTTAGTTTTGACGCAAAGCGTATTATTGAGGTTTGTTTGAGTATTGTTTTCTTTATGTCTACTTGTAATGTTTATGTTTTGTGCCTGTAATTGGGAAGTAGTTTTGCCCATTCCTGTTAGTGGGGGCCTTGTAGAATAAATGAATAAATAATAATCGAATAATAACGTAGATTAAACATGATTTTTTTACGATAGAGTTTGTACGGTATCTATATACAGTTTATTTTCGGTGTTTGGTTAGAATTTATGATACTATACGCATGTTTCGTATAAAAAAAGACATTTACCGCGAATTTGTAAACCTAAAAAATAGAACGATTATCACGTTACAAATGCTTATTTTGAATTAGTTTCGAAGTAGACTTTAATGACTGACCAAAAAGCGATTTAATTTTAATTGTAAGATCAAGTTAGGTCCGATCTAAAGCTCAATCTAGAAAATGCCGATGTAGAAAGGTTTAAATCAATTAGAATGCTAACTGAGCTTGACCTCGGGTCATAGCTTATTAGATAAACTATGTAACCCTTCACTAATTGTTCGAAATTCCATCGATACCTTATATGTGCTTTGAAATCATCCTTTTTATAATAAGTAAGTGATAGCTAAATCATCAGAGGGTCAAAATTGTAACAGTGAAGTGCAGTGAACATACATAATATGTACAGTGGTCTCCTAAATGAATGACACCATGTTCGAGTCGGTCAGGATCACTTAGATAAGTATCTTCACCGTTTCGAACGGGGTGTCAAAATTTAAGGAGTCGACCGTACCAAAATTAGTAAACGAAAACTTTCGTTTTCATGCTCCCTATTTACCATACTCTGTACCTATAACGGTAAATAAATTTATATAAACTCTAATGTAAATAAATTAGCAGAAAATAAAATTTGGTCAAACAATACTTTGTAGTTTCGTGGTCGAACGTGCCACCGTATCTACATATATAGGTATGACCCTACTAGGTACCTATTAAAAAGGGAAGTAAGTGTACGACGTATATTCGTCGCGGTTTGTCCTTTGGTTCATTATTTCAAAAAGGCGTTTTATATATAATGATGAATCCTCACAAAATAAAAAACTGAAGTTCGGGAACTTAATAAGTTACCTATATCTCGCGACACCATCGGCGACAAAACTTATTAAACATACATAAATATGATACCTAGCTATCTATTGTTGTTATCTATATCTAATCAAAACAAATTTAATTTAACAGTTAGGGAAACTAAAATCACGAACATCAAAACAATCACTTAGGCCGCTTCTGAAAACAACCCTCTAAGAACTATAAGTTCTAAACGGAGAAAGTTGCAAAAGCTTTTGCCAATTAAATTCGTTTCATATAAGTACACGTACGCGACAAAGAGAATAAAAACTTAAAAAATAAACGATAAAATTATTTATCGGCAAATAATTATAAAATCGATTATAAAAAAATCCATTAACACCTCCGAGAGAAACGAGAGATAAAGTAACCTAGTATCTATAATAAATCATCGAGACTATAAAGGATGTGATTACGACCGATACTTTTTCATCTCAATAATTTTATATGAACAAGTACCTATAGCAATTTAACTTTGAGGAGCAACAAAGAGCATCCGATACGATGAGTCGTATTGTTAAATACATTTTCGGTGCATAAGTGAAGACCTATAGATTTGTTAAACAATTGAAGAATGTCGCACGTCACATATCTGTCACTAACGTTCATGTTCATCGCGCGGCATCGTATATTTTATAAAATTAGTAACTCATTACATACAGTTATTAACTTTTTATACATATAGGCATTTTCACCGAAGATTTTAGTTAGAGAACTGGTAGTCAAAGAAACGCCCCTACAACGTCATTATGAAGCATTATTAGTGAGGTTTAGTCGCTAATACCCTTCATAAAAGAGAAGTAAGCGGTCCGGACGTGTTATTAAATTTTCGTCTTTCCAATTTCTCTACTTACAACTCCTAGAATAAACGACCGAATTAAATAACGGAAATTGTGTCGCATATGAATATGAAAATAGAAATCTACAAACATCGACAATAATCTTACATCGAGATGCGAAATAGTAAATATGTTATGTACATAACGCGGGCGGCAAGTGACATTTTTTACAAGAATGGAAAGATTGTGTCGCACGAGGCGATAGTCGCGTGCGACAATAACACGAGTAATAAACATTATTTTTCCTGCGACCACAAGAAATATTTACCAAAATCATTTCAATGTGAAAATCAAACTTTGACATTTACGTAACAAAAGTATTTTAACTGGGAAATTTAAAAAAATACCTAGTGCCATTTCTCGCCATCCAGAAATGAGCTGAGCATTACATGAAATGAAAGTTTAAAGTCTCCCGTTTACGAATATGTTGCCAGAGACAGGCCAATTTTAACGATAGTAAATGAACTTTTTTTTAACTTAGGCTCAAGGTTTCGCTAAAAGGTTTTCAGATTTTTAATGTAGTTAAAAATTAAAAAATGTTAAACCTCTGAAAAATTTTGGGATTAGATTTTAGGGATTAAATTTTAGGGATTAAGCACTCCTTTCTCCCCTAAGGTGATATCAAAAAAACCTATTACACTATTTAATTACAGACCTTAATTTATTACGTACGCATATCGAAAATTATTAAATCCAAACAAAAGATAAAAATGTTATTTAAAGAAAATTGCTTTTAATGTTTCAACTTTGGGGGTGTTTATCGGCAGGGGAGCGTCGTACCAAAAAGTTTGTATGAACTTAAAGTTTTATTTTGACGTGTTCTATACGTTCCCAGAATATTAAAACTCACATCTCGTTGCCATGTAACGTATAAAAGCAAAGAAAAATTAACCCTTTTATTCCCATCGGTACAGGATTAAAGGATCATTTTTTCATGTATCGAGTAGGTATTTCACACATGTTTCGTGGGAAACGCGTCTTTATTTGTTACCCGATGACGTAGCAAAAAGTGTCGTCGGCTCTCCTACTATAATGATTTCACTAAATGTGTTCAAAAACTAGAAGTAGAAAAACTAGTTACATAATATTAATACAAAAATTCCCAATTTTTAAGTCTATAAAATATATTATGTAACTACACCACCTAGCATATCACAATAATGTCAGTAAATACGTAATTCAAATGTTTACATATTTTATTTCAACCGTCACTTCTTCAAAATTTAATTAATTTTACAAAAATAAGCAGAAACTATAGGGATTTCCAGTAAGTTACTTGTTCAAATTAAAAATGGATTTTCTAGTTAAAAATTAATATTTTACGTTACCTAACTTCCGTACCTTAGAAGTTCAAATAAAACGCTTAAATTTTTAAAATTCGGGTCGAAATCTGAATTAAATCCTCTATAAACATTTTTCATGTTTGCTAACAATTAAAATTGAATTTTCGTGCTTCTTACCTGGTTTTAAAAAAGCGCTGGACTGAGATAACCTTCAAAATCACATATATTAATTAACCTGCGCAAAATTTAAAACGAGGACGAATAAACTTTTTTTTTTTTAATAAATTTGAACAAACTTGATTTAGTTAAGCTAGTATATTAGTCTATATTAGAAAAATGAACCCCAAAAAATAGGGTGGAACCCAACAGATCACGAGAGCGCGTAGGTACCGTTCGTTAAAGAGTTCAAAGCGTGCTGACGAAATACAATATGAATCGTCGTCAACATTTCTTACCGATAAGATGAATTTACGTAAAACTAAACTGACGACTGTATTTCGACAAATCGCATTGCATGTGTAAGTACATACCCCTACTATATATATTTATATACGTTCGTTGCTGCAGTTATAAGATAAGCATGTGTTCAAGTACGATAATCTCCGTATCGCACAGAACACATGTATAAAACTTTTGAATAAATACCTATAGGAATCTATTCATAATTTAAATGTACCTACATATTTTAAATTTTAAGCAAAATTAATTTTACATCTATCTATATTTCGTTTTCGAAATAAAGTAATTGTCGCGTTTGTTATTGCGACGTCGATATGATCTAAAAACGTATCTGTTGTTGTGAAGTTTATCTTTTTGTTGTTTTATAAGTAAGGGATGATGTTCTTCGTCTTTAAAGTTTCGCCATTCTAGTACAGTTATTGCGGTAATTTTCAGCCGACAGAAGTTTGCGATGCGTATATAACGTTTTATAATTTCGTAAGACGTATTACATAATAATCTAAGCAGTTACCTGTAGGTATAGTTTGCAAAAGATTTGAAACAATTGCTCTACTATCTTTGTGACATAACGAGAGAAATTACTACAAAGAAATTTGCATCTTCAAAAAAATTGTCGAAATTTACAAGAATAAATTTTAAACAAAAACAACCCCAATTAACTTTGGACTAAAATTTTTAAGGATTCATTTAATTAAATGTCTGTTATGTCAGTTACGTCTGTAGCCGGATTAACAAAGCAGGATGAAAACATAATTAGGGACATGTACAGTCGAGTGCAGAATTAATGTCGCTAATCGCGAACATTACGTGTAGATTTATTCGTTATGTCGTGTATTACCCGCCCAATGCTAGAGATTTGCGACATTAATTATTCACCCGACTGTACATTCGATGCATAAAATAATTGATTTCTACAAAATTAAATTAAGTCAAATGATGCAATTTATTGCATTACGTAGAAGTTTTTCCATGATAGTGTTTCATCAGTCTCTAAAATTATGTTTGTTATCGCGATATACATACGCTTGCCCTAATCCAAAATCGGTAACAAATTCTCCAACATAAATTCCCTTCAATTGTTTTTAGTTATAATTTACTGCCGCAGATATATTTCTGCTGCTTCTTGAATTATTTTTAAAACCGTCAGTAGACAATTAAATTAATAGAAAAAATCTTATGCGTCACATTTGAAAATATATGTTTTTCGTACTCGATTTTCCCGGGTCGCGCACAAAACACATAGTAGCAAATCCCACCGTAAGATTTGTGTTATGATAAAACTTGAGCAAAAAAAAAATAGCTCGTTAAACCCTGTGTATGAACCTTTACAAAACTCTAATGTTGTCATCGATAAGTCGCTGTTTCTTCGAATAAAAAAATAAAATGTCTGCTTGTTTTTTGTAATAACTGGTATATTAATACTTGAGGAAATTTCTTATTCAACTATTTAGAGAACAATTTTTAGATTCGAAAAAGTTTATGCTACCATTTTTTCATCGTCGTCTTATCGGCTGTCACTCGAATATTGTTGTTTAATTCACGGCAGCAATTGATCGACGAATGTTTGAGGGAAACGAGCCTAATCAAGCACGATTTTCAGAGAATTTGTGTTCGAGCTTAAAGGTTCATGTATTTATAAAGTGAAATGCCGACAAAAAGTTAACCGAGTTAAAGTTAACGGACAAAGAAAGATCCTACCTTTCCTCGTCGTATTAATCCTTTTTGTTTGTATCCTTTTAGAGTACACAACACAACACTCGCGCACTCACACGCAAAAAGGCCTTATAAACCGAACGAGCACTCCTCGCACGCACGACAAATAATACGACGCCGTAATTTAAAATTCGAACTACTGAAACAAGCACTACCGTTCTGTACCACCGACGCGAATGATCTGAAACGATTTTGCCGGAATTCTATATATAAATGCATTCGAGTTTATACGTCGATACTAGGGAATCCCGCTTTCATTTTAAAAACATTCAGTTGTTTGTTCCCACTTCGATAAGCTATGAAAGTAGGCGGTCCACATGTTTTGTACTTTATCGGTCGCATAAAAATGCGATTATAAACTTTTATCTGGTTTATGGTTTGTAATAGGGAAATTTTCAATGTTGAGGGGCACACGAATAGTTTTTAAATTAAAATTTATAATTCTGCGATATAAGGGCAGTAGATGGTGATTATTCAGATAATTTTAAACCGGTAAGTATTAGCGAATTTTCATAGAAAATAAAGCTATTGCAGCCTGTCTGATAACGGGACCCAGATGTGACCTTTTGGTCGCAATTTTGATCGTAGGAGACTGAAATTTGGACAGTGTATTGTCTTTACGAAAACGAAGGACGAGTTCGTTAACCAGCCAAATCGACCGACCCGTTTCAAAACGGCGGCCATTCAAAAAAACAAATAAAAAACTCAATTTCCATTATTACTCATCGGATCAGTAATGTGAAATATGTTTTGGAATCGGCATAACATTTTTTTACCGATCGTGTCTCTTTATAATTTGACCATTTTCGAAATAATCGAAAAACAGTGATAATTTTTTTTTAATTCTTACAAATTTCTCTCGTAAATATTATTTTTCTAAAAATGTATTTCTTTCGAGAAAAATTAAAAAAAAAGTAGTTTTTTTGACATGTGACATGAAAATGCGATATCGAGGCTTGCGCGCGGTCGGATTTTATTCATTGCTGCCGTGAATTAAACAACAATATTCGAGTGGTATCATACCAATTATTACAAAAAACAAGCAGACATTTTATTTTTTTATTCACAGAAACGACTTATCGATGACAGCGTTGGAGTTTTGTAAAGGTTTATACGCGCGGTGTAACGAGCTATTTTTTTTTGCTCGTGTTTCATCATAACACAAATCTTATGGCGAGATCTCAGACTAACGTATTATTCGTAACTTGTTATCTAAATAGCGATAAAAAATCGAAATATAGTAGAGCCTAAAAACATCATTAATTTGAAATTTTGTTTTCAGAATCTTGGAGTGCGAAAACGTTTTGCTGCAACGAAGACGGGTGCAACTCTGCGATGGTAAAGGGGGCTGGGCTTTTCTTGATCTTTTGCGCAACCGTTTTTAACCTGATCTACTGAAACAGGGCAACGTATACCTAAAGTTAATTATTATCATTAATAACTTTTTCCAACATATTCTAAATCATTTTCCATAGTCTTCCCGATTACGGTTACTTTATTACGAATGACTCTTGCACTATATGTCAAAATTTTACAAAGAAATTGCGTTTTTTAAAATTCATATTTTATTTCCAATAATTGGTAGATTTATAAAGAAATATATTGAATCAAATTGATAAAATATCAATGTTAGCAAGTACCTACTTCTAGTTAGTAAGCTTTTTAAATACCTATAATATAATTAGTATCCTAGAATAAAAATTAAGTAATGCGCACCTATATTCTAAAATTCAGAATTCTAACAATCGATAAACCGATACAACCGTTTAGTTATTAGTAGATTAAGGCGCTGCTTTTAGATGACGACAAACAAGCAGAATGTAGAATTTGAATTATTCACATAGCGCCGTCGCTAATTTTTGTATGTAAATACATTAAAATGTTGTAGCGTATTAACACTTTAAGTAAGTAGTATGTAATACTGTAGTACTATTGTAGATTATATTATATTAAGAAGAATTTATCGAAGTCACGTATCTCATCGTTAGTATTATAAATCATCTCTACCTAAATGTAGATCTACTAACTACTACACCGCTTCTGCTAAAATACCTAGGTATACATTTCGTACTTTTAAAATTTACATGATATTACGTATATGATGCATATTCGCGATATAAATGCAGGGTGTTCCAGTAAAAGCTTCCAGGCCACGATATCTCAACGAAACAGTGTAGAAAAGTTTTTAAAATAATAGTCGCAATTCGAGTTGACCCTCGACAGCTACTGATAACGCTATTTACAAAATTTCGATATATCTATTATTTTTTTAAACATCGCGGCCTGCAAGTTTTCACTGGGACACCCCGAGTGTACTTATAATTTAATGGATGCTATTTAAGGTCGTTCTTCTTCGTTTCTTTTAGCATTATTATCTGCCTTTGCTTTCAAATTTGAATAGGCGTGACAATTAAAAATCTAAATTAAAGTATAAACTTTCGTAACCGCCTGTACCTCAAATTATTGGTTCTTCGATCGAGAGGCGAGGCGTCGCGAATACATTCTTAATATTGGATAAATGTATGACGATCGATGACTTTACCGAACGATGTTTACATTCAAGTTGTGGGTGCTAGCAATAAATATTAAATACCTAGGAAAAGCGCGCTTATTCTTGTGTTGATCAAAATCCAGAAACGTAATTATTCATTACGAACATCAACTAAATCCGACATAGGTAAGTTAAATCAAACAATAATTTTTAACACGTCATATATTTGTCGATATTTTACGGTACGAAAAACATGGGACGAGCGATAACACCAGACATTTATTTACTATTTTTTACTATTAGGTAAATTCATTCCATATTCCGTAACGATTAAAAAGACGACTTTTAAACTAGTTTAAATTATATAGTACAGTGGCCGCCACGAAAACTGGGATGATTTAACGAGTATTTAGTGATATGAAACAGACTTACTTGATAGGATAATAAATAATTTACATAATGCGAATGTGGTTTTACGATCTTACTGTTTATCTATATCTACAATATTTTTTTAAATTTTTTACAACCCTATAATCTCCAGAAGTTGTTATTATTTACCTGTTCTTTCGTTTTTCTAAATATTCGAATGTCACTTCATCCATAGCTACTTTAACTTTTAAAATGAGTTTTACATTGCACAATTTGGTGTTCCACTTTCTATGGCGACCACTGTACCTAGATAATGTGAAAATGTCTCATAATTAGTGACTTTCGAATGCAGGCATTAGACCAATGACAATGAAACTTTGAAAGCGACGTTCATTGAGAAATCTGCAGCCTGCCTAAAATAGGGCTCTGGTGTGCTTAATAAGGTTCTACATCTCACAACTCTACCGATAACATAACTTTACGGACATATAATACTAACAGACTGAACGGTAATTTAAAGTCAGTTTCAAGATAGTTTACGAGCACATAAATTTTTTTTATTGTTAGAATGATCGAATAGGCAATTAAATGATATTCGAACAATCTCACGCCAAAGTGAAAGCGCGTCTTGAAAGCAAAGGGAAGACTTAGACAGTGAACATTTTTGAACGATGATGTCCCTGACCAACACAATAGGGGCTCGTTATAAATGAACACCGCTAAAATAACACTAGATAATAAATTAAGTTAATAAAATTAAAATTATGTAATAAATTTTATGGTTCGTGAACTTTTAAATGTAGGTATTTATTCTGTTTTTATCGCAATTAACAGGCAAACTTAAGAACTTAAGATGTTCTTGTAGAAAAGTCGCTTGAATTGTTTCGGTATCACCAAATTAAAAAAAATAATAATAATAAAAAGAGTTAGCTGGAGTATTTAAGACGAATAATCCACGAAGAGGTCATAATATACCTAATAAATGAAGGGATGTATTACCCCTAACCTTTGTAACCTCAAAAGTTTTCATAGGTTTAAGTTTTTAAAATTTTAAGGTCATTTTCGGATTTCACGGACATTTTAAAATAAAAAGTTACTCTAGTTTAATTTCGATAAAATGGACCATATTCGAGAAAATCGTAGATAAATAATAAGAGATACCGAGTTTCTCGGGATTATTTTAATTATTTTTTCCGACGATTACATTCCTAATTATTACTGAACGTTACTCATTGTAAATAAATAGCCATCGGCCTTGCGCAACGAAGCCTCGGTTAGTTAATTCGAAAGTTTAGGATACGTTAATCATTTTTATCTTGGCTACCCTACTATTGATATTTTCTCGAGGTCTACGATAGTTGCATTTTCAGATAATAATCTTTTACTTCCTTTATACGAGAAAATAATTATCTGTATATTATTATTTAAATGATATTTTCTCGAATACAGTTCATTTATCGAAATTCAACAAGAGATTTTATTTTTTATCCTAAAATGTCTGCAAAATCCGAAAATGTCCTTAAAAATTTAAAACTTAAATATCTAAAAAAAATTTGAGGTTAGATAGGTTAGGGGCAGTGCACCCATGATTCGTCCGAGGTGATACCTACCGAAAACTTAGAGGGTGAATATCTCAACAGGAGAGACTTGTGGCGTTCTTTTGATGTGGTTTATACGCTCCCGAGAGATTTTACAGCATTTCCCGAACATCCCGTACATACCTAAAAATATCCACTCACTCGAAACTGGTTAATTGAGATTTTTAAAAGTTTCTGTTATTGTTTACTTTCGTAACGTGCATCACTCTTACATATATACGATTTAACTCCCTCGATTTCAATTTCAACAAGAGTTGTCGAAACGGCACCTATACTATAAATATACCTATTAGTCACAAAAAGAAAACGTCACGAAAAATTATTTCCGGTACCTTAAATATCGATATCGACCTTAAATAGCATTCATCAAAACAATCAACGATCAAAACAATATTATTAGAAAATGAAATATCGCCGTTAGGCGAAAACTTCGGCGACATAATACAAACACAACATAGGTAGTTGGCGTCACATTTTCTCGCTGTTTAAGCAAAATTTATTAATCGTCGTATGCGAACTGGAAACTTCGAAACTTACACCTTAGGTAAATACCAATTAAAAAGTGCATAAATTATAAAGGCACCAGAACGGGCCTAATTAATTTCGATATTCCAAGACGCCGTCGAAGAAAATTTACAACTTCCAAACTAAAAACTGTAAGCGCCCGTTTTACGTTTTAAACGAAAGTAAATGAAAAATACACCTAATGTAAATCATTACATTCGCCAAAGTGTAAAACAACGAGCGTTTCAATTCCCCTGTCAAATAAGGGTACATACACTTCGAAAGCTCATTTATCATCATCCATCATATTTTAGATATATAATTTATGTAAACACGAGGGAATCATTATATAATATATATATACTTACTTATTAGAAAACGACAGGCGAAAATCAGAGATTTCCAAAATGTATTGCAATAAAAACCTTCAAGTTCCTGTGTTTAAGCGCGCTCGTCTAGGAGGCTTAAGTTGATCGATTAGCTAATTAATTTTCTCAAACAACATAGTATGTTAACGTACACAATAGAATGCCGGAGAGGGTTTCTCAAACCGATTACCGACGTCTTAAGTTGCCTGTAGATTGTGATACGGTAGTTAATTGGCATTTTCGCGTTCTGTCAGAATTTCGAACCGCTACGCCGTCGCATCGGTTTGCGTAAGTTTCTCTCGTCAATTTTTTTACGCAAGTACGTCACGTAGTTTCCGTTGTCGTATGTAAGACATTCAAAAATAAATTGTTTTATGAAAGTTAAATTGTGTAATTTTGTAGTCCAAACTATTTTACATAAATATAGGAGATATTTCGAGGTACCTACACCTAACACAATGTTACCTACAACGCAACGAGGGGACAAATTTAACTTTCCTGTTGATTTAACGATAACTGCAGTCGAACCTCGATAACTCGATCTGATGGGAAAAGAAGAGAAGAAAACCTCGAGCCATCGAAAGTTCGAGTAAATCGAGATATATTTACTTGAGCATTTTGTTTGTAATTCACGCAGCTAGTTCGAGTAATCGAGATATTCGACTTATCGAGGTTACACTTTGACCAACTGTATTGTTGTCACAAGGACAAAGTGACTACAAATTCAACAGGTTTAATTGTGTTTTTTTTTACATATTTTTATGCTGTAACTAACTTGCCCCCTTACTAAGTACCTATGTGCAGGTTGGGCCACTTCGTTGGTGCCCTTCTTTTAATTGTTTTGTTATTGTTATTGTCATGTATTACTTCAAATATAATAGCAATAAAATATTTACATTGTTTTCAGGAATACTTGTAGTATTTTACTGTATGGAAAAAATGCCCATTCTCACCTAAATGATGTTTTATTAGTTATATTAGTAGAGTGCTCAGCGCCCCGAAAAATGACTTTCGTGGGGAGGTCGGGGTTACAAGCTGAAACCTCGACAGATCGAAAGAGCGTATTTTTTTATTTAAAAACCCAAAAGCCGTCAAAAATCGTCCAGTGCAAAAGGGCGCTATCTTCACCGAAAGAGTTATTCAGCGTACGTATAGAAGGAAACGTGAACTTTCTTTTGCCGTAAAATTCGTAATTGGTTTTGTGGAATTAATCGTTTAAAAAATTTTGGAAAAACGCAAAATACACGGGCTCTTATGGAGAAAAATAACTTTCGGGGCCGATATCTCGGTTCGAACAGCTAAAAAGTTCACTTCAATTTCGCGTTTTTTACCGTTTATACTGTCATAACTACAAAACAGTACGACATATCGAAAAATTTTATTCTTTAAAAAAGTTTGGTTCGTCCTTGTCGCATCCGATGGTATAAGAATTATATTTTTGCACGGCTTTATAATTAAGATAAATAATTAAAAGTGAAAACATGCGAAAATTGCATTTGCGAGAGTCGCGCTCTCGAGTGGGCGCACGCGTCTCCCATCTCACTTTTTCCCGTAGCTCCCTCTCATTCTATACGTAATTCAAAGAATTGCGACATACTATGATTATTATTGTAAATACACCTTATCCGTTATTCTAATAATTAAGTACATAATATAAGAAGCGTTTTATATTAAATAAATTTACGAAAAGCTCCTATTTCATAATAAAACTACAGCGACTTTAAAATTTAATGTCTGTTATTGTTATTCTTCTTTTTATAAAATTGTGGTAATAAGCCAATAACAACAATTAATTTCAACTCTGTTTAGAGTTATCTTCAAGTGGTAAAATTTTATAATTTCCGCAGTAAAAATCAAAAATTTGGTGCAAGAAGGAAACTCCTGGTAGGTATTAATTGTATCCTTATTATGGTAATTTATTAGGGCTATTGGCCCTAATTGTAAGTGTATTAAATAACCACAAGTTAATCACCATTTTTCTACTACAGTATGCCAAATGTGCCTTACAGCCTTAAGTTTGTTAACAAATTTGGTATTACCTATGTTAAAAATCAAATTTAGGTAACCATTACATTATTTTGTACATTAATTTTAACGATATTCGAAAAATAGTGGTACCCTCATCTTAAGATCATATTATCAAACTAAAGTTTTGCTAAATTCATTACAACTACAACCACAGTTGCCCGACGTAACTGATTCTGGGTGGAAAATTGATTTGGAAGGAAATCTGATACCTATACTAAGTACTCTTCCATCCTTCCCAAATAACCTAAGAGTGTTAGTATCGTGTGGTTGTAACAAAGGTATGCATTATTTGCTGATTCATAAATTTCGTTTCATTATGTTTTCTAGATTGCAGTAGCAAAGTGTGCAGATGCAGGAAAATCGAATGAGTTGCATTGGTTTCTGTAGATTTATGGAACAAAAATGTACCAATGCAGTGACAATTCTAAATGTGTCAATGTATGATGAATAAGGTGAGTGTTAAATTATTAAGGGTGTGTAATATCAAGGCTGTTAATTTAAACTGCGAAAAGTACAATTTTGAACGTAGTAATACCAAATTTGTTAACAAACTTAAGGCTGTAAGGCACATTTGGCATACTGTAGTAGAAAATGGTGATTAACTTGTGGTTATTTAATACACTTACAATTAGGGCCAATAGCCCTAATAAATTACCATAATAAGGATACAATTAATACCTACCAGGAGTTTCCTTCTTGCACCAAATTTTGATTTTTACTGTGGAAATTATAAAATTTTACCACTTGAAGATAACTCTAAACAGAGTTGAAATATATGGTGTTAATTAATTGTTGTTATTGGCTTATTACCACAATTTTATGAAAAGAAGAATAACAATAGCAGACATTAAATTTTAAAGTCGCTGTAGTTTTATTATGAAATAGGAGCTTCGTAAATTTATTTAATATAAAACGCTTCTTATATTATGTACTTAATTATTAAAATAACGGATAAGGTGTATTTACAATAATAATCATAGTATGTCGCAATTCTTTGAATTACGTATAGAATGAGAGGGAGCTACGGGAAAAGTGAGATGGGAGACGCGTGCGCCCACTGAGAGCGCGACTCGCAAATGCAATTTTCGCATGTTTTCACTTTTAATTATTTATCTTAATTATAAAGCCGTGCAAAATATAATTTTATACCATCGGATGCGACAAGGACGAACCAAACTTTTTAAAGAATAAAATTTTTCGATATGTCGTACTGTTTTGTAGTTATGACAGTATAAACGGTAAAAACGCGAAATTGAAGTGAACTTTTAGCTGTTCGAACCGAGATATCGGCCCCGAAAGTTATTTTTCTTCATAAGAGCCCGTGTATTTTGCGTTTTTCCAAAATTTTTAAACGATTAATTCCACAAAACCAATTACGAATTTTACGGCAAAAGAAAGTTCACGTTTCCTTCTATACGTACGCTGAATAACTCTTTCGGTGAAGATAGCGCCCTTTGCACTGGACGATTTTTGACGGCTTTTGGGTTTTAAATAAAAATACGCTCTTTCGATCTGCCGAGGTTTCAGCTTGTAACCCTGACCTCCCACGAAAGTCATTTCTAAGCGTTTTCGGGGCGCTGAGCACTCTACTACACCTCCGGTCGTATAGCGCGAGCTGAATTTGCGACTAATATACACGTTTTACGGAAACTAATAAATTTTGTAAAAAGAAATAATAATTTTTCGAAGTTTTAAGGAACTAGATCTAAATCTAATTTTTTTTTAACTCCTGCAAGTTTCTGTATTTTTTAAAGGCAACAAGCAATAGAACTTAAACACAACAGATTAGAAAATATCGTTTTAATTTTTCGTATCAACTTGCGTCATCATAGGATCTAAAAGGGAACAGAAATTCTCGTGGTTTTTTTTTTAATTCTCGTTTATCAGAGTTTTTTCGTTTTTTTTTAACCATAACCAAACGGTCATTGGCATACATAGATACAGAGCCCATTGTCAATATTAACTTACATTTCTACAGTTCCTTTATGAATTTTGTTTCTTTTAACTAAATTAAAAATTTTACCAGTTTTTTTTTTATTAAAATGTCACTTAAGTTTAAAACCTTAAGTTGATTTCTTTGCCGTTCCTTTACGTATTTTTTTAATTCCATTTTCGATGTTCTAAATTGATTTGTTTATTATATAATAGTGCACAAAATGATGGATTTTATTTTTTAAGGTGGTTTTGAAGTTTAAGAATTTTGGTGATATGCTATGGCCTATCCAAACCTATATGCAATTCACGTCATCAAAAAAAATGTTACTAAATTGTTTATGTGTAATTCGGTTTAAAGTTTGAAAAGTGACATATTCTACAAACGATTTACCTGCGCACGTATTAGATGGCATAAAGAAAAGACTAGAATTTATTAGAACTGTCAAAATACGAGGTACGAGATGACAGCACTGTGTGAAACGTCATCATCTAGTAACCTTGCATTGATGACGTAGATTGCATATAGGTTTGTATGAAGTATAACTGTCGTTACAAATTTACCATTGTAAAGATAACATAACCATTAATTTACCATTGTAAAGAGTTCCTATGCATAAGAAACTGTGTAAATACATTCCCCGTTCTTTCTCCGTTTCCGTTGGACATTCCTCTTTCTTATAAAATATAGAAATCTTTCTAGAAATAGTTCTAGATCTGTGACCTAATTACTTTTACGTAGTTGCTATTTTTGACATGAAAGTATTAAGCAACAATTGGCGTTACAAAAAAAAGGAATTTCAAATTTTGTGAACTTCCCCCTTTTTCCGTGCATACCTACTCTTCGTCTATATATAAACTTGCATTGCGCCTGTATTTATTTAAAACCAGATATATTGCACTTACTACATACTTGTATAGCTACACGGACTACTGTTCACTTGACAACTACTCGTCTAACAATGAGCAAAGTACTCACAACATTATACTTGACTTTAATGAACGTAGACTGCTTGCAGTTATTTTGTTATAATGTAAAAAAAAAATTGTAGCGAATTACAACAGTTTATACGTGCCCGTATTTGAAACTAATATTAGCAAAATAAATTCATATTAAAAAATGTCTTCATCTCCAATTTCATTTTACGTTTATACGTCAGCCCTAAAGTTAAACAGACAAAGCTACGAAAACATAAAGAAACAAAGGCGATTATCGACGCGCAAAAACGGGAAATGATTGAGGCAAAAGAAAAACGTCGAAAGGAAAGGCGATTAGTTTTTACTACGGCCGGCAAAAAACAAACGGCCGACTAATAATACAAGAACAAAACAAGCTAAAGTTATAATAAACAATGTGCATTATTAGTTTTAGAATCTGTACGCTTTGTTGTTGTTTTAAAATTCACGAAGCATATGGATTCTTCGATTGATGCTGCATTAAGTACATCACGGTTCGTCGACGTACTAAATTGACGAATTTTAATTTGCAAAGTGCAAATGCAGTTAAGACCTCGACGGTTCGGCTGTAAACTGGCCTAAATTTCGAACTTTGGCCATAACATATCCCCAACCAAATGGCCGGTTAAGCTAAACACAACTTCTTCGATGCAACATAACCACCAACATTTTTAACTTAAGAGTTACCGAGGGTTCCAAAAAGCATACAAATAAAATAATAAATAATTGTAAATCAATTATCGGTCTAATATGCTGCATATAAAAAAGTTATGTTCGGCCTGCACAGAGTCTGATGGATCGATTGTGAGAAATTTTTAATAGTACGCATCGAAATTGACGTAGGTACCTAATTTATTTAAAATATTTCTTATTGTTAGTTTCATTACGTGTTTCATATTAAATTTAATAAGGTAAATTAGAGAAACCTAAAATGAAAATTTAAAACATACATAGATTTATGTATATGTTACGTACCAAGCTAGAAATTGTACATTTCGCACGCTGCCCAGCGATTTTTGTACCAAGCGCGAAGTGCACAAGTCGTTTTGTACGAAGTTCAAATTATTGCACTTGGTACAGCGAATCTTATACTGTTCGCACTCTGTAAAGTTTTATTGTACCAAGTTGTAAATTTCAAATGCACATCCAACTTGGTACGGCAGTTTTTGTACAAAGCTCGAAGTAAATATTGTCAGGCTGTACCTACAGAGTTGTTGTAAAGTGTAAATCATAGCTGTGCCAAACTTACCGTCGTTCTTATTTCAATCATTGTAATTTGACATTTATTTTTAATCCATTTTAGGGATGTAAATCCATTTCATGTTTTTTGAAATTTGAATTATGCCAAGTTTAGTTAATATAATTTAGTTTTTGTGTAAAAACGAACACGAAAAAATCTTTCTTCGCTCTTTTTCGTTGAAAAACAATAACGTGTGGTCATATTTTCATTGTTCTTTGATGGAATTCAGTTGAACTTTAATTTTCAACTTTTACTATTGTAAATGTGAAACACGCTTTATAATCTCTAGGATAATATTTTGTAATAATCAAAGGAATAGCATATTTTAACAAAATAGAAATATTTACCTTATTCTACACAACAAATGAATTCTCGTCAATTGTGACCCTCTTACGCTTCCGTAACAAACACCTACGACGTTACGGATTTAATAAACTGAGGATATAAATATTTATTGTAATTTGGCGGAATAGAGACTTCAGGATAGCCAACCAGTAAGTATAAAGTTCTATAGGCGCTTCGAAAATTTTTATTCGCGACTTTGTACAAGAACTATTGTACCAAGTTGAATATGCGATTAAAATTAACAACTTGGTACAATAAAACTTTACAGAGTGCGAACAGTACAAGATTCGCTGTACCAAGTGCAATAATTTGAACTTCGTACAAATCGACTTGTGCACTTCGCGTTTGGTACAAAAATCGCTGTGCAGTGTGCGAAATGTACAATTTCTAACTTGGTACGTAACATATATAAATACTAGTGCTTCTTCAGCTATAACAATGCGTAATAACGCCTATTTTGCCATCGACACACAGAGAAACGAACATCCACTCGGAAAAAAAAACGAAATGAAACACGAATTGAATTATTCGAGTTAAAAAATTATTTTAAATTTTTTATTAATTTAAAGTAGGTTATCTATATTTTGGATTAATTACGAAACCGGCACCGGCGCCCACAGTCCACAAACACAAAAACATTCACGAAAACTATCTAAAATAGTATTCGATAAATGTGATTAAAATAACGAGCAAACTATTTAAAAACTTCCTGTAAATAAAATGATATCTACCTGGTTCAAAATTAGTCGTGCAGAACGATAAAACGAATATAAAGATGAGTTACGCTAGTCAGTTCGTCTGCATATGTAGATAGTTCTTATCTCGTTGAAATAATTAAAATTAGGTACCTACCTACCTAATATTTCAAGAGAACGATTGAAATTCCTAACTTAATAATTTTAATGAATTATATTGTTGCTTAAAAAGTTACGTAAAATAAGCTGTTATTAACTAGAAATATTTGTTTTATAAAATATATGATTACCTAGATCATTATAATATTACTAAAATTTATTTAAACGAGTCCATTTTTTAAAAAATATTGTAATATTTGAAATATATTAGATAGGTACCTATATTAAATGATATATTGAATACTTTATAAACTACACTTTTTGCGATAAAATTTTTTGAAAATAAAACTCGAATTTCACGGGAAGTTTCCGATTCATATTCCGATGTTTTACCCATTGCAGAACTGCCTCGATAATCCGGCACTACCCCCAGTCCCGAGCGGACCGGACTATCGAGGTCTTCGTAAGCCAGCTTTACATATCGAAAGTTCGCCGTACCTATACATTTTTGAAGCGTCGCCGTAAATCATTTAAAAGCACGATTCAATTATGCTTTGGACAGAAGCAATCGATAAAAACAAAATCCCGAAATTCGGCTTGCGATCAGCATCGTGTTTGCTGACCGGAAAAATGAACTCGTCAATCGCACGCAGTTCCAAAACAACAAAAAAAAAGGAGTAAGTGGAAACCGCAAAACGACTCGAATGAGACGACGACGCCGACGCCGAGACGGCCGATACGAGTAGATGCCAACACCTCGATTACCACGTCGGTTACAAGAATTGTAAGTAATTGAAGCTCGCCCGAGACGTTTGAAAGTTTCCCGAGCTAACTGGAGGTTCGGCGATAGTAATGCCGTACTACCTAGTTGAAATGCGTTTCAATATACCTATTATTAATATATTATTATTCCCCGTAAAATAATAATCAAAAAAAAAAATTACCTACCGGGATTTGTAACGTAATATTTAATTAACATTGGAAACTTTTCCAAGATTCAAATTTAAAAAATAATAAAGGCAATAAAGTTTAAATCGAGCTCTCTAAAGAGGTTTTAACTAGTGATACTTAAAAAAATACCCTGAAAAGGGTAAATAATATCATAGTTTTCTTTGAATGAGATGACATCTTAAAAAATGAAAGTATTAAACAAATAGAGATGCCCTAACGAATTTGTCACAAAATTCTTGATAAGTACTATCTGGTAAAAAAGTGCTGTCGCGTACAGAGTCGCATGGGATAGGCAACTCAAAAACCACTAAGAATTCAATTCCTTATTTTATGAAGGCGGAGTTACACGACCTTAACACTGATACTTACATTACAAATTAATTTCGACTCGTTTTTATAACTAGATATTATTTGCTAACTAGGGGGAAGATAAGTAAGATAATTATCGGTAAATTTATTGTTTACATCAATTATACATAATTATGTAATGTTAGAATTTAATTAAATTGGTAAATATAGATATTTATGAGTATAGAATATTAGTATTCGATAAAAATATAAGTTAGTTAAATTAAATTAAATCACGTAGTTTTATTCATTTTATTTTGATCAAAACTTTCAAGGAAGACGATCGGTAAACTTCTACCCTTCTTGTTTAAGCTTTCCCGTTTGCAGGTATGAAACGAAGGTTATTCATTGTTATCGTTACCTAGTTAAGTGTTGTTAAAAATATGCATATTATCGTTAAAATTTCTTTCTATATTACACCCGATACAAAAATATATTTTGAATAAAATTGAACATTTTTTATTTATATATTTACATGTCGGTAGATATTTATACCTAATTAATTATGTATAATTTTTAATATACCTAACTACCGTTATAATATTTTTCCCATCTTTATATCATTCATGCAATTTCGTAAGAATTAATTTTACTATTATTAAGTAAAAACTAAATATGCTTCTTGTTCTACGCATAACTAACTACCTTATGAATGCCAAACCGGTCTCCGCTCGATGCTGTTGCGGGTAAAAAGCCGAGGTATAAAGGGAAATTTCGGGAAATGTAATTGCAACCTTATGTAAAATGGAAGACCACTCAAACGTGAATTTTTTGATATCAAACGATTCGTCTTAAAAAAATAAGCATTTTACATCATTACGCCAAACTGTTAATGAATAGAAGAAACTTATAAGGGTAAAAAATTCACTTACTTACAATTACAAGCTAACTAGCTTGATGGAATTCTTAAAAATTTATTTTTTCAGAAAACGAGAAATTCTGAATCTACAAGTAAGACTTTAATTTTTTAATAGGTTTACTACCTAATTGATTTCACAATATCGATATTATAAGTTGTTTACAATGACCTTACGGTTAATAATAAAATAAACATATCCATTAAATATAAAATATTTTAATAATTTTTAATTAGGTAAGTAAATAGATTGTAAGTGTAAAACTAAATAAGTGAAACGATCATACAAATTTGTGAAACATTTGTAAAACTAACACTGATAACATTAATTACCTACAAAATATTATAAATTGTAATTTTTGTCATTTTGTCAATTGTAATTGTCATTGTAAACAACTTATAATATCGATATTGTGAAATCAATTAGGTAGTAAACCTATTAAAAAATTAAAGTCTTACTTGTAGATTCAGAATTTCTCGTTTTCTGAAAAAATAAATTTTTAAGAATTCCATCAAGCTAGTTAGCTTGCAATTGTAAGTAAGTGAATTTTTTACCCTTATAAGTTTCTTCTATTCATTAACAGTTTGGCGTAATGATGTAAAATGCTTATTTTTTTAAGACGAATCGTTTGATATCAAAAAATTCACATTTGAGTGGTCTTCCATTTTACATAAGGTTGCAATTACATTTCCCGAAATTTCCCTTTATACCTCGGCTTTTTACCCGCAACAGCATCGAGCGGAGACCGGTTTGGAATTTATAAGGTAGTTAGTTATGCGTAGAACAAGAAGCATATTTAGTTTTTACTTAATAATAGTAAAATTAATTCTTACGAAATTGCGTGAATGATATAAAGATGGGAAAAATATTATAACGGTAGTTAGGTATATTAAAAATTATACATAATTAATTAGATATAAATATCTACCGACATGTAAATATACTTTTTTACCAGATAGTACCAAAAATAGCTAAAAAAAATTATTTTAAACTACGTATTTATTACTCACTATCTATTTGTAAAATATTAATATAATCGATTACAACAATTCATTGATGTAGGTACTGCAAGATCAAGTCCCGAAAACATAATATACATATTTGAAAAAATGAACAACGTATCCCACGAATTGCCATAATAAACAGAATCTTTTAAATTTAAATTTAAATGCAAATACTTAACGTAACTCAAGCTGTTCCAGTATAAAGATTTAATTTAAATTCAAATTTTACAGTGCCTAATCAAATTAAAACGATTTATATATTTATAATAACGTCAAAGAAAATCCGGAAAATTCGCTCCTTCACTATTTTTTTTTTAAAGAAATAGTTGCCTTAATCTTATTCGACTTCCATGAATACGCTTAGTAGCAAGACCCTCCTTTAAATCCTTGTAAATTAATTTCGAAATTACATAAGTAGAACGGAATCGAATCCTTATTTTGTTCCTTTTGCGGGTTTCCCTTTAAATTTGGGGTTTTAAAAAGGGAAATTCCTTGGGAATTAAAAAATTTAAAAAAAAACCAAGGGCCCCGGGGGAAAAAATTAAATTTCCAAAATTTTAAAAAAAAAAAGGAACCTTTTTTTTTAAAAATTTAAAATTTTTAAAATTAATTTTTTAAAAAATTTTTTTTTTTTAAAAGGAACCCGGGGGGTTTTTAAAGAGGTTTTTTTTTGGGTTTTCCCACCCTTGGGGGGGGGGTTGGGGGGGGTTTTCCCTTTTTTTTGGGGAAAATTTTTTTTTAAAAAAAAATTAAGGTTTTACAAGTTTGTAAATTAAAATTAATGTATTTAATTTACTATACACGACGGACGTTCAAAATGTCTTTAGGTCTCGGTTGGCCGATGCGGAAAGATAAAGGCACGTCTTAGTAGAGCCAACCAAGAGACTGACAAACTTTTGGACACCCGTTACTTATGGTAATAGAGCAGGAAATTTTAATTTTTCAAAATTATTTATAGCTCGTTGGTATAATAGTTCGGTTAAAAAAAATATGGTAGCAAATCGGAAACGAACGAATTACCTACTAATAGATTTTTAAGAAGCGTGGATCCGTTACAATTTAATTAGGTGCTATCAACGCAACCCGATGAGCCTACAATGGATTCATATTTCAGGAAAATGAAGTTTTTCAAATTATTAATCTCTTTTTCTAAGTACCTAGGTATGTATTTATTCAAATATTTCGTTGAAACTATAATACGAACGATTCTTAATGCACATATCTACTGCACGATAATATTTGAATTTAAAAATCGATAGTACGGCGAGTTTATTTATATTAAACAAATTAAAAGATGTTATCTTTCGGAGTGCGTAACAGGTAAGTATTTTAAACTAAAATTGCGCTCGACACTTTTTTAATTTTGCCCCATATTTATTTACTCTTAAAATACAACCGAATTGAATACCACCGTAATACCTGTAATAATACAAATTTTGTGTATGTTTACATAAATACCGGGAACGTTAAAACCAATTAATATCTTATGTTGTTCTATACAAGCTTTAAAAATAATGCAGACTAGAACGTTCAGGTATAAAAATAAATTTATGTACTACTTGTTAGCATTTTGCATGTAATAAATAGTGCCCGTTTCTGAAATGCAAACCGTAAATGAAACATTTTATCTTGTTCATCTCCGAATTTATAGCAAAAGCTTTATGAAAAGCACTCCGTAAATTCATATTTTCCGTCTGATTACTAAAATGAATCGAACGACTTTAAGACACTTACAAAATGTAGATTTATGTGTACGTTTAAAGAAACGATTAACCAACGCTTCGGAACACTTTTTGTCAGTTAAAATATGTACTTACGTGGTAGTTGAATTAAAATTAAGCTTTCAAAATTTTGGAAAGGAAAAATTACTAACTTAAAGGTGGTTTATGAATAAAAGGTTTTTCGTAAAAAATAAACCCATTGGATATTTAATGGATTAAAAACCTTAGTCCAAACCAAATTAACAAAACGAATTTAATTTTTAAATTGCATTTAAAATTACATTTAAGTTCAAAACCTTTACCAAACCTCGAAATTTACGTTAATAAATTTAGTTCTTTCCCACTTCTTATGTTCCCGCATTTTACATTTTAATAAATTGTATTTTTCCACCTTAAATGTCCAATAAACATTTTAAATTTTTGAGATTTTAATTGTAAAATTGAAAAGCAAGGTTCGTTTATTTTTGGGTCCCTTGGGGTATTACCAAACTACCTATGGTGGAAGCCAATAAGAATGCGTCCCCGGAAAACCGGGGGGTTTACCCAAATTAAATTTATCTGGATTTAACACATTAAAATTATAAATTGTACCCAAACTTTAAACGAATTAAAATAAACAATTTAGCTTTTTGGAAGACGGAATTCGTATAGAAATAATGGGGTTCTACCAATAAAGTTTAAAAAGGAAAAACGAAAACCTTAAAAGGGATTGAATTAAATATTATGGGTCCTTCGAAAGAAAGTTTATCAACAATTAATTAGAATTTAATTTCCTTTATAATTTTAATATTTTCCTTTTTAATTTTATTTATTAAAAATTAATTTAAAAACTTTTTAAATTATTGTTAAAAAATCCATTTAATAAATGTTATTTCGGGAATGTTTTCGTAAAAATAACTTAATCTGAAGTTTATCCACCAATGTTAATGAAACCCTTTGTTCCCGATTTATTGAAATTTTATTTTAAAAATTTTTAAAATAAAATTCCTTACGATTTAAAGAAAATAATTGGTCCCCAAAATTTGTAATTTTTCAAGGTTTGAAAATTAACCAATTTTTTAATTTTATGGAAATTAAACGTTTTTTTTCCTTAATTATAGGAAATTGGTTGGTTTTTCCCAAAATTAAACAAGGTTTAAAATTAGGGGTCCTTACAAATTTTTATTTGGATTTACAAATTGTTTAAAAAGGATATCCAAAAATAAACCAAAATTTAATTTATTGGAAAATAAATAAAATTCAATTTTTCATCCTATAATAATGGCCCAATTTGGGTTTTCAAATAAAAAAACAAAAGGTTAAAATTTAAAAAATTCCATTTTAAGTTTTATAAAGAAGGATTTTAAATCCTAAATATAAACCTATAAATTTTTAAAATACAAATAATTTAAAATTTAATGGATATTTTTCAAAATCACATTATTTAAAATTATATAATAAAGTCGCAAAAAATTTAATAAAATCCTTTTTGAAAAATAAACCATTAAAAATGCCATTTAAATAAAGTGAAGGTTACTTTTAAATTAACAAAGATAATTGTTTTCTTTTCCTATAACGCAAAATAAATTTTCGAACCAAATTAATTAAATTTTAATAAAATTGTAATGGTTTTGCAAAAGACATAAAAAAAATGCCGGAATTTTACCCATGGGGAAGTTTTAGGTTTTGTAAAAGTTGATTTTGGCAAATTAATTTATTTTTTTTCAATGAACAAATTAAAAATTGGCCACGGGCAATTTTGGATTTTTAATTATAAAAATTAGTTTTGTCAAAATTACAAATTTAAAAAAATAATAGGATTTGAAATCAAGAACAATGGGTTGTCCAAAAAGAGATTTCTTGGAAAATTAATTTATTTATTACAATAAAAAAATTGCGAAAAATTAAAATATTTTAATGTAAATTAATTAAATAATTTATTACGAAAATACCTATTTATTTAGTTAAATAATAAAAAATTTTAAAAATTATTTTTTTATCTTAAATGGGTCTTAATTCCTTTTTAATTTCTTTAATTTTATTTGTGATTTAAAAATTAGAACCAATTTTTCAGGGCGTGAACAAAAATTAGAAATAAATATTCTTTTAAATCAATTCTATTTTTGGATTTTTTTTTTAATCGTTGGTTTATTTTTGTGAAAAAAAAGGGGGAAAAAATTCCCTCAACGTTATCTAAAATGGGAAAGAAAAATTTACGGCCTTTTATATTGATTTTAATTGAAAATTTTTTATTTATTATTTTATTTTTATTTGTTTTGACCGTTTTTTGAAT
This sequence comes from Rhagophthalmus giganteus, assembly GCA_036326145.1. NCBI lineage: Eukaryota > Metazoa > Arthropoda > Insecta > Coleoptera > Rhagophthalmidae > Rhagophthalmus > Rhagophthalmus giganteus. The sequence goes on from JARFJA010000093.1 coordinate 23,144,937, forward strand.
TAATCGTAACCAAATTTTACATCCAATTAGTTTATTACAAATATTTTAAGAACCCTTTTAGAAGATTCTTTTAGATAAGTTTTTATTAAAATTTTAAAAATTTGAGGCCCTTATTTGTCGAGTGGTTTTAACGTACGCCAAATTAATAAAATTTAAATTTAGTATTAACCCCATAAATTTTAAAATAATGATATTGAAAGAACCCCAGATAAACAGTTTTACAAATGGCAAAATTGGTTCTTAAAAATTTGCCCTATAATTAAAAAAGGAGAATGTTATCAAAAGAAAATTTACTTATAATTCAATAAATTTGAATATTTCTAATTTTGGAAGGGAAAATTGTAGATTAAAAAAATAAATTTCACAAATGGTAATAAATAATTGCTTTAATAAATAGGAAGAAAAATGGATAATAACCATTATAAGTAAAATTTAAAATGGGTATTTTTTAACTAAAAGGAAATGTGGTTTAAAGTTTAAAAAGAAAAATAATAGTCGGTAGTATGAATTAATAGGTCTTTATTAAAATTGGTTTTAAATTAAAAAAAATAATTAAATTATTGTTAAATTGAAAATTGGAATTAGTAGGTCCTAATAATTATTTTAATAAAAAAATTTAATAAGTATGGTGAAAATAAAAGTGTTTTATTTAAGGGCCAAAAACCCAAAAAGAAAATAATTACTTATCTGTTTTATTTGATTTTTTAGGTAATTGGTTTCTTTTAATTATTTACCATAATATTTAATTGTAATTTTAAAAATAAAAGATATGGTTTGGACCGTAAGAAACGCAAAACATTATTCTCAATTAAACTTGGTACCTCCTTACCTTAATAATTTCAATATTGAACGATTTTTCAATGAAAATTGTTGTTGACCCCATTTAATTAAGCCGATATATTTGTTGGATTACACTCCCACTGTGGTTGTTAAATTTTAATTTGATTTTTCCATTTTTAAATGGAGATTACTAAATAAAAAATGTTGTTAAATTTATTCAACCTTGAACTTAATTATGTTGGTAAAAAATATTAATTAACAATTCATTATTGTTTGGTTTATTTAAATTCGAGTATTCATAAATTTTTTAAAAATAAATGCCAGAATCAAAATATTGTCAAATACTTGGAAATTGAAATTTGTAAGGATTTTAAAAAAATAATTTAATTTAAAACAATTATTTAACAGTTTGGTTACTTATTTAGTATTATAATTTCAGTGCCGTTCCAATTCAAATTTAACTTTCGAATTCCCTTGAAATTGCGTGAGTTTAAGCCAATTATTTTTAAAAAATTTTCACTTTCAAATTTACTTAATTATAAGTAATTATAAAACAAGTAGGGGCTTAATATTCAAAGATTTATCTTTTAAATTTTTGGTTGCTTTATAAAGCCATTATTTTGTGAGTTTCTTATTTATAAAATGAAACGGAGGGTTAGGTAATAAAGATGAAGGGAACCATATTAAGGAAGGACTAAATTCAAATAAAGAATTTATTTATTTTAATTTTTTTTCCTTTTTAATGCAGATTTTTGTAAGCGTCCAAAATTAAAAATTTAAAGAAACCTGGGGTTTTAATTTGTATTGGTCAACAAACCATACTATTACTACAAAAAAAGAAAGTTTTAAAAAAATGAAATTAACCCTTTATAAAGAGGCTTACCGAAACCTCCAAATAGCGAATACTTGGTATATCCAAAATTAACCAAACCTGAACAAACCTTTAAAACCCCAAAACAAAGATCCAAAAACCCCCAAACTTTGGGAAATTTTAACAGACCAATTATTTCTCGAGTTTACCAAAAACCCTATTAATAAAATAACCTTGAATTAACCCAATTAACAAACGCAGAAAATTTACAAAAACCAAATTTTTATTATAAAACTTATTATAATAAATTTAAATAACTGAATTTTTAAATATTACCCAAAATACCCTACCGTAAATAAAATAATATGTAAAACTTATAATAAAATGTGTTGAAAAAAAATTAAAAACCAAATTAAAAACCATAGCGTTTTAAATCAAAAATTAAAAAAAACTTAATTTTATATTTATAAAAATACCGATTAAGTAACAAATAACCAACCCAATAAAACTAATTTGAAAAAACCTTTTTATAATTTCAAAAGGTTTGGAATTAACAGAAAAAAAAACAAACAAATAATCTTTGTTAAATTTATAAAATCAAAACCAAAAAATCAAAAGAAATTGAAGTAATAATTCGGGGTTAAAAAATAAATTAAAATTCCTTCTAAATTTAATAAAATAATTAACAAAAAGAAATTAAAAAAAATTATTAATTTAAAATTAAAAAATCCATTTTCAAAAAGAAAATCAAAAAACGTTAATAATTTTTAAACGGATTGTTGTTAAAAACTATAATTTTCTGCTTAACCCTTTAAAAAATTTAATGTTATTTAAAATTTGTTTTAAAAAAAATTTGGATTTTTCTATTTAAAAACCTTCCATTTTTCCAAAAGAATTTGTAAAAATTAATCCTTTAAACCCAGAGAGTTTAAATTTTATAAATACGAAAAATCAACAAAAATAGACTTTTTAATTAAAATTTGTAAAAATAACAAAAGCTTTCGTGGTTGGTGATTAACAAGCCCTTAGTTATATTTACCTAAATTGTGTTAAAAATGTTTAACAACCAAAGGTGTATTATAAAATGAACATCCATTAAAGACTTTTTATACCATTATTAAATAAAGCTTGTTAGATTAGGAAGGATTTAGACATGGAAGAATGTAATAAAAATTTAAGGTAACAATGTTTCTTCTAAAGGGTTGAATTTAATAAAATGCAGGTTGGTAAAGAACAATATTAAAAAAACAATAAACTAGAAACTATTTGATAAATAAAAATATTAGTACAAATAAACAATATGGATAAATAAAAAATTCATTGGGACAAAGGCTTTAAAAGAATGAATTACAATTTCGTTAATTCTTTAGGAGTATTAAGCCATAATAACAAGGACCTAAAAATCATTTATGACTAAATTTTAATTCCGCTTTATTAAAAACTAATTGTAAATTATATATTAATTTAACCTTAAGATTTTAAAAAATTACGGTTTTAATTAAATAATTTTTTATTGTAATAAATATATTTAAATCAATCGATGCAATTACAAATTATAAATTCCCTTTAAAAAATAAATTTGTTAAAATTTTAAAAAAAAAATTAATTAATTTCTTTTAATTAAAATTTAATTAATAAATTAAAAAAATTACCTTAAAAATAATAATTTTAATGAAAAATTCTTAAAAAATTTTATTGCTTATCCAAGTTTAAAATCCTGGTGGTTGTTTTTGAAAATCTTCCCAAAACCGAAATTTTAATTTTCGTCCTTTACCCTAAAAATTGAGTTAATTTCGTTCCCTTGAAATTAATTACATTTTAACATAGGATTTCTCTGGTTACAAAGGGGACAATTAAAGGACAAAGGCGATTTTTCTTTTGGTGGTTTTTTAGATTTTCTACGGATTTTTTTTAAAAAGTGATGTTTATGGCTGTAGTCGCTCGACCACGCTATGACGCACATCGAAAGCATTTTTGACGGTAAAATTGGAATATGGCCCTTTGTACATCAAGAACCGGCTCAAAGAAATTCCAAGAATAGAACTAAAGGAACATTAATAATGAAAAATGTGGAATCCGTTACAGCAGCAATGATATTCCAGCAATTAAATCAAAATTTCCTCAAAAGTATAAAAACAAAACAATTTACGTACAGCAAGATAATGCAAAACCACATTCCTCTAATAACGATGCAGATATTGTTACTGCAGATTCTACTGAGGGTTGGAATATTCAGTTTAAGTCACAACCACCAAACAGTCCTGATTTAAACGTTCTCGATTTGAGTTTTTTTAACTCTATTCAATCACTACAACGTGAAGCTTCGCCAAACATAATTGATGAATTCATTGAATGTGTTCAAGATGAATTTAATAAATTAGAGAGAAATACTCTTGATAACGTTTTCATAACATTACAAACGTGTATGGAATCAATTATGTTGATAGGAGCGAGAAATTCCTATAAAATTCCTCATTTAAATAAGGGTAAAACTTCGTCGCGAGGGTCGATTAGCTGAAAAGTATATATGTTCAGAAGAAGCGTTCAACAAAGCTAAATCTCAATTTAATTAAATTTGGATTACACTAAAATTATTTGTATTTAGTTATATTGTGACAATAAAATGAATTTAATTTTTTTTAATTTAATTTTAGTTTTATTGGTTTTTTTCGCAAATGTATACCATATTTTTGGACAAAAAAAATATTAAAATGTATACCATATTTTCGGACAGAGTTTATAAGCAGAAAAATCCAAGTTGCTACCGTTAAGAAATATAATACAATATATTTTAAATTGGCCTTTTCGAATTTTTACGAAGTTTCGTATTTCAAGCGCGTCAATTTTTAACCTATTTAAAGTTTTAATATTTTTAATGTGCCACGTTTTACAAGAAAAATCATTCAATCCGAGCGGTTTGAATCGGTTCGTGAAAAAAAAATCTAATTTTCCTTCACTATTGACCCAAATGATTAAAACAAAAATTGAATTGTCTGCACCGCACTCGGTTGGATATTTCTCGCCATATTTTCTCTTAAATTCACTAACTATAAGAAAATTTTAGTAGTTGTGAGGAGGTGGGTTTTTGTGCGGTGGAAAATTTGACTATAACTAAACATCAAATAGTTATTTATTTTCATTATTTCAATTATTTATTAGAACCAAAATCGTTGGAATATACTTTAAGTAATTTACAAAATTTGCAGAGTACACAATACACACGATTTTTGTTTTTAACGGCTACGTTTTAAAACTATCTCTCTTTGTAAATCGACAGTTCCTCCAGAAATCTATCTGACAGTTCGAGTTCTATTTCGTTTTCTTCGTCGGTGTCTTCATAAACATCAATTTCACTATAAGCACTAGATTTTTCACTGGTTTCGTCACTAACGTAGTCGCCATTACCAATATCTCGTTCGCAAAATTCATCATCAGAATAATTCAGTTCGAGATCTGCCAACGTTTGATTTTTTCCAATCATATCGTCAATATACTCGTCTTCCGAACTCGCATCATCTTCGGAATCCGATATATATTCAAAAGCGGCTGGTGGAAATATAGGTTTTTTACGGGGTATAACAGTATCTTCAATTTGATAATTTTCGGCAGTCATTTTTTTCTAAAATAATTTGTAAAATGTTAACGACGTGTTATTCTTGTTAACGCAACCGGACGTAAAATGTTACGTTTCGATTTTTACGCCCTGAGCTATGGCCTATCCAAACCTATATGCAATTCACGTCATCAATAAAAAATCACTAGATTGTTTATTTGTAATTCGGTTTAAAGTTTGGAAAGTGACATATTCTATAGATGATTTACTTGCGCACATATTAGATGGTATAACGAAAGACTACAATTTATTAGAACTGTCAAAATACGAGGTACGAAGTGACAGCACTGTGTGAAACGTCATTATCTAGTAACCTTTTATTGATGACGTGGATTGCATATAGGTTTGGACGAAGTGTAGGTAAGTACACTTTACGTTTTATTGTTAGACATTTGAATAAAAATATCGTGTTTCAAAAATTACAATTTGATCAAAAAGATTCTATTTTATTCAAAAAACTAAATTGTTCAAATTTTACATTTTAACAATATAATTTGTAACTACTGTTATTTAAATACATAACACTCATTGTCAATTTGACGTTAAAAATGTCATCATGTTTTGTATTAAATGCCTCGACAATGGGACGTTCTTGATAATTTCACCGATAGATACTGAACTATAATCTATCAGCAGTTCCCGTCGCCTTCGAAATTATAAACTCTCGAGTATTTATTTATCACAATAAATTGAAAGTTATATCATGTGATTTATACAATTTTTGTAATCGTTTAGTATCCGTTTTTAAACGTGATAAATAATCAAAAGTTTGTATTGTCAAAGATGACAAGTTGGTTTGGTATCTACCGGCGCAATTATCGAAAACTCCTTATTATAATACATCGTGGTATACTGAATCATATTAAATTTATCAAGCTAAATTGATTTAGTATACCTGAATTTCATCACCTTTCGAGTGAATAGTTTATGCGCATTTCTTAGCAAGTTTGTCTTGAATTTATTTTACAATTATCGCTTGTAAAAAATCCCCAACGAAATCGATAATTTTGAAAATCGATGCAAATGAAAAATTCTGAAAACCCGCCAAAGAATGAGCTATAAAAAATGTGCGTTAAACGAGATTTTTACGAGAACGAGACTCACCTTAAAAATGCAATTTTAAAAGATTATATAAATAATCATTTTTATTACGTTGTGGGAGTAATATAAACGACTGCTTCTAATCGTAGGTTCTGTAAGGACTGTAATCGTAGGACACTGTATCACCAATTAAATTTTTGTTATCGAATAAAAGAAAAACAGTTACCTATTGACTGTGTTGACTTCTAATTAAATATTTCACAATCATGTTTCGGTGATAAAAATTTGGCATCACTGTGGCAACATATGCAATTTGAGTACAGACAGAGAATACAGGAGTTGATGACAGTTTGACAAATCGCCACATACGGCGTTGTAACGACAATCTGTCAAGTAATAGGTTATATAGTCATTTTGTCCAATCATCTCTCTAATGTAGCGGTCAAGCGGTCTGGAACACGTCATCAGTAAAAAAGTTATTAAATGGTTTATTTGTAATTTAGTTTAGGGTTTGGAAAGTGACATGATCAATGATTTACCCGCTGTCAGGAGCGAGAGAAGACGAGCGGGCTGCGGGAGACAAAAGAAAAATATAATATAGAGAAATGTCATGTAATGCATTAATGTTTAATATTAATAAACTATAAGCATTACTAACTTTTTTTTCATCCGCACACATATTAGATGCTATACAGAAAGACTACAATTTATTAAAACTATAAAAATACGAGGTACGCGGTGACAGCACAGTGTGAAACCCCAACATTTATGACCTGCCGAATCATATAAAATACGATCCAAATAAAAAATACAAAAAACCAAATGCCAGTTTAAAATTATTTGAATAATCACTATCTTACTGCCTTTATACCGCAGAATTATGAATTTATTCTATATTTTTAATTTAAAAACTACTCCTGTGCCCTTAAGCATTGAAAATTTCCCTATTACAAATCATAAATCAGATAAAAGTTTAATCGCACTTTTATGCGATCGATAAAATACAAAACAACTAATAAAACATGTGCGTCGCCTACTTTTATACCTTATCGGAGAGCGAACAAAGAACTGAATGTTTTAAAATAAAAGTGGGATTTTCTAGTATCCAATGCATTTATATATAGAATTCTGGCAAAACCGATTCAGATCTTTCGCGAGTTATGAACCCCACAACAAGAAAACCACAATAGAAAAACTAAAAGACGCTGACACAACTCCAACTAAACGTATAAATCAGGGGTGGCCAAGCTCCTTGATAGTCCGAGCCGTTTTTCAAAATTTGAAATTTTTCGCGAGCCGCAATTAAATACGTATTTAAAAGGTATGCAAAAAAGGTATTAAAAAAATTTTTTTTACAGAAATTATATTTATTAAATATAATAGCACAAAAATGAAAAGGGAACTCGGGTACATTTATCGAGAGCCACAAATAATCCTTCAAAGAGCCGCATGTGGCTCGCGAGCCGCAGGTTGCCCCCCCCCCTGGTATAAATATTAGTCACCTTAATGTTTGCTTCAGTCTTATCATGTACACCTAGGAATAAAGATTGTTTTTAAAAATCTATTATTCCGTTCTGCAAACAAAAGTCGCGTTTGTGGTACAAAGCGGTAGTGCTTGTTTCAGTAGTTCGAATTTTAAATTACGGCGTCGTATTGTTCGTGTGTGTGAGGAGTGTTCGTTCGGTTAATAAGGCCTTTTTGCGTGTGAGTGCGCGAGTGTTCCCTAAAAGGATTACAAACAAATAGGATTAATACGACGAGGAAAGGTAGGATCGCTCTTTGACGACTAAGTTTCCGTGTATTTATAAAGTGTAAATACATAGTCTTTTAAGCTCTAACATAAATTCTCTGAAAATCGAGCGTGATTAGGTTCTTGGATAGGGACTCGGTTAGGGCCCCCTTAAACATTCGACGGTTCAATTCCGCGAACAAAATTTTATCTTACGCGCGTTTTGGCGATCATAATGGTTGGTGAAGATAAGAGAAACAGGAGTAGTCCACCAACTCGCAGGGGAGATGATATAAAAAGAATGGAAACAAATTGGATACAGCTAGTCCAAAATAAAGATTCCTAGAGAAGCTTAGAGGAGGTTTATGTTCAGCAGTGGACGCAAGAAGCTGGCGGATAACGATGATGATGATGATGAACCTACCCATATAGTATGTAGCAATGGAGAATAGATTAATTGATTAACTTCTAAAATATGTAAGCCAACTTCACATCTATTTGACGAGTTTGCGTGTTTCTATTTTGCAAGTATTTTTGTGAAAAAGTTGGATACATTTCAACTCTAGGTATATTCTTCGAATTCAAAACATCGAAGCTCAACATTTCAAATTCGCATTATAAAATTTTTTAGATTGACTATTAAATAAATTGTCATTTTTGGCACTTTAAAATATAGGGAATTTTCCTGTCCTGTATAGTTAAAATGTTTTTCTTTTAAGCTAATCAATTTTGACTTTTAAAAAAGTCAGGGTTGTAATGAAGTCCTGTCACTTGATTACAAAACGATGTTTTACCTACATGATTATATTATTTACTAGTCCATACAAATTAAAGTCGAACATTTACATTTTACGGCATGTCTGAATATTTCTATACGATGCACTAACATTAAAAAAATGTATTTTAACTATTTAAAATAACTTCCTCTTAAATTAACCAGCCACAATTACGGTATGTTTATTTTAAAATAAGTCACTGTTAAAATAATGGCATGTCACTTTATCTATATCCGGCTACCTAAGATGATAAACCGACAAACGCATATTCTCGTGGGAAATGCAGTCGTCAACATTCCATTTTGTATAAAAAGGTAGAATCAGGAAATATAAAGTTAGTCTATGCAATTACATTTTAACATTGTGTATTGTGTAAATCTCCGTGTAATCTTAAAATAAATAAATTCAAAATCAATTTTTTTATTTTAAATTACTACGAAAAACATAATTCGCTTTACTTGTCTCATTGTCAATATATTAACAATTGTTCTTAACAAATCAAAGTCGAGCATTTAGATTTTACGAGACGTGAAAATGTATTCATAGATTTTCATTAACATTTTTAGAAGATACAATATATTGTTTATTAGCAAACAGTATATGGTCACCTAATTGCCGTATCCAATTGCTTATCGAGCAGCAGGCGGTTGAGAAAGTGAAATATTTTGATACTATTTGAAACTATTTAATATACTTTTAACAAGTTAAAAGCAATTATAATAAAAAAACAGAATCGTTTGCGCGTTTTTTATTATTTCTACATTATGGCAACGAACAAGTTCAACAATATGTTGAAGACTATAATTTACAAATTTACAAATTTAATTTACAAAAGAGATTGACAAGAAACGTATTAGAATTGTACAAGGATACGCAGTGCGTGAAAATGGTAGTAGAATCAGATTGTTATTTATTATCTATTTATTATTGTGAATCGGAAGCACTCAAAAATTTGAAGGAAAATTATGATTGTATCTGTTGGGTCGCAAAGAAGGCCGTGGTTAGAATGGTAACCATGGTGTGTTGTTGTTATTGAAAAAATTGTACGAAAACGAAATTAAATTCTAAATTTTTATTTTGCTTAATTAATTCAAAAAATACATAACTTTGAGATGTGAGCGGCCAGAGAAAAGAAAGCCTCGCACCAAACATAGATGGTCCTTCCTCGAGCCGGATAGCTAAAATTCGCACTTGATTACAAGAAGACATTTGGCCAGTTCAAAAAGGATTGCAGGTTGAACTCAAATTTGCTTCTATTTGCTATTCATTTAGTTTGAGTGCTTGCATATAATTTGTGACAATGCCAAAAAAGTCAAACATCGAATTAAATAAATTGACAGTAAAATTCAATAGTTATCTGTCTACTAGTTTAGAAAATATAAATTGGCAATTTATACCTGCGCAATCTCCACATTTCGGTGGTTTATGGGAAGCAGGAGTTAAAAAAGTAAAGTATCACCTTAAAAGAGTAGTAGGCAATGCTAAGTTAACATACGAACAGTTTTATACGGTCTTAACTCAAATAGAAGCTATATTTAATTCTCGACCGTTGTGCCAGTTATCCTCAGATCAATATGAATATGAAGCATTGACTCCTGGTCATTTTTTAATTGGACGAGCGTTGACTACCTTACCTGATGGAGAGTATGCACAGTTACCAGAAAACAGAATTTCTGGAAAAGATGGCAAAGGGAATATATCAGCGAGATGCAAGTAAGAAGAAAATGGCGAAAAAAATGCAACCAGACAAACCTGAAAGGGAAATTAGTAATAGTAAAAGAAGAAAATTTACCTCCTATGTGTTGGAAATTGGCAAAAATTTTGGAAGTTCATCCAGGAGAAGATGGCATAGTGAGAGTAGTGACATTAAAAACAGCTAAAGGTGTTGTTAAACGCGCAGTAAATAAAGTGTGCGTATTGCTGATGGAGCAAGACTTTGATAAGAACGATAAGTTGCTATAATTACTAAATTGTTGAAAGCAAGGCTTTCAAGGCGGCCGCCTATGTTGGGTCGCAAAGAAGGCTGTGGTTAGAATAGTAACCATGGTGTGTTGTTGTTATTGAAAAAATTGTACGAAAACGAAATTAAATTCTAAATTTTTATTTTGCTTAATTAATTCAAAAAATACATAACTTTGAGGTGTGAGCGGCCAGAGAAAAGAAAGCCTCGCACCACACAGTATCATATTCAATGGATTCCCTTGAGTTTCTCACTTTAAATATCGATTCTTTAAAAACTGTTACATAATATTTGTCATTGAAAGCGGGTGTAGCTAAAAGAAACATTCAACAAGGAAAACATGTAGGAAGACATACATGTTGCATATATTGGCATATATACTTTTGAGCAAAAATAAAGGGTTAAAAAGTCGTTTTCCATATCCGAAAAAGAATAAACTATTTTCATTATTTTCATCGTTATAGTTGACATTCATATTTCTAAACAAATCTTTACCTAATTTGCACTGAACACCTATCACCTTAATTACTTCACATCCGAAAGACTTACGTTTGGAGAATATTGAATTCGCTTTCTTGTCACCAAAAAGGTATTTTCGACGCTATCATAAATGCCATAACACCATGAAAATATACAGAGAAAAATAAAGTTTTAAATCAAACCGTCATTTTGTATATAGGTATATAAGTATTCAAAATGTTTAGTTTTTAAAAAAGATTTTAAAATTTGGATTTTTGTTTTCAATAAAGATTCTAAGAGTAAGACATTTTAAATCGAAATTTATTGTTTTGTTATAAAATAATACGTTTAGGATCCTAGATGTGTTACCTAAATGTTACAATTTTACGTTAGGTAAACATTTTTTTTATGAACATTTGTACCTCGGAAATGTGTAGACACTACTAGAATAATTTGATTAACGGCGACGGTAACATTCTAATGCCGCAACAGCGGATCAGATTGGGCTATACGTTGGGCGTTTTATTTCTTTGTAGGCGTTCAAACGATCAAAATGCCATCTAATGATTGCTAATTGAAAAAGGTTTTGGTGTGTTTCTAAATTTTCGCATCCATTACCTCTGGTGTTCGCATCCAGAACTAACCAAAATTGTGTGTCCAAAAATTACGCATGATTCGTTCTTCTATAATATTCTATATTCGAGGGTTTAACGCAAGAATAAACGTTTAAAAAACCAAATAGGTACATACGACGGCAACGTCGCGGTCGGAACGCTCGACGTCGTAATATCTTACACGTGCGCGCGTCACGGGCGCGTCGTTTTTTTTAACTTGTCAATTGGTCAATATAGCTCAAAATGGAGACGTACGTTGAAATCGCACGAGATCGACGTTCGAGCTCTTGGTGAAGAACTCTTACTTAGGTAAAGAGCGACCGTCTGTCTGTCCACCTTCACGGCAGGGACGCCGGTGTTTCATCTGTGGACCGCAGACCGAAACGTCGCCAAACAGGAACAAAATAAAAAAATTATATTCGGCTTGGATTCCGACCACATGGCCAAAAGAATCAGACGATATTATTATTTCTTTGTGCTTGACGGTGATGGGGAGTACGGGCGAATTTACGTATCGTTCAAGGTTGATCCCCGCACGTTGTTCGGTCAACAGCCCGACGATAAACTTTACATACCTAAGTTTGGACGAACAAATACTGATAGAGGTGGACATTTCATACCTCAGTCCGAATAAATTACTTATTTAAATTTGCGACAAATAGTTGAAGCGTTAGCTAACGTTGAAACCCCAGCCGAATACAGTACAGATACAATCCTATCCCAGGGACGCAGTGGCAGGGAGCACCTGCAAACCCAGTGTTAATAAACGCTGATGATATAATACCTGCTGACTATGGGCTTGCACAATTTAATGATGACGTGCTCGATTTGCACGCTAAAATAAACTATCTATGCAAGAAAGCGCCAAAGTATTTTACTGGTGCTGTTAATTATGAACCCGAAGGTACTAAATCTATGCTCTCATGTAATAAGCAGGGCAACCTTCGCATGGTAGACCGTCTTGTAACTGAAACGCTACCTGAGTATTACACTCGGGTAAAAGTCGAAGGAGATATCGACGAATACTCCAATCTTGAATATTTAACACTTTGGCCGCCCTGTCAGTCATATTCGACTGACGTGCAATTTATTATTGGAGCCAACTGAATAACATTGAAAATGACAGGTCAGGCCATGGACATCCTGCGACATCTAGCGGTCGCAGAATAACATTTTTTATAGGAATCTGTACATGGACAGGTGACGATGTAATATTTTTGACAATGGAATGTCAGTCTGATAAGACTGACGCGGCGTTGGAGAACTGTTTTTCATTATTGCGCCACGTCAGTCGTATTTGTTAAGTTAGTGTATACATTGTAAAACACGTAAAATATCAATGTAAGTGCCCAGAATTTACTTGTTTTTTACTTTACTGATGATCTTGTTTATAGGGACCAAGAAAGACCATCGACATCGGCCCAAAAAAGAGAACTAAAAAGGCAATTGCGAGAAAACGAATTACTTGCATTATTGGAAAACCAAGAAAGTGATGTTGATTATGATCCGTATTCTACCGACTCTGGTGGTTCAGATTTCATACCGAATAGTTCTGAAGATACTACTAGTGAATCAGATCATGACATTACAATGCATGATGTACCTGGTGAGCAACATGCTGATGGTGTGGAAAGTGAAGATGATGATACACCTAATGGAAATGATGCAAGTACTCAATTAGTTTGGAATGTGTACGTGGGAAAGCATGCTAATATTACTTTTGATGGACAAGCTGGAATCCAAAAGAATATTCCGGCTAATATAACACCAATAGATGTCTATAATTTATTCATGAACGACGCTGTTCTTGATCTTATTGTTAGAGAAACAAATAGATATGCGCAAACCATGATAAACAATTCAGTATTGAGTAAATCATCTAGATTACATACTTGGCAAGATACAAATTCCGAAGAGATTAGAAAATTTGTAGGCATAATTATTTGGATGGGGCTAAGTGTTCGACCAAAGCTTAGTGATTATTGGGCAAACGATCCTCTGTATGATAATACAATAAGCAAACTGATGCCTCGCAATCGGTTTGAAATTTTATTAAGAATGTTACATTTTGTTGACAACAGCATAGCTAATGAGGACAGATTGCGGAAGATTAAACCTTTACTGGATTTAGTCCAAACAAATTTTCAAGACGTGTATACAATAGGAGATAAAATGGTTATTGATGAAAGCATGGTGCCATGGCGAGGGCGTCTATCATTTCGCCAGTATATTCCAGGTAAACGGCATAAATATGGCGTCAAGTTATTCAAAATATGTTCACTTGATGGATTCACCTGGAAAATTCTAATTTATTGTGGTAAATCTGATGTTTCTGCTGGTACTGGATTAGCCGAAAAAGTAGTAATGCACTTATGCGAAGGACTTTTAGAAGAAGGTCGCATATTGTATACTGACAATTTCTACACCAGTATTCCATTGGCTAAAAACTTACTACTGAAAAAAACACATCTAGTCGGTACACTACGAAGAAATAGAAAATACTTACCAAAAGAGGTACTAAACTTCAAATTGAACATCGATGAATTGTATGGACTAGAATCAGGTGAGGGAATAGTTGTTTCTAAATGGAAACCTAAAAAAAATAAAGAAGTTCTTATGCTATCAACATTACACAATTTAGAGAAGAGTGCTGTGCCTACTAAAAGACGTCGACAAATATTGCCGGAAGAACGTATTAGAGAGAAGCCAGTTGTGATCATGGATTACAATAATGGCAAAATTGGAATCGATAAATCAGATCAAATGTCTTCGTACTGTACATCTATAAGAAAAGGCATCAAGTGGTACCGTAAGGTAGCATTTGAATTGTTGACAGCAATTACAGTTGTAAATGCACATATCATTTATAAATTAGTTACCAAATCTAAAATATCGATAACAACTTTTCGCGAAGAAATATGTAGAAAGTTATTAGGAATGGAAAACAGGGAACGTGTAAAGAAGATAAAAATCAAACACTTGCTCAAAAAAAGAAATGATGGAGGTACAAAAGATCGTTGGAATTGTGTTGCATGCTATGCAAATTTAGTAAAAACGATGCAAAGATCAGAGGCAAGGAAGAAAGTGAGAAAGGTAAAAACCTATTGTGATGGTTGCAACAATAAACCTACCATTTGTCATGAATGTTACGTGCGCGTTCATGATGGCACTGTATAATAAATAAGTAGCGTTTGATGATTTACAAACAGTATACTATAGAATAGTATAACGAAAATCATGTTTATTTTATTTTGGTTTATTTAGTTGTTTATTTTATTATTACATAGGTTGTCTTTCATAAGTAAAAATAATGTGTATTCGTTTTTGAAATAAACATATCTCATCAAAATGATTTTACCAGGCCAAGCCGCTTTTATTACCTTGTTCCCAGGGCGCCATAGCGTATTTTCATATATTGAAATTGCGTATAACTGTGTACAAATGTGACTGACGTGGCTTGAAACATATCGATACTTGTCAGTCGTATTTGCCTGACATAGCTTGAAACGTGTGAATACTTGTCAGTCTTATGGGACTGACAAAGCCTCCCCAACAAAATATTCTAAAACCTGCTGGCGGCCGAAGTGTTAAACTCGGATAAACAGATTCAAGGTTGTTTGAGTTTGTTGGGAGAAGTTCCAACAACACCAGCTCTCAAATTCCCCGTGTACGCTCCAAGAAATGAAAGGAGCTGTGTTGAATAATAACAACAACAACACAAACGGCAACACATACACGCACCCACCCACATACAGACGGAAACACTCGCGGAGCACCTTGCCGACTAACGTTCATTTTAATTTTCTCTTAGGGTACGAAAGTACTTCTTCGACGATATCATTCGTTCGGCGTTAGGTGCTTTACCGCAAACCACCAGGACGAGGCAGGCGTCCAACTTGGATCCGCGGGATCTGACCGTTCGGTTCCCGGATCACTTCAAGGTGTTTCGTTCCGACTGAACGAAGTTTGCTCGCGCCGTCGATCTAACTCTGCAGAATAGACGCATGAAAATGACCAACTGGACTTTCGCCTTTTACCGTGCCGCGCACGGTCTCATCGGGGATTTGAATACGACATATCATATGCCATAAATTATATACCATAAGTAATGAAATTAGCGAAGTAGTTATAATTGGAATTCCAACATTAACAAAAGAAAATATTCATGGTGTAATCATACCTTTAAAATGCCAATTAATAATACATAGTAGCAACAAATGGATTAAAATATATTGTAGGAAATTTAAAATACATGCATCAGCAACCACAATATCGACATTTTCTAAACGGAGATTTGTGGAAAAAAGAAAAGATATTTATTCGAAAATAAATGTGTTCTTCCACTTTTTCTGTATGTGCTGTGTAAAAAGAAATTCCTTCGCATAATTATAATCAAAAAAGAAGAGCCAGGGCAAAGTGGCACCGTACCCATGCACCAGCAGATAAAACTGTACTAAATAGACTAAATGACCAACTGCAGCGTCAAATAAAAGAAATGAAAGAAAAGACATTTCATGAGTATGTTACAAATCTCAACAGATACGACAATTCCATTTGGAAGCCTATAAAACATTAAAAAAAAACCTAAGGCGCCAATACCTCCCCTCCGTAACACTGCAATAGCATATCAACAGTGGGCTAGAAGTGATAAGGAAAAGGCCGTCCTATTTGCAGACTACTTTGCCGAAGTATTTAAGCCTAATGATGACCTTACAGACAATGATATAGACAGACAGTTATCTGAGATTCCTAACAGCATACCAAAAATCAAATCCTTTACTCCGAAAGAGATCGAGAAGGAAATCAGCTTATTAAATCCTCGCAAAGCTCCAGGAATAGATAAAGTGACTACAAAAATGTTAAAGGAGATGCCAAGGAAAGGGTTAGTCTTACTTACCTACATTTTCAATGCTATCGCAAGACTAAACTACTGGCCAAAACAATTAAAAATTGCCGAAATAATACTAATCCCTAAACCAGATAAAGAACCAAATGATGTATCATCGTACCGGCCTATAAGCCTGTTACCAATTATCTCAAAATTACTCGAACGCCTCCTCCTGCAAAGAATAAACTCTGACTATGCATTAGTTTGGCTTCCGCAATAACAGCAATCTACTATACATTCCACTATACAGCAAGTGCATCGAATCAGTCACCAAATAAATCAAGCATTAGACCAAAAGAAATACTGTCTATCAGTCTTTCTAGATGTCAGTAAAGCCTTTGATAAGGTATGGCATACTGGATTACTATACAAGATCAAAGAACTCCTACCCATCACCTACTTCAAACTGATAAAAACTTACCTAAGTAGTAGAGAATTTTGTATCAAAGTCAATGACGAGGTTTCGGTCTTACGTCCAATTAAATCGGGAGTGCCCCAAGGCAGCGTATTGGGACCCCTGCTCTACGTGCTCTATACAGCCGATCTTCCCACCAATGAAAACACAATAATGGGTACGTTTGCCGATGACACTGTCATTCTCTCAACTGCCATTGACCCACTCATAGCATCGACCACTCTACAAAACCACCTAGACCAAATACAGACATGGACTCGTAAATGGAAAATCAAAATTAATGAGACAAAATCTGTGCAAGTAAATTTTACACTACGAAAAGGGTTATGCCCACCATTATATTTTAACAATATACCAATACCGCAATCTACAAGTGCAAGATATTTAGGAATACATTTGCCATTATGAGCTAAAAATTCCAACCATAGAAGAATATTTGAGGAAAACCACCAAAAAGTTCCAACTTACTATCACCAACTGCGAAGGCGCTGCGCACTACAAACTAGGACGCAAGAATCTGCATAAAAGATTAAAGCGCAAACTCCCACAGGATCTGTATGTATAATAACGGATAACACAAAAACTGATTAACCCGCCAACACCCAAGACCCATTGTTAACCCTTTAGGACTACCTGATACGATAATTGTGTATCTACGTTATGTATCCTGAATGACATGTGTACCTTACTTTATCAATGCTATGAATAACAATGTACAATTGTTGAACTGGCAATAAACTTAATAATAAAAGGAATACATTTGGACAACAGATTGACGTGGAAAGAACATGTAGATAAGAAACGTAAACAGATTGACTTGAGGATGAAAGAACTCCAATGGCTAATTGGACGAAAATCTAAGCTCTCGCTAGAAAACAAACTCTTACTCTACAACACTGTAATTAAACCAACCTGGATGTACGGAGCAGAACTATGGGGATGTGCGAGTAAATCTAACCTAAACAAAATTCAAAGGTGTCAATCAAAAATACTTCGTATGATCACGAACGCACCATGGTACGTCTCCAACCTGACGATTCACAATGATCTAAAAATTCCTTACGTGAGGGACGTCATAAAAGAAAAAAGTACAAGACATCACAACAAACTAGAAACCCACGTTAACCCCCTGATGCACCCACTGCTTGATGCGCAAAATGGTAAAAGACTGAAACGAAACTGGCCAGCAGATCTGAAACAGGATTAACGAGGGCAATTCACTGGAGAAGTCCTCTACACACCAATCACGACTACCCTAGTAATAAAAAAAAAACAGCACATTAGCTTATAGAATGACATGTAATTCTGATTGCTAATTAAATGATGAAAAAAAAAATAAATAAAAATAATTATAATCAAAATGAACCGGAAATAAAACGATACTTTTGTCAACAGAGAAATATAATGTAAAATAGCAATAATATTTAAATTTAAGGTGGCCATCTCAAACGGCATCTGTCCATAATATTTGTTTTTTTCTTAGAACGTATATTCCATCTTAACATTCAAGATATTTTAATTGCGATAAAACACTTCATATACTATTTGACGTGATTATGTTTGGTGAGTTATTGTGAATAGCCGATATTGCGGACAGGGGGTCTATTCTAATTCAGATTTCGACTTGTTGAAATTATTCACGTAGCCATCTATCGGTAGTGGCGGAAACAGTGATCTGACGTCATTACATTGCGACTTGTTGAAATTAATTTCAAATTTCGACTCGAAATAATTGCGACTTGTTAAAATTAACTACGAAGCCATCTATTGGTAGTAACCAAATCAGTGTTCGACGTCATTAAATTGCGACTGTTGAAATTAATTTCGATTTTGAAATCGTGTTGAAATCTTAATTTCGACTCGAAATTGTGACAGTTTGTTGGTGAAATAGAGGTTATGTTACATCAGATTATTTGAGAGATACGTTAACCTCTGTGTCTAACGTAGAATAGTTATTATTATAGCCTTATTAGTCTTCTTTAGTTTATTATTAATCTTCATTTTATTTAGTCTTCTTGATTTTAGGTATTATCGTCTTGAGATTCTGTTTAGGTTTCCATTAGTGTATTTTAGTCGTTTTAGTTACTAATTGTAGGTATATAGTAAGTATCAATAATAAAACAATCCAAAAATTGATAGATTAGTTTGATAGGAAAACGTAGAAGTAAAGCCATGGCATACTTGTATGCTCAGCTGCAGGTTATCGAGGATATAGAAAGGCATGAACGGCGACGCCACGTTCGATTGTTTAAACGCGCAGTTAGGGATGCCCAAGATCCCTTCTGTATACCAGAATCAGATTTTATTAAGCACTTTCGCTTAAGTAAAGAAGTGTGTCGGGAGTTATTGCGTGCTGTAGAACCCCACATGAATGTTGGGAGTTATAGGTCCAGAGTACCTAGTGTATTTAGAGTAAGTATGGTAAAATACAGAATTGTGGACAGTATTGTAGTACAAACAAAAACAAATTTTTAATTTAAGTGTTTGCAATGTTAAATTTTGTCGCTACTGGGAGCTACCAACGCAGTATTGCTAGCAATGTTCTAGCATGTTGCAGTCAGTCGGTAGTCTCCCGAAGTATTAAGGAAGTTACAGATATTCTAGTGCGACACTTATTACACCGATGGGTACGTTTTCCACGTAATGACAATGAAAAAAATTCAATAAAAGCGAGGTAATGATAAACATTGATTGTTAACTATTTAGTGACAATGTTATATGCAGATTTGTTAGACAACATAATATGGAACATATTCTTGGTATTGTTGATGGTACCCATGTCGCAATTGTTACACCATCACACACAGAACACATATATGTGAACCGTAAAGGCTATCACAGCATCAATTGCCAATTTGTGAGTTAATATTACAGATACTAATCTATATAGTAATGATATTGTTCTAGATTTGTGATTCGCACATGAGGATCATAAATGTTGTAGCAAAATGGCCAGGAAGCACCCATGATGCATTCGTGTGGCGTGCAAGCCGAGTCGGTCAGATCATGCGGGCTAATTATGTAAATGGCGATGCAGACAGTAGGATCATAGGTGTAGAACAAACATAGTAGTAGTATTCGAATGTGTTACATGTCTGTTGTATATTTAGGTGATTCTGGATATGCATGCCTCCCGTGGTTATTAGTACCCATTAGTAATGTACAGCATCGTGATGATACACGGTATAATGCTGCATTGATTAAGTGTAGAAGTGTGGTAGAACGCTGCATCGGATTATTAAAAGGGCGTTTTCGATGCTTATTGAAGGACCGCACTTTGCATTATACGCCACGTGCAGCAGCACGAATAATTCTTGCTTGTACAGTTTTGCACAATATGGCCATCCACTACAGGGCACGGGATCCTGTTCTTCAATGGGATGACATTGATCTGCAAGCTGACCCAGTAGGAATTTCTGATGGCAGTGGCAGACAGGATACTGTTGATAGGCAGTTAGGTCAACACTGTCGACGGCAATATATTGCCACTTATTTCCACGAATAGGTGACTGTATGCACTACCATTCCAATGTCCATAATTTCAATTAGCTCTTTGTAGAATGGAGTCCATGGAAAAGTTTATTTAAACAAGTTATTCTTGTTATTATTCTGTATATAGCTATTTGGATTTCTACGAGATGGAACGACTTGCTCTAAATGTATTCTGAAATAATTGTGAAAACCTCAGTTTAGGATATTGTTCACACGAACAGAAATGTGAACATTTATTTTGATAATGCGCTAATTAGTTCACGTAACAATTTATTTGTTTCTTGCTTTTCCTTCACTATGTCCTCAAGCACAGTTACTATATTGCCCACCTGTACATTTAATGCTGAGCCCATCTGAACAAAGTCATGTGCTACCTCGTCAACTGTCATTTTGTGTTGAGTACGTTTGCGCTTTTTATTTCTTCCTGAAACAGTACACAAATACACAGTGCACAAATGGCTATATAATACACATACTAGCTGGAGGTGTTGTGGTACTTGTCCCATCCGATTCATGGATCACTTCAAATATTGGGGAGTTCAAGTGCGGTAGTGTCTGGAAACATTGGATTGCTTACTCTTCTTTGCGTCTACTTAGAGTGTATTAGTGTTATATTCTCTGTACCTGCATGTACTCAGAGTCCTCGTAACTTGTAGTAGGTGAGGATACTCCACTAGTTTGTAATGGTGTAGTTGGTGGGTCCACAGATAGCGGTTCGGCACTATCTAATGGTAATCCTGCTATACCATCCAAACCGTGAACTGCCTCATGGCTTAATAATGCCACCACCCTCTCCTCAAAATCGGTCAAGTGACTGGTTCCCTGAGGGCCCCCACCTGTCTGGTTCCGATGGCGATAGATATCTGCAGCCTTTTTCTTTATTTTGTTTTTTAAATCAACCCATACCTATAATATGTTTCCTTATCACCACGTAACAGTAGAATATATCATATGATAAACTAACTCGTTGCCATTTTATGGTTGATTTTGTGGGACCAGTACACTCATTTAGTAAATGTGCTAACTGGTTCCACATAACTTCCTTGGTTTGTCGACCTGTGGCGCCCAACAACTTACCCCTTGCAAAGTCATCATGCTCCTCCATAAATTGGAGGAGCATCTCTTTCTGGTCGGACGTTACTTTTACCTCCACTCTGGTGGCCATCCTTTATGATTTCATAGATGCGTACAACCGAGTACTGCTACTCTGCATACAACACACCAAAGACAACCAATACCTAAACTAATATGTACAAGTTCGAAACAGACATATTTACACCGAAACATAAATGTACGGGAATAACATAAGTTTTATAACTTGCACGTAAGCGATACTTTACAAATGGTAGAATGAGTGCCGTCATTAAATGTCCTTCATATTTCGATTTTACCTATCTAAATTATCCGCAAATGTTTTAAGGACTTATATTAAACTTGCCGCTCCCGTTTAGTTATGAAAATCATATAAAACATTATCGCCAACGTCAGTTCTTTTATAATACCAACCTAACGTTCCGACATGTTTCTGTTTCCGCTATTAGTCGAAATCTTTAGAATCGCTCGCTTGCTGTCGAGTCGCTTTGACGTCATCAAATTTCGACCAAAATCAGTCGAAATGAATTAGAATAGACCCCCAGATATTTAAAAAGAACTTATCAGGATTTTTTTCAATTATTTCGGCTTGTGTTGCCGTAATAACCGACTAAAAAATAACGTGGTTATTTACATGGTAAATAACGTGGTTATACTAATTGAAAATTAATTACTCTTTTATAATGTAGAAAACTCATAGTAAAACCAATGGGTACGTGTATTTCAAAATTAAGTGTTACAGTGTGTAGCCTGAAGAAACTTTAATATTTTCTAACTTCTTTCTTAACCTTTGTTTACCCGCGCCATTTTTCGTAACACCTATACCCGCGCACGGTGTCTCAAAATCAGACCGATTATTGTTTTAATATAATAGAAATTAGGTTTTCGATTCTACTTTGGTGGCCAGTTGCCCGAAAATAATCCTAAATAACCAACAATAACCCCAAGACACAAAAGCAAAATATCTCTGAATCTATAACTACATATACATATTGAAGCAAAAAAGAAACAGCTGAACTCAAAATTCATAACAATGTATTGGCTCATAGGGCGTCAGTCACCACTCAGTTTGGAAAACAAAGTTCTCTTGTATAAAGCCATTTTGGAATTACGGCATTCAACTGTGGGGCTCCGCGTCGGCCTCCAATATTGAAATCCTGGAGAGATTCCAAACAAAGACCCTATGCATTATAGTCAACGCCCCGTGGTTTGTGGCCAACGCAATAATTAGAAGAGACTTAGGGCCACTTGCATAAAACATTTGTTACTAGCAGTTCAAGTAACCAGGAAGTTATCCTAAGTTCGTAGTTACCACTGATTCAAAACAAATTTACTTGTATAAACAGTGGTTAATGCTTAGTTTGCAAACCAAGTCTACGACGAGCTTTTTGTAACTATATATATGTTTGTTTATTACGCAGAAACGCGCGCATACTTCATACAAGAAGTTGATGATTTGACAACTTTTAACATAAGAAATTGTGTAAGAAATTATATGTATTACGGGATAAAAAATAAAAAATAAGATAGAATAAAAAAAGGTCAAGTAGACAGTTGAAAACAAGATAGATTGGAATTTAATCGAGAAAATGTCAGAATAAAGAAAGATTAGTGGAGATAAGTAATAATTGTAATTGTAAAAACGTGATAAAGGGAGATTCGTGGGCAATAAAGTGATATATAGTGCAAGAAGAATACGTAGCAGCAGAAGTGCGAAGAATGAAAATGGAATTGAATTGAAGATTGGGAATGGTAGAAAAAGGGACAATAAGAGGGTGAGGAACTAGTTAAGAGTAGAGACGAGTAAGTAGTGAGAGGGGAAGTAAGTAGGGGAGAGGAGAAAATTTTGTACGGTTAGTAATTTGTGGGTAGAATAAGTCAAAATTGTGATAACAGGAGATAAATAATTTAAATAGTTTATAAAAAAATAAATATCCCGTTACATAGCAAATACTGCAACTTACAACTGCGGTTATTAAAAAAAAAAGTTATCTTAAAAAATAACCGTTCAACAAAACACAAACAAACTAGCGGGGAATTTCACATATTGAGCACATTAATAACAAAGGTAGTGCATTATGTTCGAATCTAACGAGAATTATGCCAAATTTATTTGGTCCAAACGAAATTAAAGGAAGCTTGTTTGCTTCTATAATAGACTCGATTATTCTATACGCTTGCCCAATTTGGATAGATACATTAAAAATTAAAAGAAACGTACTTAAACTTAAGAAAATACAACGAACATCAGTCTTGAGGGTTTGCTAAGCCTACAGAACGGTGTCTTACGATACGGTTACTGTAATAGCTAGTATCATACCAATCCAATACCAGTATTTGTAATGAAAGAGATAATTTGTGATATGTATCGTAAGGCTGTGTACAAAGAAACCTTTTGGGGTAGGATGTACCTACCTGGAAAAGGGTCGAAGCGGAGTCAGGCTCCGCTCGTTGTAAGTGTTGTTACGAATAAACTGAATAACATCACGGAGCGTTTTACTTGTACCCACAGGAATTCATCACTGGCGACGAGGATTAGTACGTGTAAAGGATTATTTTGTGCATACGTGTGTGGTAGGCAAAGATGGCGTTGATCGGCACCGTAGAGCAATTTAGCCACGAAGGGCAAGATTGGGCGGTATATCAGGAGCGCCTAGAGCAATTTTTGCAGGCAAACGAAATAAAAGACACGGATAAGGTTAAACGTAAAAGTGCGGTGTTATTAAGCCAGCTATCGCGGGATACCTACAACCTATTGAGGGATTTGTGCTACCCTGATAAGCCTAGCGATAAAACTTACGAAGAATTGTGCGAGCTTATGAGGGCACATTTCAGTCCAAAGGTATCGGTTTTTCGCGAAAGGGTGTTATTTTACAACGCCAAACAAGAGGCAGGGGAGACGATTACGGAGTGGCACGCGAGGATCAAAAACTTGTCGATAAATTGTAAATTTACCAGTTTAGACAAGGTGCTTCGGAACAAATTTGTAACGGGACTTAGAAATGGTAATATCCTAGACAAATTATGTGAAAGCGTGTACGACGAGAAGAAGACACTCGCAGAAATGGTTGAAGATGCCCTCACGAAGGAAGCGAGCATCGAAGCTTCAAGAAGCGGTGCAGCTACAGGAAGAAGAGAAGCGGTACCTGTAAACTGAACGCAGGAAGGTAAGAAACGTGCAGAAAAACCACAGAAAAAGTATGCTGGGAACGTGAAAACGACGGAAGTGCCGTGCGATACATGTGGAAAAGTTCACCAAAAGCATCAGAAGTGCAAAGTGAAAAGTGTAAAATGTTTCAAGTGCAACGAAATGGGTCATTTCGCAAAATCGTGTAAAAGTGTAAGGACAAGAGCTAATAACTTTATTGAAACGCAAGGTAAAGACGAGTTACCGATATTCAATTTAGGGGTCAAAGATAGCAATCTTTTCACGGCTAAAATCAAAGTAGGTAAGGTAGATTTAAGCATGTTTATCGATAGTGGCGCCGGAGTTACTGTAATTTCAGAGGAATTATATAAAAGTCACTTTAACGAACTTGTACTAACAAAAAGTAACATAACTTTAAAAGAGTACACTGGCAAAACTAGCGAACCCCTGGGTTATTTTACAGCTAGAGTAGAATATAATGGGGAAACGCGAGACATAAACATATACGTAGTAAGAGGAGGTGGACCTCCACTCTTAGGTAGAGACTGGTTAGGAAAATTTAGTTTAGGTTTAACAAAAGTAGAAAATAGTGAGAAAATTTGTTACATAAAGGAACTTAGGTTGGATAAGATTTTGAAAGAATACGAATCCTTATTCGACGGTTCGTTAGGCGAATACAAGTTTGAAACGGTCATCTTAGAGTTAACCCTTAACTGCTATTATGGGGTGTTTCGACACCCCAGGCATCATATTTGTGTAAAATCTGTTAAAAATTATTATTCTCACGCTCTTCAGATTCAAGGTATTCTCCTACAAGAACAGAACCTTTAACATGCCGTAAATCATTTTCTGCTGTTTTTTGCTGTTTTTGAGAAAAATAGGTGGTGGGGTGTTGGAGCACCCCATGATAGCAGTTACGGTACATTTTTTTAAAAATAAGCTTTTTCTTTAATCGTAGATTCTTGGCGTATCTGCTTAAAAAATTTGGTTTTTTAAATTTAGAGAATTACAACTTCTATTTTATAATATTTGTCATTCAATATGTAGGGATTTACCCAGTCACATCGAAATTCGGGGTGTTTCATAATAACTCAACTAGGCAATTCGATATACTTTGTCTTAGGGGAACCCCATTACACAGTTTTGTACTACTGAGCACATAACGTGTCGGGGATTTACTGAATTCACTAAATTTCGGGGTATTTTGTATTTCTCCTGATATCCGTAGGTTATAAAAGATGATCCAGGGACTTCGTTGGGCCAGTTTTTAATTAGAATCGGCAACAATAACTAAGTATTCAAGTGTTATTTTCAAAATGAGTAAGTGTTTAAGCGAGGAACAGTTGGCACATCTTGCCGAGAATTTTGGTGAGGATATTGACGTGAGTGAATATTATCTTAACGAAGATGTTGACGATTTAAGTGATGCATCAAGTGAACACAGTGATCATGACACAGCTTCTGAATTTGAAATGGATTCTGAAGACGAGGATGAACCTGAGGGAAATGTTAACGAAGGTGCAAATTATTTTTATGGGCGTAATCGGTACAAATGGTCCAAGAATCCTCCTGCTGCTTCTCGTACCAGAGCATCTAATATAATTACCCATTTACCGGGAATAAAAGGTCCAGCAGCAAATGCTCCTCCTAAAACACCTTTCGAAGCCTGGTCGCTTTTGTTTACAGAAGATATTCTAAATGACATATTGGAACATACAAATGAAAAGATAACTGATGCAAGCTTTACTTATGGACCGACAGCTAGTTACGTGGGATATTTGGATATGACGGAATTAAAGGCATTTTTGGGATTACTAATTTTGACAGGTGTTTTCAAATCCAACCACGAAGATGTTAGATGTCTTTTTGCACGAGATGGCACAGGTAGAGATATTTGTAGAGCTATTATGTCTGAAAAACGTTTTTTATTTCTCTTGTCAACAATAAGATTCGACGACCAGGCAACTAGAAAAGATAAAATTGAAAGTGGTGATAAACTTGCAGCAATTTCAAAATATATGAAATATTCAATAATAATTGTAAAAATAATTACGTATGTAGTGAGTATGCCGTTGTAGACGAAATGCTTGTCGGATTTCGTGGCCGTTGCTCTTTTCGGCAATATATAAAAAACAAGCCAAGAAAATATGGCATCAAGATAATGTGTTTATGTGATTCGAAAACACATTACTTGATAAATTCGTTTGTTTATACAGGGAAAGCAACAGACGCTAACCCAAAAAAGCTTTCGGTGCCTACACGTAGTGTTCTGAAATTAGTTTCACCCATAATAAACACAAACCGAAATGTCACAGGAGACAACTGGTTTACTTCTATAGAGTTAGTAAGTGAATTGAAAAAAGTTGGCTTAACATACGTGGGAACACTTCGTAAGAATAAAGCTGAAATTACTCCAGTATTCTTACCATCTAAACACAAACTCGTTAATTCTAGCCAGTTTGGCTTTACACGCGACACTACATTGGTATCATTTGTACCAAAAAAGAACTACAGCGTTCTGTTGATTTCCTCAATGCACCATAATGCCAATGTTGAAGAAAATAGGAAACCATAAATAATACTATTCTATAATGACAATAAGGGCGGAGTTGATGCCTTGGACCAAAAATGCATGAATTACTCTTGCCAAAGAAGGACAAGGCGATGGCCAATGGCTATATTTGGAGCAATGTTAGATATGTCACGGGTAAACAGTTACGTGCTTTTTGTAGCTGCTTTGGACGAAAGCATCAAACTGAATAGAAGAGATTTTTCTATTGAGTTAGGAAAAGGACTTATTAAAGAACACATGATACGAAGACTTAGCATGCAACAACTGCCAAGGGAATTAAAACCAATAATCGAAAACTTTGTGGAAGTAAGCCCACAACATTCCGAATCAGGACCTGTAAGAAGCTACGGACGATGTTACCTTTGTGGGAGAAAGAAGGACCGTAAAATAAAGACCACCTGTAATAAATGTTACCAGCATGTTTGCAAGGACCATTTCAAAAGCATTATTCATTGCGCAACATGTTTAGAAAGGTAATTAGACCAAAGTTTGTTACATTTTACCTGCACTGTAAAATAACATATTTCGGGGTTCAAAAATTTTTGTCGACCAACAAGCTTGTTAGAATTTTCGTATGTCATGGTAATTCCATTTTTATTTTTAAGGGAATGAAGTTACTCCTTCAGGCACCATTCCGCAAAAATTATTTAAAAAAAAGTGTATTCTAGTGTATAAAGCATTATTTCTATGTATACATGTATTTCTATAAAATAAAATTGTACTGTTTTGTAAATTATCAATTTTCTTTTTTATTTTAAACAAAATATTATTTTTTGTGACATGAGTAGTAAGCAAAAGACCTCTTTCATTGCCTAAAAATAAAAAACAACAAAAAAGCACCTATTATCAGAAAAACAATTCACTAGAAGATGTGGGGTGTTAAAACACCCCATGATAGTATATACGTGATTTTAAAACATGATACTACTTAAGGGTTAAAACCGGAAGCAAAACCAATTTTTTGCAAACCACGGTCTATTCCATTTGCTTACAAACAAAGCGTAGAATCAGAATTAGAACGGTTAGAAAAAGAGAACATAATTACGAGGATCGAAAGTAGTTCTTAAGCAGGATAAGTCAATTAGGTTATGCGCCGATTACAAAACAACGGTTAATAGAGTTTTAGTCGAGGTCAAATATCCGTTGCCGCGAGTAGAGGAGATTTTTTCCGCGCTTCAAGGGGGTGAAAAATTCAGCAAAATTGATTTAAGTATGGCGTACGCGCAATTTAAATTAAACGACGAGTCGGCAAAGGTAGTTGTGTGGAGTACCCATAAAGGGATATTTAAAGTTAATAGATTACCATTCGGAGTATCGCCGGCAAGCGCGATTTTTCAAAGGAAATTGGAACAAATTTTGCAGGGGATACCGGGGACGGTTAATTTTCTAGACGACATTATTGTAACAGGGGTAGACGCGCAAAGTCATTTAATTAACTTAGCGGCAGTGTTCAAACGGCTTAAAGAAGCTGGTTTGAAAATTAAACTCGAAAAATGTCAGTTTTTTAAATCAGAAATAGAATATCTTGGACACATAATTAACAAAGAGGGTATTAAGAAGTCCAGCGACAAGGTGCAGGCAATTTTAAAGGCGCCAAATCCTACTTGTATAACTGAGTTAAAAGCATTTGCAGGTTTGACCAACTATTATGGTAAATTCGTACCGGGATTATCTCAAATAATGAAACCGTTGTATGATCTTTTAAAGAAAGACATAAAATTTACCTGGTCTGCAGAGTGCGAGCAAGCATTCAAATCGGCAAAAAGGGAAATCAGTTCCGACAAAATTCTGGTGCATTTTAACCCGGATTTGCCAATAATATTAACAAGCGACGCTTCCCAAAGTGGAATCAGAGCGGCTCTAAGTCATAAATTTAAAGACGGATCAGAACGACCAATAGGGTTTGTTTCTAGAACTTACGCAGCTGCAGAAAAAAATTATTCGGTATTGGACAAGGAGGCACTAGCAATATTTTTTGCCGTAAAAAAATTCCAAAAATATTTGTTAGGTCAAAAATTCATATTGCGGACCGATCATACACCACTTATAGCGTTATTCGGAGAGCATAAGGGGATCCCACAAATGACAGCTAATAGGTTACAGCGATGGGCAGTATTTTTATCGGGTTTTGACTACAAAATTGAATTCATTAAGGGAAACAAAAACGTCGTGCCGACATGTTTTCGAGATTACCGATTCAGACCGTAGACGAAAACCCGGTTGATTCAATTTCATATCTTAACTTCATCGAAGATCAAAATACACCAATAAATTTTGAGAATATAAGGTTAGAGTCAGCTAAAGATGTTATGCTATATAAAGCGGTGGCACGTTCATATTTCTGGTGGCCCAAATTAGACGAAGCAATAGGTAAAATTACAAAAGCATGTGCGTCGTGTTTAAGTAATAGGGCGGATCCACCGGCAGTGGAATTAATTAATTGGACAAAAACATCTAGGGTAGGAGAACGTGTACATATAGATTTTTTGAGTTAAATAAAAAAAATTACATGGTAATTGTAGATAGTTATAGTAAATGGATAGAGGTATTTCATATGAAGCACGGAACAGACACATCAGAAACAATAGACAAGTTAAGGGTTACATTCACTAATTTAGGATTACCAGAGTTAATTGTATCAGACAATGGTCCTCAATTGGTCCTAAACAATTTCGCAATTTTTTGGATAGGAACGGGATTAGGCACATAACTTCGCCAACATTTTATCCAGCAGCAAACGGGGCGGCGGAAAATGCGGTCAGGACAGTTAAAAACGCTTTAAGGGCGGCATTTAAAGATCCGCAAAATTCTAAGGTAGACACAAATACAATTTTAGTAAGATTTTTATTACAGTATCGCACTACTCCGCACGCGGCTACGAAGGAAACGCCTTCAAAACGATACTTAGGACGGGAGCTAAGGACGCGATTAGATTTTTTAAAACCTAAAAATCAACCAGCATTGAATGATACCGAGCCAAGCGTTAGGATAGGGAGGTATAGGCAATTTAATGTGGGGGATAGAGTAATGGTCAGAGATTACCGCGTGGCGAATAAAAAAATGTGGATCGCGAGTTATCTATATCCGGCTACCTAAGATGATAAACCGACAAACGCATATTCTCGTGGGAAATGCAGTCGTCAACATTCCATTTTGTATAAAAAGGTAGAATCAGGAAATATAAAGTTAGTCTATGCAATTACATTTTAACATTGTGTATTGTGTAAATCTCCGTGTAATCTTAAAATAAATAAATTCAAAATCAATTTTTTTATTTTAAATTACTACGAAAAACATAATTGGCGCAGTCGGTAGGATTCCCAAAGATTAGGTACCGAATCTTGTGTTTTTACACTTAATTGGGAATCCACGAAAAGCAGTTTTCCGTCGAAACAAAAATCGTTCGTAGTGAAAACGAAAATCAACCGTGAAACAAGAATCGTTCACACCAACCGAGAGGACAACATCGCCGAGTCTCAACCTTCTGGCCCCAGACAAAAATCGCTGGCTTCCGAAACTCCAGGGCTCCGGACACACATCGCTGGACCTATTGGAACACCCTAGGCTAAGAAGAAAAGAAAACAACAAAGAAAAAGGAAGAAACCCCAATGAAGAAAACAACAAGAATAATAAGCTTAATGTAAGTACTTTTAAGAAAACTTAGACTAACAATAACAACAAGTAATAACGAACAGTGCGGAATTTAATGTCGGTATTAAAAGATTTAGTAGACGTATTCTCTAAATTAGACGTGAGCGAAAATTCGAAAAACCTAAACCACCCAGAATCCCAAAATACTATCCACCCAGTTGACTCAATTTCAGAAAATTCGCAACCCTTAAACAAAAATCACAACGAAACAATCATGGCCTTTCACGTAGAATACCTAAGAACTATTCCAGAATTTAACGGAAACCCCGCCAGACTATCGGAATTTATTAGAGCTAACGAAACACCATTACTATTTTACAACCGATGTCAGGACATTAGAGGACTATTATTTTCACAATTAAGGATTAATGAAAATGAAGTAAATGCACGACAAATAAAAGGAACTCTATACGACGATCTAACCTTGAAAGCATTCCTAACCGGATTGAAGGAACCTTTAGGATCCTTAATCAGAGCTCAACGACCGGATTCAATCGAAAGAGCGCTAACGTACGTATTAGCGGAAGAAAATATTTACTACGCAAAAAATCAACATCAAAACCGAACACCTAATGTTCAGCAAACCTCAACCTAAGATACCTCAACAACCAAAATATTATCCCCAATTTGCCAGAGGACCACCTCAACAACAAAGACCGATTAACCAATACGTACCAATAACGCAGCAACGAGCTATTTTTAATAAAATCCCTGCGTCAAACAATAATTTCCAACAACACGGTTTCCAAATAATATACCCCCGAAAACATTTCCATCGCAATCGACAAGTCACCACCAAAATCAAGGATTTAACGTATTTAGACCGAGAGGAATACCTCAATCAAAACCAACACCAATGGGCACCCTTTCAAATAACTCGATACGTCCTAATCTAAATCAAAATCGTAGAACATTCGTTTCAGAAGAATTATTTTATCACGACGAACCAACAACGGAAGAATCAAATTTTTA
Organism: Rhagophthalmus giganteus; assembly: GCA_036326145.1. Lineage (NCBI taxonomy): Eukaryota > Metazoa > Arthropoda > Insecta > Coleoptera > Rhagophthalmidae > Rhagophthalmus > Rhagophthalmus giganteus. The sequence goes on from JARFJA010000093.1 coordinate 23,176,950, forward strand.
CTACCCCTTTGAAGAACAAGCTAACGTACAAGAAATAGATCAATACGAATTAAATGGAGATCAATACGAAAAGTCGTACGAAACTTACGAAGAGAATACACAGAACTTTAACCCGTATCAAGAACCTTATGAACCACCCGAACATTTCGAAACAGCAAACTCGCAAGAATTTTATCAACAGGATTTTCACAAGGACCTCAACAAAGACCCACCAACCTGATATCACTTAACATCGAACAGACTACCCATTTACCATATATTTACGTACCCGAATTAGACGCGAAATTAATCGATACCGGATCAAGTAGAACTTTAATTAACCCAAACTTGGCTTATAAATATTTTGCAAATTATATTCAACTTGAACATTTTTCAATTCGTACAGCCCACAATGACGAAATTGCTTACGTACCGTTACCACCCTCATTTAAAAAAGACGAATATCACAAAATTTATTTATTCAATTTTAACGAAAATTACGACGGACATATAGGAATTGATCTTTTAAAACAACTAGACGCAAGTATAGATTTAAAGGACAATTTTATTAAAACTCCTAACACAAAATTACCTATCCATCATAATAAAATCGAAAATAATTGTATTTATACAATTCAACTAAATCCACGAACCGAAACAATCGTAAAATTACCTGTAAACACTCAACTAACACAAGGCTTCGTAGAACATCAAGTTTTAGTTCCAAACATCGAAATACCAGCCACTTATGTAAAAGTTAATAACCATCAAATTTTAACAACAGTTATAAATAAAAGCGAAGAAATGCGAACTTTGAAATTATCGAGACCGATTCAAATATTCGACGTTATATCAACCGAAAATCTACGGATCAATAACATTCAAGATATCGACAGTAAACAACTTCGAAAACTTCAACAAGAAACCCTAAAAAATTTACGTTTACAACATCTAAACGACGAAGAAAAAACTCTAATCAAAAATTTATGCGAGGAATATAAAGACATTTTTTATAACGAAAAAACGCCATTAAGTATTTAAATAATATACCGCTGGCAGATGATTTATTTGGAAACCCGAGTATAGTTGATGGGATTATCGGTGCAAGTCTATTTGCCAACTTATTGGGAACAAAAAAGATAATGTATTCCATCGATTTGCCTATTGCCATCGAAACAAAGTTAGGTTATGTAGTAATGGGTCCTGCCCCAGTAATAAATACGAAAGTAAAAAACGTTAAATCTTTTCATACGTCTTTTAAATCGTCGTTAGACGAATTGGTAACAAAATTTTGGGAATTGGAAGATATAAAGGAAAAAATTTTCGAAACGCCCGATGAAATGGAATGTGAAAGAATTTATACTTCAACGGTTCTACGTGAACGTTCAGGTCGTTATGTAGTTAAGTTGCCTTTTAAATTAAGTCCCGCAAAATTGGGTGACTCGCATGCGAATGCGTTAAAACAATTTGCCGTTTTAGAAATGAAATTTGATAAATTTCCAAAATTTAAAGAACTGTATAGTTCAGTTGTTAGAGAATGGATAAATAAGGATTACATATCTGTGAATAAAAATGTGGATTCGGGTATAAATTATTTCATTCCTCATCATGCTGTATATAAAGTAGATTCGTTATCAACTCCGATTCGTTGCGTTTTCGATGCTAGTTGTAAAACTAGTACAAATTATTCGTTAAATTGTTTATTATATCCTGGACCCAAATTACAGACAGACATATTGAAGTTATTCTTAAACTTTGGTTTATTTCCTATAGCTTTTATTGCAGATATTCGTCAAATGTATTTGCAAATTGGCATACACCCTGATCATAGGCGTTTTCAACAAATATTATGGAGATTTTCCAAAAATGAAGAAATTTTAGTGTACTATCTTAACACGGGCACTTTTGGGGTTAAGTCCTCTCCGTTTTTAGCTTTACGAACTCTCAAACGATGCTTACGATGAATCTCAAAATTATCCTTTAGCGTCAAGAATTGTACAGAGATTTTTTTATGGATGATTTAGTTTCTAGCGTAATCTCGTTAGAAGAAGCAAAATTATTATATGATGAATTGATGTCATTGTTTAGAACTGGTCAATTTGAATTAACAAAATGGGCTACTAATTCTGAAGAATTATTTAATCATTTAGTATTAAAATCGAATTAAGAGATTGCACTAAAAGAAATGTGTTATCTACTGTTGCAAGGTTATTTGATCCGTTAGGATTTTTATCTCCGGTTACGTTATTAATAAAATTAATAATTAAGAAATTATGGTCGTTGAAATTAGATTGGGATGAAATTCCTGATGTGAATATTAATCAACAATGGCAACAGTTACAACAAGAGTTAACTTTATTGAGTCATTTTAAAATTTCGCGTCATTTAGGTGTGGTAAAAGACTCAGAAATAACATTAATTGGTTTCTGTGACGTTTGTTTAAATTCCTATGGAGCAGTTATATACATTAAAAGTATTTCTCATAGTGAACCTGCTAATATTAGTTTCGTTTGTGCAAAGGCCAAAGTAGCTCCGATAAAATTCAATCGATTCCAAGATTGGAATTATGTGCGGCTCATTTATTAGCAAAATTATTAATTTATGTAAAAGAGACTATAGAATCGCGCATAAAAATAAAAAATTTATTTGCATTTTCGGATTCAACCGTAGCATTAGGTTGGATAAATTCACCGCCGCATAAATGGCAAACATTTGTGGCCAATAGGGTTTCTCAAATTCAGGAATTGGTTTCAGCGGAAAATTGGTATCATATAGAGGGGAAAAATAATATCAGTGATTGTTTATATTGCTTTTGTTTTGTCAACTCGAATCTCGTATTTTGACAGTTCAAAAATATTATCTTATTTTTAAGTTGTAATCCGTTCCTATTTTACTTTCAAAGAGGAAAGACGTATAAATCGTGCCTGCAAGTGAAAATATAAAGTGCGATAACCCGCGCCAGCGGTTTATCGGTGATAAGTGCAGTGTTATCAAGAGGCCAGTGAGGCAGTCATGCTTGGAGCGCCGAATCACGGATATCAGTACCCTATCAACACACCAATGTTAACTGATCAACAATCAAACCCTTGCATATACCAACAAACCCTTTCGCAGCAGGAACAACAACAAACACCTATGCAAACTCAATCAAATATGCAAGCTCAACCGCAACAAAATCAACAGTTTTATTATACCCCACAATTACAACAGTACGAACTACCAGCATCAATAGACCCACACAACGAAGAACCATGGCAAACACCAAACATAAGGAAATCAAAACGTGGCTCTACGGAACTGCAAGGTGTTAACAAACAAGTAAAAATATCTGAGTACTGGCTTAGTGCTCAAGGAACATCTAATCGTTTTCAACCTCTCGCTGATAGTGCGGAAGAAAAACCGACAGAAATCAAACCTCCACCAATCTTCGTCTACGGCGTAGATAACATGACACCTTTGAGAGATATGTTAGAAGAACACGCCAAAGATAATTATGTCATAAAGGTAATTGGAAATACTCAGGTAAAGATACAACTAAACGACGAAAAAATATACAGTGCAATTATTAAAATTTTAAAAGCTAAAAACACGGAATTTCATTCCTTCCAACACAAAAACGATAGGCATTATAAAGTTGTTCTGCGAGACGTGCACCCAAGTACTGACCTCAAAGAGTTAGCTACTGAAATAACTACACATGGGCACAAAGTTCTAAACATATACAACATAAAACATAGAGTTACTAAAAATCCATTGCCAATGTTCTTCGTAGAACTAGAACAATCGGAAACAAAAAATAAAGAAATATACAACATTGAATTTCTCATGAAAACAAAAATTAGATTTGAACCTCCGCACGTCAAACGTGAAGTTATACAGTGTCAAAACTGTCAGAGATATGGGCACTCAAAAAACTACTGTCACAGAAGTCCAAGATGTGTTAAGTGCGCAGGAGACCACTTAACAAAAAACTGCGAACGCAAGGCTAAAAGCAAGGATGTTAAATGCATTAATTGTCAAGGAAACCATCCAGCAAATTACAGAGGCTGCATAGTAGCAAAAGAAATCCAAAAACGTAAATATCCTCCTCTGCGCCCCAGACAACTTGGCAGTAACACTCAATTTGTCCAGCCAGGAGTGTCATATGCTCATAAAACAAATAATACAAATGGGCAAGAACAAACCACCGCAACCTGCAATCAGCAATCAGTACAAACTACATCGCAACAACAAACAGAAGCTAAACTAGAAATGCTGGTAACTAAACTTATGGAACGGATGGATACCATGTTAAACCTACTCACAGCCATGATAACTAAGATCAATAACAATGCCTAATATTCTAAGAATTGCTCAATGGAACGCCAACGGCCTCGCTCAACATAGCCTGGAGATAAAAACATTCTTACATACTCGCAAATTAGATATTCTACTTATCTCTGAAGCACATCTCACAAATAACTCTTACCTAAAAATACCAAATTATTCACTATATATCACTCCTCACCCTGACGGCACAGCACATGCAGGAACAGCACTACTTGTAAAGAGCTCAATCAAACATTATGAAATGCAACAATTTCAAACTGATTACCTTCAAGCTACTACTATTGCAGTTGTAGAAAAACATAGAGACATTGTTTTCTCAGCGGTTTATTGCCCTCCACGACATAACATTAAAAAACAACAATTTAAGTCTTTCTTTAGCTCCCTTGGTCCATGTTTCATAGCTGGCGGGGACTACAATGCAAAAAATCAAATCTGGGGCTCCCGAGTAACAGTAACCCGGGGTAGAGAACTCTATAACACAATGGAAGAAAATAACTTGCACTACCTAAGCACGTCAGAGCCTACTTATTGGCCCTCAGATCTCGACAAAATTCCAGATCTACTGGATCTCTGTGTCATTAAGGGCGTCTCGCAGAATTATTTAAAAATTGAATCTTGTTTAGACTTATCCTCTGACCACTCACCGATAATCATAACATATAGTACTGAAGTGATAAAAATACAGAAACATGCATCGACCTTCTCACGAAACACTAACTGGAACTATTTCCGAGACCTAGTAGAGGACCGAATACTCCTTAATCTCTCCTTAAAAACAGAAAGAGACCTCTTTGATGCCGTTGAACATTTAAATCAAGCTATCCAACACTCGGCATGGGAAGCTACGCCAGATCGCGAAAAACAGAAAAATGTAGAGTATTGTCCCATAATAATTAAACAAAAAATAGCAGAAAAACGGAGGATAAGAAGAATTTGGCAAACCACCAGAAATCCTAGAAATAAAACGATACTTAATCAAGCAACTAGAGACTTAAATGTACTCTTGACCAATATTCGAAACCAGGGAATACAAAAATACCTATCAAACTTAACCGCCACGGAAGCTACTGACTATTCACTATGGAAAGCGACTAGAAAATTAAAACAACAACAACCCTCGGTGCCACCTATAAGAAAAGCTAACAGGACCTGGGCATGCACCAATCAAGAAAAAGCGGATGTTTTTGCAGCTCATCTGGCAACGGTATTTCAACCTCATGATAGACTCTGCTTGGTAGAAGATGAAAACTTCATACAACAAGCATTAGACGAACCAAATACACCTGCTCTACCAATAAAACCAGTAAAGGTTAATGAAGTTCATAGTGTCATACAAAATCTTAACCCAAAGAAAGCTCCAGGATATGATTTAATCACTGCCAGAGTCCTGAAGGAGCTGCCACGAAAGGCAATACAACTGATAACATACATAATTAATGCCATTTTCAGATTACGCATATTCCCGGATCAGTGGAAGATGGCGCAGATAGTCATGGTACCTAAACCAGGCAAAAATCCGGAAGAAGTGACTTCATATCGCCCGATCAGTCTACTGCCGGTCTTATCAAAAGTGATTGAAAAGATATTTCTAAAAAAACTAAAGCCAACTCTTGAACAACAAAAACTCATACCCAATCACCAATTTGGATTTCGCGAAGGACATGGTACAATAGAGCAAGTTCATAGAGTTGTAACTAAAGTAACTCACGACCTGCATCTTAAAAGATATTGCTCATCTGCGTTCTTGGATATAAGCCAAGCATTTGATAAGGTATGGCACATTGGACTGCTGTACAAGATCAAGAAAGTCCTCCCATTGCCTTATTATGAATTACTTAAGTCCTACCTATCGGAAAGAAGATTTCAAGTAAAATTTAAAGACGCGCAATCGAGTCTTCATCCAATACAAGCCGGAGTACCGCAGGAAGTATCCTAGGACCTATCCTGTACGTACTATACACAGCGGATTTACCAACCACTCCACAGACACTAGTAGCTACCTATGCCGACGACACCGCAGTGTTGGCATCCCATACCGATCCTCAAAGAGCATCAATGTTACTCCAACGAAACCTCAACAGAATAGAAACCTGGTTGAAACTATGGCGTATACGGGTTAACGAAACAAAATCCACACAGGTAACTTTTACCCTCCGGAAAGAAACCTGCCCCCCGGTAGCATTATATAATACCCTGCTCCCGCAAAACGACAATGTAAAATACTTAGGACTTCACTTAGATCGACGGCTTACTTGGAAGACTCACATCATGAAAAAGAGAATGCAACTTGGATTAAAACTAAGAAACATGTATTGGATGTTCGGGAGAAAGTCCCAGTTATCCTTGGAAAACAAAGTGCTACTCTATAAGGTCATCTTAAAACCAATCTGGACATATGGCATCCAACTTTGGGGAACTGCCAGTAATTCAAACCTGGAAATACTACAACGATACCAGAACAAAATAATCAGGATCATCACAAATGCTCCTTGGTATGTTCCTAACTGGTTACTACAACAGGATGTTCCGGTACCTACAATTAAGCAGGAAGTCCAAAGTGCCAGTGAAAAATATCAAGCGAAACTTAGGGTGCACCCTAATGATTTAGCTGTGGCGTTATTAGACAGACAATATATCCCTCGACTCCAAAGATGTGACCCGTTAGACTTACCTAAACGATTTTTAGATTAGGTTTAGTTATGGTTTAAGTAAGAAACTCAATCAAATTAAGTTCAACTAACCCTTACATACTACAGAATACGAAGTAATATCAGTGGATATTACTTCCTCATGCTATAAATTATACCAAACAATTTACTGAATGTATATATATATATATACAGATTGTAAATCCCCAATTTAATGAACATGTGAAAAAAAAAAAGTGATTGTTTGTCGCGTGGTATGAAGCCCTCTAAATTTATTAATTTCAAACTGTTGTTAAAAGGTCCTGATTGGCTTAACTTAGATTCTTCTTCGTGGCCAATAAAACGTTTATATAGCCAGGAAGATTTACCTGTAAATCGAGTATGTTCGTTTGTGACGACTAACTCTGAATTAAATTCCTTTGAAATATTAATTAGTAGGTGTTCTTCTTTCAAAAAATTGATCCGTTCAATGGTTTATGTTTTAAGGTTTGTAAAATTACTAAATTCTTCAGGCAGTACTACTTTTTTGGAAGAAGAAAAAGCTGAGTACTATTTACTTAAAATAATTCAACGTAGTTATTTTTATTCTGAAATTTTATTGTTAAAGAAAAATAAAATAACCTCTTCTAGAATTCGTTCTTTAAATCCCTTTTTAGCGAAGGATTAATTAGAGTCGGGGGGAGGTTAAGAAATTCAACATTAGATTTTGAAACAAAGCACCCTATACTTTTGCTAAATAAAATTCATTTCGTGGATTTATTGATTGATCATTGTCATCATCAAAATCTACACACCGGACCATCTTTAGTTTTATCTATATTACGTCGAAAGTATTGGATATTGGGTGGTCGTAATGCAGTAAGGTATCGCTTACAAAAATGTAATCATTGCTTTAAATTGCGCCCAAGAAGCACATTTCCAAAAATGGCAGATTTACCCAGTTTTCGTGTATGCGAGGCCAAGCCTTTTTTACATACAGGAATAGATTTTGCCGGTCCCTTTAAGATAATTTTAAATAAAAGGAGAGGCACTCGCAGTCAAAAGGCATATTTATGTCTTTTTATTTGTTTATATACAAAGGCATTGCATTTGGAATTAGTGTCGGATTTATCTAAACATTTGTTTTTAGCTGCCTTTAAACGGTTTTTATCACGCAGAGGAGCTTGTAATTTTGTTTACTCGGATTGTGGCACTAATTTCATTGGTGCTAAAAATGAATTGGATAAATTGTATAGATTTTTGAATTCAAAGGAATATAAAAATTCCTTGGAAATGGAATTTTCATTTAGGAGAATTATTTGGAGATTTCAACCACCAGCCAGTCCTCATTTTTCTGGAATTTAGGAGTCACAAATTAAGGTTGTTAAAACTCATCTTTATAAGGTAATTGGTTCTCAAATATTAACATATGAAGAACTAAGTACTATTTTGATACAGATTGAAGCCTTGCTTAACTCTCGTCCTTTGACTTGGCTAAGTAGTGATCCTTCAGATCCGGTGCCTTTAACACCCGCACATTTTTTAACGTTGACGCCCTTAACATCGTTGCCATCTCAAGATGTCGCAACTTCACCTAAAAATTTATTAGATAGGAAGAAGTTGTTAGATCACATGGTAGAAAGTTTTTGGACACGATGGAGGGCACAATATTTAACTCAATTACAGACACGTCAACAATGGAACACCCCTGCAAACCCTATAAAAACGGGCAATTTAGTAATTATCAAACAAGATAATGTTCCTCCCTTGTTCGCCCCTAGGGGTTGTAGACAAGCTGTTTCCAGGTTCGGACGGAATAGTACGAGTAGCAAATGTTCGTACAAAAACTGGAGTATTTCGAAGGCCTGTAGTAAAATTATGTACATTGCCTTCGCAGTAATTTTTTTGTTTTTAGTTTTACTGAGTTTTAGTTTAGAAAACAATGAAATTTGGTTTTGTTTTGCAAATATTGTTAATTAATTTTGAATCCTTCAGAGCGGGGGTATGTTAGCGCCAAACATTCGATAAGGTGAAAAAGGTTAACCTTCGCTCTGAAGTGAGTGTTGTTGTTCAATAGATTTAAAAGAAGAACGTTCTATGTTTAACCGCTTATATTAAGAATCTTAGTTTTTGTTAGTTAATTTTGTTTGTTTAATATTTTGTGCAGTGGTGTATCCCCTCCTAAATGTTCCCCATCCCTGTTTGTAATGTGCATCGCTGTACAAGGTGAGTTGTTTTTTTTGTTAAATTTTATTTGTTTGTAAAAATTGAACCAGCGCATTTGGTGCATACAAGAACAGTGAGCTTGACGTGGATATAAGGAAACAAGAATATGAATTTTTCTTAAAATGTAAAGCGATACTAAACGATGAAAAGGTTAAAGATCTAAATTCTCCAATAAAATAGTGATTGCTGGGGACTTTAACGCCAAATCCCCGGTTTGGGGAGGCAATACTCTAAATAACAGAGGAGAGGTAATTCTTAATTTAATCGCCAAATATAATGGTATCTTGCATAATGATTGCATTACCCAACGTTTTCAAGAGAAAACCAGAATTCTTTTATTGATTTAACTTTTACCTTAAACTTAAACAATAATGTTGTTAATTGGAACGTTGGCGGCGATGAGACGGCTGTAGCGCACCGCTACATTAGGTTTGAGATAATGGAAACAAGCACTTTGATTCATAAATCCCAGATAGCCGCTCAAAGACTAAAAATTAATTATATAAAATTGAGTAAGCAGTTGAAAGATCTTGACCCCGAGTTCGATAATGATATAAACACCGTTTTAGATCTATGCAATTTTCTAAAAAGGGAATGTCAAAAAGCTTCAATTAACAAGGGTCGCGCCCGGAAAAGGGGCGTGTTCTGGTGGAACAATGATATTCGCGAGGCAAGAAGAGATTGCTTACGAGCTAGGAGAGCTTTTACAAGATTGCAAAGAAACGGCAATGTTCAGGACATAGAGGCGGCGAATGAACTTTTTAAATCGACCAGGAGAAACTTAAAATTTAAAATTAAGAATTCCAAAAAGGAATGTTGGTTTAAACTTTGTAATGATTTGGAGACGGATGTTTGGGGTTTCGGGTATAAAAACTCATCATGAATAAACTGAAAAAGAAACCTAACAATTTATCTTACGAGAAAACATTAGAAATTATTTCGTCCCTTTTTCCACACGGAAATTCCGTTCCGGTGGAGTTATTATCCGACATTTCTGTTAGCAGCGATATTGACAAATTTACTATTTCGGAATTGGAATTCGCCTCAAGCAAATTAAGAACTCGCAAAGCTCCCGGAAGCTCACTATCCCCCCCGAAGCCGTCAAAATTTTGGTCAAGGAGCAGCCAAATACGGTTTTAAAAATAATGAATTTGGCTCTCTGCAACGGTACTTTTCCAGAAATCTGGAAGGTCGCTAAGCTCGTGCTCATCGAGAAATCGAGTAGTGATGCCCATAATCCATAGTTTCGACCAATTTGTATGTTGGACAGATTAGGTAAATTGTTGGAAAGATTAATTGTTAGTCGTCTTAATGTGGAACTGGACGAGAAAAGCCCTTTACCTTCGAATCAATTTGGTTTCGGGTGGAGTAGATCCACCATCGACGCCCTTATTAAGGTCACGGACATTGCTCTGTCTGCGAAGAATGGAACTTGGAGGACAAGGGAATTTTGTGTTTTAATTATCTTCGATATCAAGAACGCTTTTAACTCTGCCCAGTGGCACTTAATCTTAGCTGAACTTAAAAGACGTGGTATTATTTCTAGTTATCTTTTCAAAATGTTGTATTCATATCTTCAAAACAGACTTCTGCTAGTGCATGGGAGCATGGATTCTTTTTCTTTTTTCTCTTCTTTGCCAGTGACATGTGGTGTTCCTCAAGGCTCGGTCCTTGGTCCGACCTTGTGGAACATACTATACGACGGTGTTAGATCCATGTTAAATCTTACACGATAAATTTGAATTTGGCGCTCACCCGCCGCTCGAGTATTTCCGGGAGACGACATATACTTATTGGCAAGGTATTACTTACCGTACTCATACGGTAGTCTTGGTAATGCGGGGCCCCGAGAGAGGACCGCACAATCTAGAACGAACCGTCTGACTTTTGACGATTAATTACTAATTAAAAATCACATAAAATCTAATAATGGTATTCTCTGCTTAAAATTGCCTAGTGGTGCTCATTCGGTTGCTTTTGACGACGACTTGGCCTTGCTCGTTCATTCGAGATACGTCACTTCTCTGAAACGCAAAATTAACGATAGTATAAATTTAATCACGTCTTGGCTGGACGAGAATTTACTTGAAATGTGTCCAGATAAGACAAAGTCTATTTTTATTTATGAGAAAAGGAAAATTCCTCTACTAAAAATACATGTAAAGGACGTTATTAATGTGCCGGATAATCACATAAAATATTTAGGGATCACTTTGGACAAACATCTAAATTATAGTTACCATATTAATAATGTATGTGTGAAAGGCGAAATTTTTGCAACAAAATCTCTAGAATTCTTGGTAATACTTTCGGCCCTTAAGAAACTAAAAGACGTCTGATCGCCTCAGTCGTCGATTCGGTCCTTCTGTACGCATGTCCCGTTTGGCTAAAGACTCTGGAAACCAAGAGGAACGTTTTAAATCTTAGAAAAATTCAAAGGCGCTCCGCATTGCGGATCTGATGCGGTTATTGTACGGTCTCGTATAACGCCGTAATCGTAATTGCCAAATTAATTCCTATAGATATTTTATGTTCGGAAAGACATTATCTTTATTTTCATAAAAATTCTAGTAGAACGAGCATGGCCGAGGTTAGAAGGATGTCCTTGGAAAGTTGGAGCAAAGAGCTCGACGAATCGAACAAAGGATTATGGACTAGAACTCTCATCAATAACTTGGACATATGGTATAATAGGAAGCATGGCCTCGTTAATTATTATATTACCCAATTTCTTTCTGGATATGGTTGTTTCAAATCTTACCTTTTCAAAATTGGTAAATGTGTTGACGAAAAATGCCCGTACGGCGAAGAGCCAATTTAAAATTGGTCCAATTTTAATTGGTCGTTTTAAAATAAATATATATTTACATTAAATAAAGCAAGATGAATAAAGAAGAGAGTAAGACAACAAGAGGTAGGAGCCGAGGCCGAGGTCGTGGTGGTTTTAGAGGACGTGGTCGAGGTGGTGTACACCCGACAGAAACACGAAATCAAGATAAAGCCGTGACCAAGGAAGAGGTAAAACTACCAGAAGAGGAGGTTGTCAAGCCAGCAGCGTATGTAATTCCAGCGCTGCGGCGAATATAGGAAAAGCCAGCTATAAAAGAAAGGAATGTGCCAAAAGCCACAGACCATCTACTAGCGAAGGCTACTTCAGAAGGATATTTCGGGTTTGATCTAAAATCCGACCCTGCTGGATTAGACGGATTTGGAAAGGTAGAGGGGTTTGACGCGAGGCCGTTCCTGCCGATTATAGAGCTGGAAGTGACGGTAGAAGGTTTGGCCCAAATGCTAAAAACTAGCTATCATGAGCTGACCGCAACGTCGTCAAGGTTTACAGAAACCGTTTCCCAGAGTGCGTATGAATACTATTCATACGTTATGTTTTGGAATCGGTTAATAAATTTGAGAAAGCAAAAGGGCGTTTCCTCCGCAGAGGAGGACAAGATGATAGACATCATGTCGAACAAGAAGCTCGTCCACTTCCCGTATTTTGAGAAGAGCTTACGAGCTATCGGAACTTGTTTCGATAAAGATTTCGGTAGAAATGACTCGAACTTTCGGACTGCTCGAGATGGAAGAAGCAGCTGGTCGAGGCAGAGTAATATCGACTGGGATCTTCCTGCCCACTCAAGATGTATAGCCGAAGGATGCGGGTACCCAACTGCGAATATGATAGGGTACAGAAAGTTACAAAATCTAACAACTAAGCAAAAACAGTTTTTAGAGGAATTTAACGTTTCTAGAAACACGCAACCAATTGGACCGTGGTCTATTTTCGAGAAGCTGATGGTGATCATTGAAATCAATGCAATCGGAAACCAACAAGAAGTTGTGGAGCACACAACACAAAACTTGTATGGCAGCACTATTTTAGTGCCATATATAGTAAAGACTACGCCAATGACAAGAGGGAATTACGAATTCGATGCTGATATTGATAAAGCAGCGCACGCCGTCTTCTTCTGTAATAAATGGTCTGCACTACGTTCAGATTTAAATACTTCTGTGGGCGTCATTTTAACTAAAAATAACATCATTTCGTACATGTGTTTGTCTGAAACTTAATGGAATCTAATTACTTCATTTTTAACGAATATTATTAACGACAGACAAAATTTGGAAAAGACAAATGGAACTTTATAGTAAAAAAAAAACTGGACTGATTACCGGACGGACATTTTTCTTTTTGAATTTATTCACCGAAGCCTGAATTTATATATATTTTATGATCTTTTTTGCCTCCACCAGTCGAAGTAATGTCGACTCGATAGTTCCGGCTGGTGTTGATACTTCGCAAACGAGGAGGGGTTTAGTCGGTAGACGTTTCGGACCGACTTGCCGGAACGAATCCGACACTCCCCCGGTAGATGCCGAGGTGGTCTTTGGAAGATTCCCCTCCTCAGACAAAAAAAAGGTCTTATCCGGGCACGGATGTTTTAAGAGTTATCTGTTTAAAATTGGTGAATCAATGATCAATGTCCATTCGAAGATAATGTGTCCGACACGGTTGAACATGCCATCTTTTAATGTACAAAATGGGAAAGAGACAGATGAGATTTAAATAAAGATAATGTAATAGATATAATATGCGAGAAGGAAAGTAACTGGAGGAAGATAACAGAGCATTGGACTAAGATTATGAAAGATCAACTTAGCATTGAAAGACAAAATGGTTCTTTGTAATATTTCTGAATTTAATTTTTGATATTTTAATTACGAATCAATGGACATTACTATGAAATACAGACTTTGGAGATTTTTTATTTAAGATAACTTATCGTCGCCACTAATTGAAGTAATGTCTATGATGGTCCCAATTAGTGTACATGCCACTAGCGATAGAGGAGGGATTTAGTCGGTAGACGGATCGATTATATATTATATTATATATTATTATCGATTATATCGATTCGAATCCGACACGCCCCCGACTGATGCTGGGGTGGTCTTTAGAAGATTCCCCCCTCAGAAAAAAAAGTCTAGCGGGAAAGTTAGAACGAGAAATTCAAACTTGACTGGGGAATTGATGTGATTTGTAATAGTACCTACTTATTGAAAGAAAAACAATTTATTTGATAATCCGGAAAACATACGAATGCCCAGTTTCACCAGGACTGTTTAACTGTATAGTAACACCTTTAAATTATCAGCAAATAAAACAATACTATAGGTAATTAAATTCATTAAAGTCATCTGTGTCCGTATTTGTTTTATTCTTGAATACAACAGATATCACTCAAAACTTCCCAAAATATAAAACGAGTTATTATCTAATATAAAGGGATATAAAATCAGTAGCTAAAACATAAAGTGCAAGGCAAATATTAAATGAAAAAATCGATCTGTTTATGCGTTTGAGGTTGGTTATCTTCTGTATATAAAAATGTAGTGTGACTGACCGACTGATTGACATATCAACGCCTAGCCTCAATCGGAAATCGTACGTTCCTTTTATGATGTAGGTGCCCATTACGAAAGAATATTTCCAAATTCCAGGAAGTGAAACGGGGAAAGTACGATGTTACGATCAGTTTTCTCGCGTTACCTTTGAAATATGTGGGTGTAGGATACGTTCCTTCGAATATTTTGAATCCCATCTGGACGAAGTCGTGTGTAAAAGTTAATTGCTTTTAATTTAGAATACACGATAAATTCCGTAGACATCATAAAATACGGTGCAAATAAAATAAAAAGAAACAGAAGGCCATCGAGAAAAAAATTGCACAACGCATCTTCGAAACAATTCGCTGGCAATCGATGTTGCAAAACTCGCGATTTGAAAAAAAACGTAGGTATTCGTTTTGAATACCTCATGATATGATTATGCATTAAGACAGTATTCCATCAGTATCAAGATTTTTTTCTGTTCAAGAACACATGCGGCACAAACTTATTTAAAGCTTAAATTTTTGTATATATCGCAGTTGAGAAAAATAGATGCACAGTAATAAGTATTTGTCGTTACACAAAGTAAACATCATTTCTTCGCAGCTACTGTAGTCGAAACTGACATTTGTTATCGAAATGACATTTCAAACACAATTTCCCGGTTAGTTTTATATTTCAATATAAGCGTCTATCCACGATGACTTGTTTTTATTTCTTCTATAAATTCGGGAACTTAGCTCAACTTTCCAGCAACTACCATATTTTATAGTAACGGCGCCGGTATGCAGTGATGTGGTGGTGTTGCTCAGGAGGTACCCCGATGACATGAGGTACTGATGATCGAGTATCCCTGATGACTTGTTGCAGTTCATATTTATATGATTCATATTGTTGTTCTTTGTTGCATGTGACTACCATTAGTAAATCAGGAATCTCGATAATGAACAATATTCGATCTGCTGATATCACAAAAGAGTGTTCAGGAGAAGACGTAACTGTCATAACTTACAATTAGTTGCTTTCTAGATTTGCAACCGGCAACAATGGTTAAATTATTACTAACTGTTCAAAACCATTAATAATTCTGTATATCACAACATATTAGATGTTAGGAATTATTTCGTTATTTCAAAAAATCTGAAAATAAAAGAAAATACATTATGTAAACAATTAAATCTGTTAAATTTTATACTTGAGGTAAACCATGAATTTTGTAACAAAAATTGTTTTTAACCGTGAAAACGTGAGAAGATCATATTTGTTATATTGTTACGAAACAAAAATACCAACATACGTCAAAAAATCAAGGACAAATTCGACGACAAAAACAAATTTACAACATGGCAACGCCGCGCCGCTGTTAATTTCATTCTTTAAACGATTTCTTTTAACGAAATCAAAATTTGCGGGCATCATTTTAAATATCATTATTTTCATCATCAATAAAAAACTGTATTGGATTTCTTGAAAAACGGAAAAACGTGAGTTTAGCGCCGTGATTAAATAAAATATTGAAATCTTTTTGATGAAAAAACAACGGCCACAAAAATCACCAATTATTTTTCTAAATGCTACTTTACAGAATTAAAATAATAGAAATATATTTTGTTAAATTTACTGCTCATGACGTTATATATATCTTATTAAGTATTTTTGATTTCTTGATGTTTATTTAATTTAATTTATAGGCATGTATATTTTTATTAACGTGCTACCATAAACAATGAAATCTTCAGGAAATCAAAATATTTAATAAAATTATGAATATTTATAAAATTATCGTGATCAACAAACTTTGAGAAAACCGTTATCGTTTTTACCTGTATACAACGACGAAATTCAACAATGCTGCATTTAAAAATGTCTGCAATCTTGAGAATGTTCTTTCCGCTAATTACTTCCTTACAAATTTCTTTCTTCGTTCGGCTGCATTTAACAAACGCACTTTCACAAAATTTAGTTTAAACAATGCAAAGTATTTAAATGTTCCATTTTATGTATTTACACAATTTCAGTTTAGTTTTTTCACTTGTCCACATTTGGTTTCATCGCCGCATAAGATACTAATGGAATTCCTGATGTTAAGCATAAATCATAATTAATTTTAATGATACACATTTACTAAATTATGTACAAAGTAAAACCCCATGAAGTATTTTTAGGCGTTTCATTTTTGTTTTAATACTTGGTGTTTGTACCGTACTGCGGCCTGCTTAGACCTATTGTATCCTCAGGCGTTCCATTTAAAACTGTATAACAATAAATAGAAAATAATTCGCACCATACTAGTCTACAGATCGAGACTTGTTCAATTTGAAAAATCCTTCCCAGAAAACCGGACAAAAAGACTATCATTATCCATTGTTTTGTCAGGATTACAATTAGTCGAGAAATTCTTAATTCGAAGACAACCATTTTCAGATTCACGACAGATCCAGTAGGTATTATAAATACCGAAAAAAAACGTGAAATTGCTTTACGGAATCGTTGTTTTTTAAACATACAGAAACGACTTCAGTTTTGCTTACAACTGACAATGAGAAGTATTTTACCGATTCAAATAAATACTTACACACGAATATTGAGGGAAGTTATGATAAAAAAGCAAGCACCATAATGTTATTTAATTACCTATATTTTTATTAAGTTTCTAACTGAATTTTTATATAATTTCAAGTATCGATCTAGGTATATATTTATGTTTACGTAAACAATTACCAACACTTACCAAATCGAAAGTGCTTCGAAATTTTAAACATGCCGATTTTGGTAATTTTGTCAACTTAAATCCATTTTAATCATACACTGTTAGAAATATTTTGTAAAAATGACATTTTATTTACACAAATTAAGTAGTCAATTTTTTTATGAGCAATACTAACAATATTTTAGAGTAAAATATGGATTGTGTTAGTTACTCGTTGTTGTTAATTTTACAATAAGTTGTTTAAATTGAGCATTTTCTTGACAACCACCAGGAGCCCGGGTGTTGCCCCGCTGGAACCAGAGTCCCCACCATCCAGGATGAGCCCAGTGCCACCGTTGATTTCACCGATTAGGACGCCCGAGTCTATCCGCCTCCGCCTTAGCAAGCAGTCCGAAACAAAATTAGCCTAGGCTTGCAATAATCCAACAACGATCCCGGAACTCCAAATCTTAGAGTGGTCACCGCCGATTAGCACTCCTCCGGATTGCCCGAAAACGCCTGATATCCAGAGGCCGGAATTAATCGCGAGGAAAGCAACCGTGCGACGAAACCTGAGCCAGGTGCTCGCCAAGCCAGAGGAGCCTCTGGAAACTGACAGCAAGTCACAAGGAGGGACGGAATTACAAAGACGAGCTGTCCGACAAGCCACCATGACCGTCGGCACGACCATGTTTGCCTTCGCTCGAACCGACCGAAAATGGCTGAAGGAGCTATTAATGGAGGACCTTGGGGCCGCCGACACCATCACCTTGTTCCTAGCGAGCCCTCCTAGGTGCCGACAGTACCATCCATCGGTACACCTCCGGGAATCAACTCCGGCTTCCTAAGAACAATTCACCACCTTATTCTGTCCGGTCGACAACAGCCCTGAGCATCTGGAAGCCCTCACCACCGTCCCAGCAAACATCCCAGCATCCTCTCCGAAGGGGAGGGGTGAATGTAACGCTTCAACGAGCAGGACGAGACAGCGTTCAAAACTCCCGCCGTCCTGACGCCCGTTAAACGCCAGTAGGCCGGGCTAACTTCCCGAACATCGCCGAAGCGACCCGAACCGAGCGCCCAGTATTGGAGGGAGGTCTTCGAGGCTATATAAACGGCCGCGCGAGTCGAGATAGACACTCGAGTGGAAGCTCATCCGAAAGAAAGTTGTATGGGTTAATCGAGACCTGACTTAGATAACATCCACCGTTCCCTTGCTTTAGAGGAAGCTGTCTGGGTTATCCGACAGCCGACTCTGAACCCAGCCCGCCGGGACTTGGAGAAGCGTTTGCAGACGAGGTGGCATTTAGCCCCGGTTCGCAAACGGGGACCCAAGCTGAAAGTGCTGCGCTTGCGGGCTTCGAGTGGCGTTTAGCCGTCAGTTCCCAAGTCAGTACCCGCCGAACACAATTGTACGATCCAAACGTGCGCTAGGGGAATAAAAGGAAACCCCTCCGACACCGAGAGCCGCCGCAACCGATAGCATCGACCGCTATCGACAACGGGTACGATCCGAACGCCCACTAGGGGGAATAAAAGGAACCCCCTCCGACACCGACAGCGTTGACTACTCATACGTTCCAACGAGATATACACGGTGCGTCCAAAGGACGCGTCGCATACAGTACCCTCCGAAGGAAGTTGGAATCACCGTTTATTTTAAATATTGTTCTTGTCTATATATTGCGTGTAAATAAATCAATAACTTCCGAAGGTTCGAACGAGTTTCTTTTCTAGCGCTTACAAACCACCCACCCCTGTCTCCGGCTGAAAAGCTACCGGGGCAGTGCGCTTACCTTACGGTGCTGTGCAACGTTGCAGGTTTTAAATAAAATCAATGAGTCGCATACGTGATCCATGGGTCAATTTGACCCAGAGCCGGTGCTCACATAAATCATGACATAATAATTGTGAACAGAGCGACAATTGTCGTTGGGGACTCCCCTTATTTTGTGCATTGCATTTATCATATGCAGGGGGTTCCCCGAATGCTACGTATTACGTTATATGCAGTTCGCTTCCATTTACACGTGAACTTCGATGTAAAAAACATGGCTCGGCGTGGCGTGGCGAGTGATGCTGAACTAGAAGCTCTGTTATATGAAAGTGATACTGTAGAGATAGAGGGTGGTTTTAGTGATGTGGAGGACTCTGAGGAAGGCGATAATATTTCTTTTTTTAGTGAAGAACCTAATGAGTTAGAAGCAGAACATGATGAAGAAGAGGTAATTAGCGATACAGTTCAGGATAATGATAATTTTATATCTCGTAATGGAACTGAGAGGTCTCGAATACTGCCAAAAACGTCTCGTGCAAGGTAAATATATATTTTTATTGTTGTTAAATTGTTATCGTTGTCATCGCGCTTACAGGGCAGCTAATATACTTAGACCAGCCCCTGGTCCTACTAATTACGCCTTACATAGAATTGACGACACAAAGTTATCATGCTTTAGATTGTTTTTCGCAAAGGAAATAATAGATTTTATTCTAAAAGAAACTAATAATGAAATGCAAAGAGTATGTAAACTAAAAGACATAAATTGCAATGCAATTTCTGTTCAAGAAATAAATGCATACACAGGACTATTACTGCTGGCTGGAGTATTTAGATCCGCAGGGGAATCTCTAATGGAATTGTGGGACGATAAAGATGGTCGACCAATTTTTCGAGCTACCATGTTTCTAAAGCGTTTCTACGTTATAAGCCGATTCCTGAGATTCGACAATAAGGAAGATAGGTCTAGCAGACGTCGTCATGACAAACTAGCAGCAATCAGATCAGTGTTCGACATGTGCGTGGACTAGTACCACATGAAGATGTAACTGTTGATGAACAGTTGGTTCCTTTTCGAGGAAATTGCCCTTTTAGGCAGTATATGCCCTCCAAATCGAGAGGAAAATATGGAATCAAATTATGGTTACTTTCTGATGTAAAAACGGCTTACATTTATAATGCAGAGGTATATACCGGAAAGCCTGAAAATGGACCACGAGAAATTAATCAAGGCAAAAATGTAGTTTTGAGATTGGTAAAAAACTTGGAAGGTAGTGGTAGAAACATTACGACGGACAACTTTTTTACCGACTACGCATTAGCTACTGAACTTTTGAAAAAACAATTAACTTTAGTTGGCACTTTTAGAAAGAATAAGGCAGAGATTCCAAGATAATTCCTCCCACAGCGTGACAAAGTTTAAATTAGCAATTAAATATTTTACTTCCTACTAGTTGTAAACATCAAAATGACTAAAATTTGTAGTAAAAATTACAAATTAATATTGTGAAAATTAAATCGTAAAATCTTAGTTTTACAAGTTATTTTAGCAATATTAACATTTATTCAACATTACATCAACAAAATATTAGAAGTAAAATACAATTATTTAAAAATCAATAATAAATGGTTTTTGTGTTAATAATGACACAATTTTTAGTTGTAATTGACTTATTAGTACGTCGTTGATTTAACATAAAATTGTAGTGAACCTATACGAACTCCAATTTTTTGTTAAAATGACAAAATATTTCTAACAGTGTAATAAGTATAATTGTCAATACTAGACAAAATTTATAATATAAATTTTATTTACTAGATTTAGTATACATCTAATGTAACGTTTTACAGATGCGGATGAATTTTCAATTGCGAGCGGTAATGCTCGAGTTTATTGAGAAACTATGCGCCACTATCGTTTACCTATCGTATATCAGCTTGTTATATTTCAACTATAGTAAAAGAGGTTCTACAATGCTTACTAAGAAAATTAGTACCAGTATTTATGCCAGCGCCTACTGAAGATGATTTTAAAATTATTGCAGATGACTTTTGGACAAACTGGCAGTTTCCTAATTGTGTCGGAGCCATCGATGGCAAACATGTTCGTTTGAGAGCACCCGACAACAGCGGATCATTATATTTTAATTATAAAGACTACTTTTCTATGGCACTTCTTGCCATCGTAGATGCTAATTATAAATTTATTGCGGTAGATGTTGGTTCATATGGCAAAGAAGGAGATAATGGAATATTCAAAAAGTCAACAATAGGCCAAAAAATAATATCGAACAATTTTAATTTTCCACAACCAAAGTTACTTCCCGGATCTAATATACAAGTACCACATTTCTTAATTGGAGATGAAGCATTTGGCCTAAACACATATATGATGAAGCCTTATCCAAAAAAAAATTGCTCACAACGATCAAAGCAAAGAAATATTTAATTACCGCCTTTGTCGTGCTAGAAGAGTGTCAGAAAATGCATTTGATTTGCTAAGTCAAGTATTCCGAATTTTTAACACAAATACCGCCATTTTGCCAGAGACATGTACTAATTTAATAATAGTTGCAGGCTCGTAAAAGATTGTGCAAACAACAAGTTGTTTTCTAGAGCGGGTTTTCTAGAGGAATATCAAACAGCAGTGTATCAAGTATCTTCCAATATAGACAACAGTCCACACAATATGGTATCGTTCAATCGTACAGGAGGTTATGCAAATAGTGCAGGATTTGCAATACGAGACGAATTACGAAAATATTTTATGACACATGCTGGTGCCGTTCCGTGGCAGGAAGATCATGTAGCCAGAAGAAATTAAAGCATACTAATTTAAAATACAGGTAGGGGAAAGGTCCCTAATTTGAACCAGATCCTAATTTGGACTACGGCATTTATTTTTCTAGTACAGACTTGTAAGGACATCTGTTGGCATAGACCTCTAGCTCATAAGGTGTTAACATACAGCGCAGAAGCACCGGTGGGTAAAGTTCGTATTAGTGTTAGAAAAACAGGTGATGTACTTTTGTGCTGGTTCATGTAATAATTTTATTAGCTTTGTTAAAGTGTATTAGTGTACTGGTACGTATCACATAGAATTTCTGTAGCAATTCACTTTTGGCAAAGTATTACCGTCTATTTCATTCCAAAATTCGCATGATCATTGCAAAAACTAAACTGTAAACATGAAAATCGTAAGTTAGGTTATAGTTTCCTAACTTGAACCACAAGCTTGTTCCTAAATTGGACCGGTCCAAATTACGCAACTTATTTTGATTTACAGTGAAAATATGCCGGAACGTGGAAAATATGGAAAATGGGACTCGGGAGCTATGCAAGAAGCCTTAAATGCCTACAAAAATGGCGTAGCCGGTTTAAATGAACTAGCTCGGTGTTATAATATTCCGAAGGCGACGTTAAAACGACGAATTGATAATAAGAATAAAAACATACATGGAAGTGAAAAGAAATTTGGACGAGCTGCAGATCTTCCACCTGAAATAGAAGAAGAGATAGTAAATCATGTTTTGCAGCTTGAAAGAAGTCTGTTTGGAATTACTCGAAGTGATTTAAGAAAACTCGCTTATGATGTTGCCGAAGCAAATGGAATTCCTCACCGGTTTAAAAATGGCCAAGCAGGTAAGAAGTGGTACTACTGTTTCATGTCTCGTCACAAAGAACTATCGCTTCGTCTGCCTGAACCTACTTCATCCGCTAGGGCGTTGGGGTTCAATAAAGATAAAGTTATGGCTTTCTTCAATTGTATTACTGACCTCTACGATCAACATAATTTTGGGCCGTCTGAGATATATAACGTTGATGAAACTGGTCTCTCGACGGTGCAAAGACCACAAAAAATAATTGGACAAAAGGGCAAGCATCAAATAGGATCACTCACAAGTGGAGAACGTGGTGTTAACACAACATGTGTCTGTTGCTTTAATGCTGCTGGCATGTATATCCCTCCCATGCTTATATTCAAGCGCATGCGATTTAAAGATGAACTTAAGGAAGGTGCACCACCTGGGACGGAATTTACTTGCTCGGAATCGGGCTGGATTACTAGTGAACTATTTGCAAAATGGCTAAAGCATTTTATTAATTTTGCAAAACCATCTAAAAATAAGAAAGTGCTATTAATAATGGACGGTCACACAACCCATACTAAAAATTTAGAAGCCATCATGCTTGCCAGAGAGCATGGTATAATCATGTTGTCGTTACCAGCACACACGACTCACAGATTACAACCCTGTGATGTCTCATTTTTCAAGCCACTTAGTTCCTATTACAACCAAGCAGCTGATAAGTGGCTCCGTACAAACCCGAGCCAAAACATTACCCAATTTCAAGTATCAAAAATATTAGGGGAGGCATATGCGAAAGCTGCTTCCGTTGGCAATGCTATTAATGGATTTGCAAAATGCGGCATATGGCCTCTTGATGCAAACGTGTTTGACGACAGCGAATTTGTTTGTCTTCCCACTGACCAAATGACATCTACCACAACCACACACCCATCTAGAGACAGTTTAATACAACGACCCTTAGAGCCAGGAGTTTCTACTTCACCTGTGCAAGAGAATATGGGACAAGCATTGGAGGAAGAACCATCCACATCATCGCTTCAAAAAAGAAAATCGGTAGCTGAAATTTCTCCTTTGTCAGTTTTAAAACGTAAATTGCGCACGCATGCTTCCAGTTCTACCACTGTAATAACCAGTAGTCCATATAAAGATAGGCTTGAAGAAAATCAAAGCAAAACGTTGGTACCCTCAAAAACAATTAAACGAATGTTTAATTCTTCAAAGGCAGTGTTACCCAAAGGAAAATCGCTCCAAAATAAATCCAAGGGCAAGCGGCCGTTGCGAAAATCATGTCGTAAGGAATCATCATCTAGTGAAACTGAAGATGAAGACTGCCTTTGTATTGTTTGTTTATCTCCATTTTCTGAATCAGATCCAGGAGAAGAGTGGATTCGTTGTGTAGTTTGTCAGAAATGGGCACACTTAAAATGCACAAGTGGCAAAAATACAGTTTACTACCATTGCATAAACTGCGAGTCCGACAGCGATTGATGGCATTGTTTTCTGTACTGCTTCCTTCTACTATGTTACCAAATAAGTGCTTCAGAATAATTATATTATGTTTACTTTTCTTAAATATTATGTAGTTTTTGAATAAATATTTTTCTTTGGCTAAAATAGCTAAAATAGAAGTGGTTCAATTTAAGACACTTGTGGTTCAAAATAGGAAACTGGTATCTTAACTTGGACCATTTACTATATTTTGAATTTATTTTTTCTAAATTAACCTAGGTTGATTTTAGAGTCATGTGTGCTACCTATCTCTGAATAATAAACTTAACAATGTTCCCAATTTATTTTTTATTAAATTAAGCCTCGCGGTTTAATTTTACAGAGGTGTTTCCTTAGGTGGTCCAATATAGGGACCTTTCCCCTACCACATGAAGATGTAACTGTTGATGAACAGTTAGTTCTTTTTCGAGGAAATTGCCCTTTTAGGCAGTATATGCCTATATAAAGTGAAGTATATAAAGTGAAGAAGGCAAAAACGAAGAAATCTTGAACGAAAGTTTTTTAAACAAGACACTCTCTCTTGACAACGAAATACAACAAAAATCTTGTGAGATGTCTCCAATTCCAAATTTTGCAGATATTGAAGAAGTGGGCTTTACAAATGACTCTAGTACGTTTGAAAAATTTGATAGTGATGCAATTGTTTCGTCTACTCTCGAAGATAAAGAGAATAATAAAAAAAACCATAAGATTCAAAATAAAAACCTAAACCGCAGAACACCTTTGCTTGAAAACAAAAATAATCGCAAGAGAGGAAAATATTTAAGACCGTTCCCTGAAATAAATCTTTATTATGAAAAACCTTTACGAAAGCGCAAATGTGAGGTGCTACAGAATGGCAATAAGTGCAGTCCTGCGTTAATAGGTGCAAACAAAGTTTACGTTCAAAATACATGCGCTTTTGATTTCATGATGGAAATACTAAGCCATTGCTATTGCAATTACGCAAGTTTGAAAAATTTTATAGACTTGAACTCGGATTTTATGATTTTTTCATTCGTCATTAAATATGCGAATGAAGGATCAGCTCTTCATTGTACAACTCCAGAGTTGAACTATTATCAATGATCTATAAAATTGATAACGGTTTTCTTGATTGCTATGGAAGTGCCTATACTGTAATAGGTGAATCATTTGCTAGCATTCAAAGTTTCGAAAAATCCATAAAATGCGAAAATTGTAAAAATAAAATTAAAAAGATTATTATTTTAGATTTGGACGGGTTAGACAAAGGTTTAAGTTTTGGAACCTATTTGAAAATATTTCTTCGCCAGAACCTCCAAGATGGGGAAGGAAAATGTACAAAATGCTCGGCTCAAACAAAAATAACAATAAAAGAGGACTCATATCTTTTTATAGATACTCAATTCTTTTTAACAATTAATAAGTCAAAATATAACAAGAATGAAATCTCATTATCAGAGATTCCTGAAAAGATTATAATAGAAAATATAGAATACGTATTAGGAGGTATAGTTTGCCACAAGCCAGCACATTATACTGCGTATTGCAGGAGCATTACAGGGACGTGGTTCGAGAAAAATGATCTAAATAGAATACCTAAGCCAATTCGTAATACAGATACAACGGCAATAAACGCTGAAAATTTATTTTACGTGAGAATCTAAGTTTAAGACAAAAAGGGTGGAGAACACCATGAAATTTTGTTTCAATAATATCATATTTATTAAAAAGTATTTTTTATATAGAAAAATAATGAAGAAATGTCTCCATTTCCTATTTGCATTCGTCTTCATGGAATATTATATTAAATATTCGTACAATAACATTGTGATAATTTCGAAATTACAATTAACAAAATAAAGATAATTATTTCACGATAATAATATACGATAGCTTATATCGTAACTAACCACCACTAACAGGCCTAAGACGAGAAATAGTAGAGATGCAGTGTTTCGCCCTGTGAACACTGAGGAGATGAAAAAGTTTTTAGGCTTGTGTTTACTGCAGGGCCAAATTTCAACAACAAATATGCGTCGATACTTCTCATATGCTGATGTGCTATACTTTCATCCAATATTTAGCTATGTCATGTCAGGAAGGCGATTTGAACAGATACTTCGAGTTTTATGCTGTTCTCCGCTGAAGTCGAAAAATAAAGAAAAGGTACTACCTTTTATTGATATGCTTTTGTCAAGCTATCAGAACGCTTACAGCCCATCCAAAGAGCTTTCAATAGATGAATCGTTATTGCATTTTCGTGGTAGACTCAGTTTCAGAGTGTATATAAAGAATAAAAAGTCTCGTTATGGAATTAAATTTTTTGAAGTAACTACATCTGACGGTTATCTACTAAATATGGAGATGTATAGTGGTGCTGTCGAAGAGCGTGATGAGGCTAGTAACTCTAAAACTGCAGCCGTAGTTATGCGACTGATGAAACTTTATCTATCAAAAGGACACGAATTGTTCATGGACAATTATTATAATAGTTATGAACTGTCTGAAAAATTACTCAGCTTCAAAACCCATACCGTCGGAACACTAAACAAAAACAGAAAGAGCAACCCCAAATTATTGGTACAAAAAAAATTAAAAAAAGGCGAGCACTTTTGGGTCCGCAAAACTCCGTTTATGTGTCAAAATGGAAGGATAAAGAGAAGTGTTGGCAATAACTACACGTAATCATCCTCGTATGATAACAGTAAAAAATAGATTTGGAAAGGAAAAACTGAAGCCCGAAGAAATAAGTACCTATAACGATCATATGTCGGGGATTGATCGATGCGATCAGGTGACTGCTACGTATTCCACGCCACGAAAGACAATACGCTGGTATAAAAAAGTGATGTTTCATTTGCTGGATGTGAGTGTTTGGAATGCCTTCTACTTATATCGAAAGTTCTGTAAGGAAATTCTAAAACTTACAGGTTTATTCAGTTTAGAGATGAACTAATCAAATATCTTATAAACTTACCGCCAAATCTTGAAGGAAAAAATTTGATAAGGCGTCAGAAACACGACAATAGGCGACCTGAAAAAGCTTCATTTGAGCCGGAATACTCCGCACCTGGAACAAGTGCGGAAGGCCATTGGCCAGAAAAAAATCCAGGTGTTCCTAGCGCTAAATCGAGAAAAAAGTCAGTTTTTCTAAAGTGCAGGTTCTGCATGACAAATGGTCAGCGTAAAGAGACAAGCTACAGATGTAAGGGTTGCTTGGAGAAACCACCCTTATGCCCTGACTGCTTTGAAGGATGGCATTTGCTGAAAAAATAACCTAAAATATTCTTTGTCAATCTATTCTTTTACGTAATAATAAAGGATTTTTTCCATTTACTTACTATTTTATTTGAAAAAAGAGATTAGTATTTCACGCCGATCTGCGTTGTGGCAAACTAAACGCACAGTCATTTATATCAAGTGACACAACGCCGCACGGCGTTAGACGCTGACCAGCGTTCTGTCAATTAACTTATGCGACAAACTTATGTGTTATGACTGAACGCAGATCAGCGTCAAAATTAAAAATCGTTCAAAATGGCTAAAAATTCAATTTTTTGTTTACTTTTGAATAAAATCTTACATATCCGTGGTTTAGAAGTTAGTTTCCAAGAGAAACACGTACTGCCACAACATGGTTATATAGACCAAACAACTGTCCTTCAACGTGTTAATATGTAGAGATAATACTATTTTGAAGACTGATATTCTATATAAGTTTTCTAACATTTTATATGCTTTAATATTGACGTATTGACTAAATTCATTTCCCTACTCATCCTCCTCCATGTGCAGCTACAATTGGAGAATTTCTACGCCAATTACTTATTAGAACATACTGTAGACTGAATGTCAATCTCTTCAATTCGATTATCCATGCTTTATTCATTCTAAAAAAATTTTGAAAATAGTGTATTCTCTATTTCGATATTGTTTAAATAATATAGAAACTAATGAAGGATGGGCAAATAAATGAGAGAGATAGACAGGAAAAAGCGATTAAAACATGAGATAAACCACCATTTGTTATGAATATATAGTCCCATGTATTCACCTGTACATCGTGAATAATGGTTTTTTCCATTTTATTATTGTTTAAATATTCTTACAATAAAAGTAAAGGGTGGACAATCGAATTTGTGAGATAGACAAACGAAATAGCCATTATAACATTGAAAATTATCATTTGTTTGAACATATAGTTCCATGTATTCACCTATACATGGTGAATAGGGATTTTTCCCATTTAATTATTGTTTAAATATTCTTACAATGTAAGTGAAGGGTGGACAATCGAATTCCTGAGATGGACAAACGAAATGGCCATTATAACATTAAAAATCATCATTTGTTATAAACATATAGTCTCTCATATATTCACCTATACATTGCGAATGGGATTTTTTCCATTTTATTATTGGCTAAATTTTATTCTAAAGTGAATAAAAGTTGGACAATCGAAATCGAGAGATGGACAAACGAAATAGCCATTATAACATTAAAAATCATCATTTGTTATAAACATATGGTCTCTCATATATTCACCTATACATCGCGAATGGGTTTTTTCCATTTTATTATTATTTAATTATTCTTACAATGAAAGTAAAGGCTGAACAATCGAATTCGAGAGATGGACAAACGAAATAGCCAATATGACATTAAAAATCATCATTTGTTATAAACATATGGTCTCTCATATATTCACCTATACATCGCGAATGGGGTTTTTTCCATTTTATTATTATTTAATTATTCTTACAATGAAAGTAAAGGGAGGACAATCGAATTCGAAAGATGGACAAACGAAATAGCCATTATAACATTAAAGATCATCATTTGTTATAAATATATGGTCTCTCATATATTCACCTATACATCGTGAATGGGGTTTTTCCATTTTATTATTGGCTAAATTTTATTCTAAAGTAAATGAAGGTTGGACAATCGAATTCGAGAGATGGACAAACGAAATAGCCATTTTAACATTAAAAATCATCATTTGTTATAATCATATAGTCCAATGTATTCACCTATACATCGTAAATAGGGTTTTTCCATTTTATTATTATTTAATTATTCTTACAATGAAAGTAAAGGCTGAACAATCGAATTCGAGAGATGGACAAACGTAATAGCCATTTTAACATTAAAAATCATCATTTGTTATAAACGTATGGTCTCTCATATATTCACCTATACATCGTGAATAGAGTTTTTTCCATTTTATTATTGTCTAAATATTTTAATAATAAAAGTGGAGGTTTGACAATCGAATTCGATTGACAACCCTTTACTTTCATTGTAAGAAAGTTAATTTAATTTAAAAGTTAAGAAAAGAAGAAAGTTAAGAGAAAAGTTAATTTTTTGATTTTTGGTTTTTTCGCCAAAAAATTTTTTTCCCAAATAAAAATTTTTGGTGGGTGGGCAAGCGAAAATTTTTGCTGGGCAATCCTGGACTAACGATGGGCAAACGATTTAGCTGCAAAAATTTTTGAATTTTTCACAAACATTTTTTTTCCACATAAAAAATTTTTGGTGGGTGGGCAAACGAAAATTTTGCCTGGGCAAACATGGGCAAACGATATAGCGTGAAAAAAGTTGATTTTTCGATTTTTGGGTTTTTTGCCAAAAAAATGTTTTTTTCAAATAAAAAATTTTTGGAGGGTTGGCAAAAAAAACTTTTCCCTGGGCAAACATGGGCAAACGAATGCCGTATTTTTTTTTCAAAAAATTCACATGTGGAGGTGCCAACTTCACAGACATATATCCTGCTGCTTTGCATAGAACAACCAAACAAACTTGCAATAAGTGTATTCTCTATGTAGAGAACATAATAATAAACATTTGTCCCAAAGGCTTCAATTAACAGATTTAATGTCAAAATTACATAACTATTTATTATTTCATTTGCCTTATTTGTGAAATAAAAACACTTGAATTATTTTCCTGTTTTTTAAGTGGCGGTGTCATTTTTATGAATGCTTAAGTGTTGTGACTGAAGGCTGTCGCTAGAGATGAGGAGTGATGTTAATCCCATCTAGCAACAGGCTTGGGTTGCACCCCAAAAAGGTAAAGGAGTACATATTACAGAACAGCTGGAAGATGTCGTATGTGCTCAACAGGAGTGCTAACTCGTACGACATACATATATATAATAAATAAAGTAATATTAGTATAACTTTTCTTACAGGACAGCTTACGACTACGATGGTTAAACATTGGCATTTATAATTTCGAATACAATCAACAATTATATTTGTAATGATTGATCTTTTTAGAGTTTTAATAAAAAATATGAATCCAACAAAAGTTCTATAAGGCCCTAGGGGTGTTTGTTGTACTTACAACGATTAAACCTTCATGATATAACGAGCTAACCCAGCAAATTAGTAAAAACAAAAAAATGAAATTCGTCTGACCTTGAATACGTTCTTGCAATGTTGTCCATAAGATTTCCATAATCAGTG